>VZTD01001141.1:0-30918 GCA_013397725.1 Rhagologus leucostigma | reverse complement strand
GCTTTTCAGTGTCCACACAAAAAGTTAGAATCCAAGTGTTTCAAATCTCAAATTTTCACTACACTTTGTTTTCTTTCAGGGAGTATCTCCCCTGATTGTAGAATCCCCCACACATAAAACACAGTTATTGCTTTTTAAATGCCACTGATGTGGGAACAATGTGAATAGGACACACATTATCATACATCCACATAAGAAGTTGTACATTTAGTCTGCCAGGACTATTCCTCTAACCTGTTCTTGCTGACTTTCATTGCATCTCTGCTTCTCCCACACTTCTTTTAACTCAATCTTTGATAAGGTCCATGTTTTCAGAGCTATGAAGAATTTTTTCTTACATTTGACTAGCCTCCAAAGAGGTCAGTACTATAAGAGGAGACAAGAACCTGGACTGTTGGATTCTTTCCAAAACTGTGCTTTACTTGAACAAGTCATTTGTTCGTTTTTCAGCTTCCTCTAAAATGAGCATAACATTTGTTAACATTGTAGAGAATGTCAGAAGAATTTTATAAGCTCTATATGAGCTCTTTCTACCAAGAAACTCACAGCACATAGAAATTGTATCTGAATGCTAGAAACTGCCTTCTGTCCAGATTTTAACACAATATGATTCTTTGATTGATCTATAGTAATGCATTTTTTTGGATGGAATAGAGATAGTTGAATGGAAATGGTTTTAGAAAGATGAAAGCTACCTTTGCTGCCACCAGTTACCCATTAAAGGGGGAAAACCAGTAACAAAGGCAAACCCAGAAGTCAGTGGATTATTTACTTTTATTCTGATTAGTTTGTGAAAGATACTTTTGGTTTGGGGTTAGATTTTTTTTTTTTTTAATTTTAGATGGATTTGTTGGGGTTTGGGTTTGGGTTTTTTTTTCTTAAAAATATGAAGTAACACTCTAATTTCTTCAACTGCTGTTTTAAAAGTATTGGATGGAAATTCACTTGCCCTTTGCCCCTTCAGGCACAAATTGTGTCTTGGAGAATTGTTTCTCAGGCCAAGTTACTCTTTGTGGTCTTCTATGTTTGCAGAATGAAAAGATGATGTTTGACAGCATTGGCAAGTCTGTTACATGGATGATGAATTCTCCTCAGCAATGATCAGTGTAAATTGATATAAATCAACTCCTTGAAGGAGGCAGGGCAGTTAATTTCAGAAAGTGCAAAGTTAAATGAAACCAAACAATTAATCTTTATGTATGCAATTATTTAAATTGGCTTATTGGCAAAAGACTGTATTTGTAGTTATCACAGTTGCTGTTATGAAAAAAAAAAAGCTGGCTTTTGTGCATATAAAAGCTCATTAAAATCAGAAAAATTAAGCAGAAATCTATAATGCCCTTTTAGAGAGTTTCCAAATTGCAGGAAGATTGAGAGCTGGGCTTTAGGCAGGACAACTTGATAGGATATTTTCAGAGTTTTTAAGGTTACAAACTATATCAGTAGCTGTGTTCAACTTTAAGTGGATCTGAAAGTAAACTGTCTTTAACAAAGCACTGTTTTGAAATTTCAGATACTTGGTTTCTGTTCCTGCTCTTTCACCTGTGGTGCGGCTGTGGTTTTCTCTAGGAAGTTCAGTTTTCTTCTGACATCAGATTCCTGGTAGTTCTCTAGAGTTTGTACGTAGCTTGTTAATACACTCAATATATGACTGGTATTCACAGTAGCACCCCAGTTTTGGTTTTGGGTGGTAGTTATAGTCTGATCTGGATCCCTGAGGGTTCCATAAATATGGTCTATTTTCATGTCTGTGGTGGTGTTATATTATTCTGTGGAAGCCCAATGAAATGATAGCCCACACTTCTCAAATTCTGCAGTGAGCTAAATTTTTAGGCCATGCTTAAAGTTCTATCATGAGTTCATACCGAAACAAGTTTTATTACAAGAATATTGTAGTTCTTTCTGTATATCAGAGATATGAACCTTTAAGCCTCATGGGTTTAGACTTCTGAGATGGGATTAACTTTTTAATAATTTGGTCCTTGATTTCCATTTTCTTTTTAGAAACTGTAGTTCATTATGTTTGTCTTAAATTGCTTCCTGCATTAGAGCATTAGTTTTAATCTGCCACTGATGTTGGATACTACAATTAAAAATCTGCCTACCTTCAACTATAATCAAAACTAGTTATCTTTTTAAGGTTTGGGCAATTTATACAGCAAGTAACTACACTGAACATTCTTAAGTTCTTTTAGGTCATGTTTTGGAAGGGGTTATACTGTCAGTGTGCATGCTAACAAGCAAATTAAATTATTCATAATTCATAATAAACCTGCTCTAGCCGACTCAGTATTTCTACTATGGATTTGTTCAAGTTTGTGTGCTGAGAATATCCAAATCAAACCTTTGCTCACAGCTCCCCTTTCCCCACCAATGATGATGAGTAGAGTGATGTTGCTTCTTATCCTGCTTGCTTGAGTTCTCTATGTTTAATTTACAAAACACTGCCAAGGGAAGCTAAAGACTGTTTAGAGGACTGGGGTAGGTCTATTTGTTTTCATCTACTAATTTTTTCTGTCCTGTTTGTTTTCTTTGTTTTTCCTCTATATTTGGCAGAGAGCAGACATGAATTTGACTGTGTTCTGTTGACCAGCTGCCACTGCCTCAAGCTGTTTCAGTCACCCACCTTGCCAAAACACTTTTTCTTTCCAGTTTTTTCTCCTTGAAAAAGGGAGGGGGTTTGGGGCAGGGATTGTCACCTGAGAGTTACTTTGGGACCAACTGGGTTGGTATCACAAGGTGAAATAGTTTTATCATCCTGAAGTGGGGCAGAAAATGTTGAGAAGTTACTAAACAAAAAATCCTGCAAACACACATTGTCTCAACCAAAATGGTTTTGGTTTCTATTACTGCTGTCTCATCAGTGTATCTTTAAAGTTAAAATGCAAAGTGTCGCTTGAAACAGAAACTTATTTAAATTAGATCCATATCCTAATATGCCATCTTTAGTTTTGATTTATTAATTGTACTGTGCTTAGAAATTTATCACAACTGATTTTACTTTGCTACCTATCTGAAGAGTTCTCAAAAGTTAAAAAAAAAAATCAGAAAATGCCCCATCTACCCGTAGTAGCTGGAATCCTTCCATATGTTGGTAACTTTATAGCAATAAGTACATAATTAACTATTTACTTTACCACCTGTCAATGTCTTGCACTTGTTTTAAAATCTTCTATTTAAAAATTATCATCTTGCTCCATAGATCTCAAAATCCTGCTTTGCAGGGACAGATAAATTGTTTCATACAGTTAAGATTTGGGAGGTTTACAAATGCAAGAGAAAATTTACAGTTATTTGAAACTATAAAATAATATATTTTATACTATGGAGTTTCTGAATCATATTTCCCCACCCTGTGCTGCAAAGGGAGAGCTCTGTCCAAAGTATGTCTGCTATGACCCCATGAGACCCTCATTCCTCCTGCTGTGTACTTTTTAATGTGCTGTCTGATGTGGAAGACAGTTTAATGAAAATTCTGATCATTAATTCAAATTTAAGTGCTGAAAATGAACAGTTGGTAATTAAGTGATTGTGATGTGATGAATAATTAGTTGATGTAACAAATAGCCAAAATGCAGTAAATTTTTTTAAGCAAATATTTGAATTGTTTGAGAAAATGTTTTGTAATACAAGCAACAAGACTTTGCTCTACTATTTTTAATTGCAATCTCAGCTTACTTGAGAATGACTTGCACTGTTCCTAAGAAGGCAGGCTTCAAGGTCAGACTCAATCAAAAGGTAGATTAAGTCTATCATTACATGTTTGGCTATAGAGATAAAAACAGCCAACTTTTTAAATCTCAGTTACTATATAGCTGTTCTCAAATTTAGTTTATTCCCTAGGCAGAGCATGGAGTTGCAAGTCATTAAGAGAATTCAGTCTTTCCTTGAAACATACCATCATGGATTTATTTAAAAGTTTAATCGTGTTCCCTCTTTCATCACAGTTTCCGTAATTTTATCTTATACAGGAAAAAAATGCATTAATGAAGTCATTATTAACACTCCAGTTCTTAGCAGTATTTTAATGGTAGCCATTGCGCATAATAGAGGGTGTTGTTGGAAAGCTTCTGCTGGCTGATTGTGAACAGCATTTAATTAGAAATGCAGCCCTGGAGCAGGAGGTGAACCTGTGCTCCCAGTTGCCTCTGCTGGCAGCTCTGCCCAGGGGTAGTTTGGGGACCCAGGGTATCCCCTAAGAACAGGCTGGGTAAGAGGTACTGCTGCCTGGGGGAGAGCTGATCCTCCACCTCAATGGGCCCTCACTGGTGTGCTGGGACCTCAGCACTCCTCCTCCTTTCAGCTCTGGAGTCATTATGGATACTGAGGTGCTTCTCTGGTAAGCAAGGCCTGTAATGGGAGTGGAATTAACTCACTCATAGAAAAAATGTTCTCATTCATTTTCCTCCACTGAAACAATTGTGTGGGTCTAGGGAGGAAAATGAAACTGCTTGTGATAGGTTACATTTTGCCTTCAGTGAAATCAAATGCCCTCTGTTTCAATGTAAAAACAGCTAGGGATACACTAGGTTCTCTTGTAATAACAATTCACAGTGTTTTGCTAAAAGAAAAGAATTGGAAACTGTTTTCCTAGGGACTTCAAAGCATAGAGTAAATGAAGTCTCAGCTTCTTGTACAAAACAGTCCTTTGGAGAATTCATCATCTTTTGGGGGTTTTATTTGGGTTTTTTGTTTGTGGTTGGGTTTTTTTTTTTTTTTTCTGTCTTTTTCCAGTATTTCTAGAGCACAGGCTAACAAGCCAAGTATGGCATGGATTTCATGTGTACGTCAGAGCACACCTGGATAGCCCAGAACTTTAGGAATACTCTTTTCTTAAAACTGAAGAATCTGGTGCAGCTCTAAAAGGCAAACCCCAGCTCATAATGTGATTGGGTTCCTCACATTTAGAGAGAGGAAACTTTTCAAGTGAATGCAAAATAGGATCAGGGATCTAGACAGTAAGAACTCTGTGTGATAGCAGGGATCTCAAAACAGAGCACTGCCTTTCTGATAGTAGCATGCATTTTTCATCTATACGCTGAAGAAGAAAACTGTCTGGTGGCAAAGTATTTTTGGTTAATAATGAAAGTGGAGAGGTTTTCACTTGCATCTCTTGTAGGAAAAGAAACAATTCAGAAATGAAACAGATAAATGCTGAAGAAAAATGTCTTAATTAACAGATTTGTTTGTTATGTTGTTTCATGGGGTGTGAACTATGCATTTTATTGTTCTCTGTTTTTATTGCTGTTACTGCTCAGGAGTCCACCACATTATGTTTTTTTTTTCTTGTTAGTTGATTAGACTAAAAAAAGGTTTAGTGGACCTAATTGTTCTAATTAAAAGAGTGATTCTGTTAAAAACTGGGCCTGCTAATAAAATTATAGCAATTGCAAATCAGAATGGACAAATGATTCCCTCAGTCTGACTATCTGCCTCTCTGCAGAACTCAAAGCCACATAAAGCACTGCACAGTCCAGTATCTCAACCTGCCCCAAACATCTGGATCCCTAAAATGTGTTCTGCTTGAAACTGCAAACTGTACCAGAAATGTTTGTTACCTGTGGGACTAAACCACACAGGGCTTGAGTGGGCATGTGGGGTCACACTGCACTAATCCTTTAACTTCAGAATCTGGGAGCATTAGTTATCTGGAGAAGACACAAGAGAAGAGGCAAGACCATGGTATAAATAGACAGAATTTACAGATATCATCTCTGGCTACAGAAGATAAAAATTGTGTTCAGAAGAAACCCTACAGCAGCAAATAGACTAAAAAAACGCTTTGAAATAGAAATACAAACTTAAAGTGAGAAGAGATTTCTTATGCTATTTTACTTCTCTATAGCGAGACAACTTTTTCAGAAACATAATTGATAACTCATATACATAACAGATCCCTCAAATTGAGCTCATTGTTCAGGCACAAATGTCAAAGATCTTTGATAAGGGAGAGTTGTGTTTTTGTTCTTTGATAAGAGAGATTTGTACTAAAGGTAAACCATTCATATGAATATTTTCAGGCTGTTGTCCAACAGCCGATTTGGACTTTGCTGTGAGTTCTCTTCCATGAACAAATTGGCAGCTGCTTTTTGCCATCAAAGTTCTGTTTTAAAAATCAAAAATACTTATTGCCCTTTTGATTTTTCAAACCAGGCTGAAAGAAACTTCTAAGTTCAGTGTATATCAGCTTTTCCTTTGTGTTTACCCTAGGGTATCCCAATGCACTTTGGTTCTGGAGACTGTCTGTACATCTGGTTCTGATCACTCAGAGATTTCTGAATCTGGGCCTGAATCTGAACCTCTGCCATTGCCAGTGCTTATGGTCACTGTCCCTTTCAAAAAAGGAAAAGGACTCCAATAAATTCTACTTCCTGTGGGCATTTTTGACTTAGCTAACTAACAAATCTTGAACACTTTTTAAGGAAGAATTCCACTTCTTATGCATGTTTCCATATATGAAGTAAATCAGCCTCTCAGAACGTAAATTAATCAAAAATTGATTTTTACAAAAGGATCAAGGAATGAATGTTAATGGTTAAAAAATTCTGTAATAGTAAAATCCTTTCTTTTTCTTCTTGCTCTACTGAAGGAAGAAAAATAGTAAATTAAGTTTAAATGTTCATCAGATACGGCATGCACATTGAGCTTAGTTTGTACTGTGAAATGTAGTTAGTTTCCAGCCATTGGGTGGGGGAGGGGAGGGGGAAGCTTTAGCTGTCTTAGTCAATTCCTGTCTTTTTTCGTTTGTGGAATTTTGTCATCTCCCTCTGGTGGCAAATGTCTGAAATATCCATCACACAGCTGCTGCAGGGGGGGAGGAACCCTTAAGTCTGTTCCAAAGTGCACAGTTGAAATCAGCAGACTTCCAGTTACAAATACGCAAAGCACAGCATCCTTGCTCTCTGGAGCATAGCTTAGATGGGAGAAAGAAATGTAGGTTGGTTGGCCTGAGAGCTGGGATTTGCAGTACCCAGTTTGCAACAATATCAGAAAAAGGCAACAAGAACACAGGCGGAAGGATGGAGTCCCAGACTTTCATGTGGCACAAAACACTGGCCTGCAAGTCCACTAGTCCCTATAAAAATCTAGTATTAAATACAAAGTCTCAGAAAGGACAGGTTTTGAGCATATTGTACTTTTCAAGAAACAGAGATGAGAAAAACAAAACCGTGCTTCCTGCCCATTGGGGTTTGTGCTTGAGTAACACTGTTATCAGTTAAAAAAGGTCTTTATGTGAAATTGGTTCTTCCTTGAGATTCAGAAATAATAGCACTGCTTTGCTTTTCTTGTTAGATCACTTGCTGCACCTTTTCAATGGTGTGCTAATATCAGAGTATTTTAAACACTTCTCCATTAAAACTATTCCGCAAACTTGGAAGTCTACCTTAAAAACTTCCAGCTGATTTAAGGAGTAAGTGATGTATCTACACTCTGCCTGTCATGAGTAATTTAACAACTGAAGTATTCTGGCTCCCAAAAATTATAACTTGAAACAGTTGTTGAGTAATCCACTCAGCCTGGCTGTATCTCTTTTTTCCCCTGGTCCTATGTATATATAGCTGGATGTATCCACCTTAATACTGCCTTTAGTCATCAGTCCTTTGAGTCTTTACAGCTAATCTCTGTGTGTGTAGAATATAAGTAGGTGTTCTATATAAATAAAATCCAAAAAGGGAACCAGATGCTGAACTTTATAGCTGAGTAAACAGAACCACTGAAAGGTGATATAATATGCTTGGCATCTGTGAGTCAGCATTAAGATGTGCTCCAAATACTATTGCAAACAGTGACAGTTTCTGGATATAAAGAACTCACTGTGCTCTCATTAGCGCTGCTGGAAATTGCTCCCAAGGGTTATGGTTCTCACTCAATTCAGATCACTTATGTAATTTCCGAGTATGAACTGTTTCAGGCAACTGCAGTGTTCACTGATTTTTGCACTGCTTGGTGAACTTTCCATTTAAAGATTTCTCAGCCTTGGGTTTAGAGCTAATACTTCAAGTTCAGTAGTCTCAAAGAACTCCTGAAATGTTGGATTAGTGTACTAGTTTGAAAAACAAACTAGTGAGCGTCGCTCTGACCGCTGGCCGCCTGGTGGCACTGGCAGGCGACAGGTTAGGTGCCTCAGCCCCTGCAGAAAGTCCGTGCAGGCTGGCAGAACCTTGTCAAGTGGGTGGTGACTCCCTCAGGAGCTTTGCCCTCGGCTCACTAGGGAGCAGGCTGCAGTCCGGTGGTTGCTGAGCAACTGACGGAGGTAAAGGAGCAGAGAGGAGACTCTTCGTGGTGTTGTTTCAAGGCTTTATTCTCTGCCCCGAAGGACAGAAGAATGCAGACCAAGAAGGGAACCAATGAAAGAGCCCCCGAATGGCCGTTACAGAGGGTTTTATACCTCAACAAAAGGAGGGAGGAACAAGGGACAGACCAATCGGGAATTGACAAAGGGTGACATTCAACCAATAGGGGGAAACAGAGGGAGGAACTTATTTAAACTAACCAATCAACAGAACAACTGAACAGAACTTTCCAGAATAGAAATAAATATGCATAAGGAACGGGGGAGGAGATGTTATGATTGATGTCCCTAAAGGTTGGCTTGCTCCTCTGTCATGAGCCGGGAAGTCCACCCAGTTGATGTCTTCATTCACCTTGAACTTAAAGGTGGACTGGGACACCACAACAAGTGAGAGACTCCAAGTCAGAAGTACAATTTAATAGGAAAAAAAAAATAAATGCAGTAGTACAAAAACAACCCACTGACAGAGTCAGAGTACAACTTGACCCCCTGACGGTCAGGGGGTTGGTAGCAGTCCGATTAAATGGTGGCTGCAGTCCTCCTGGAGTGATGGTTCTGTTGAAGCAGTGATTCTGTAGAAGGGTCTGGTCTTCCTCTGAAGGTCCAGTGGTGGTGTAGAAGGGTCTGGTCTTCCTCTGGGAATCCAGTGGAAAAGGCTGCTTGTGCTGTTCCAAACCCCAGATTATATCCAGGTGGGAATGCTTGGCTCCTTCCCTTGGGTGGAGCATCTCACAATGGGATGGTGAGTCACGAGGTAAGGCATTGATGGGCCCATTAACAGAAGATAGTCCAGAGGGAGGAGGCAGGGAACATTGCTACACCTGGTTTCAACAGCTCATGAGGATGATAATAGAATACACTGTAACCCAGGACAATTAGAAAATGCTACTCACAAGATGCTCCCTGCCCTGCTTAATGATCTGAGCAAAAAAGCAGAGACAGAAGCAGAGAGTCTGTTGGGTCAGGGCCCTAATTCACCCTAACATTCATCTTCATTAATCTTCTGTTTACATTGTTGAAAAGTACATGCTGCCTGTGAAGTGAGATAGCTTCATAGCTGGATATCTGATTCCTGGCCTGACAGTCAGTAGAATTTAAATGCACTGCCAGTGTGGGAATGTGTGAAGCCCCAGTGATTAGAGAGTGACTGGATGTACAGCAGTGACTGCCTGCAAGTGCTGATCACCGTTACTAATGAGGTTTTCCTTACCTGGGGTAAAACTCACCAGGTGAGTTTTACAGAGAGCTCATCCATCCTGGGGTGAATTCCGTATTTTAAGGAAACTTTCACCAAAGTCCTGCTCTGAGTTTTCACTGTTATCAGCCACCCCTGAGCCATGCAGTCAGTGCTATGCTGACAAGCTGTTTTGTGCTGCTTAAAAATACAAAGGATGCTGAACAGACAGCCAGAGAAGATTCAGCAGGCAGGCTGGCCACAGACGAGCTATGAAACTCTCCTCGTTTTAAAAAAAAGTTCAAGCTGGCACAGAACTCCTGCCTTCTATGAGTGATTGGTTTTTTTCCTACAGACTGGTAAAGCAAAGATTCTGTGTGTTCTTAGAGCTACATGCACCCATGCCTTGATGTAACTTGACTGTACCTGAACTGTGGCTGGAGATTTCTGTGCCCAAGATACAGGAACATCAAGCCCCCCGCCCCACCCAGTGCTGCCCTTACCCTGCCAGTCTCCCAGTCTTTAAACAACTGCTTCTTAAAAAGCAAACTTTCCAAAAGACTGAGCCAAGTAATGGGAGGTTACAAATCTACCAGTTATTTATCTGAACACACCTTGAGAGCAACATGAATAAAACATTTGCATTCTTAAGCCCTTATGTAAATTCTAGGTAATCATAAAATAAATATTTTCAAGCATAGTAAGGGTATTTGAATGCAGCTACTGTATCGGTGAAGCACTTGCCAATTTTTTTAATGTGACTGATCCTGAAATATGGAAATCCATAGCTTAGGTTTGGAGACAGAAGGTTGAGGCAGTGCTGGGGGCTGGTATTTTTTGGCTGTTGATCAATTTCTTTGGTTTTATTGTGGGTTGTCTGGCATTTTAAATACAGCCAATATAGCTGAAGCAGATAAAATCTTGGTCTTAGTCTGCAACTGGTTAATCTATTTCTGAATGTTTATTCAGAGGTTTTGCAATTAAAGATTCTGTTGGACATTGTCTCATTCTATGATGGGCTTTAAAAAGGGCTATCAGTTAAATATTATCATCATTTTTAGTTCTGTAATATTGTGAAAAGCAAAATTCAGGAAGTGCAGAGGTAGAAATTAGATTTTTTGCTATGATTCTGTCATTTAAATATAGTTTATAGGCAGGATGGGGAGAGGTATAAGAAACTATTAAATTTATTTCTTCTAAGGAGACAAGCTGGAATGCTAGTGAGGATTTATGCAGTGTGTTTCAACAGCACCCTTGTGGGCACTGGGAGACCTCTGGGCAGAGCTGTGCTGCTGACTTGCACAGGAGGGCAAACAGGTGCTTTGGAAAAGCTGGTGGATAATTACATGGGTGTGATAATGAGGTACTGGTTTGGTTCTCAGTGCTTTCATTCCGACAGCAAACTCTTGATCCTCACCTTATGTCAGTGGGCTAAAATTGTGTAGCCAAAGAACACAGGCATGACCAAATTTGCAGGAAGGTGATTTTGGTTTGCCGTGAGATTTTACTTAGCAGTTTTTGCTTTTCATTTAAGTTCAAACAGCATACTAGTTGCAACACCTCCATGGGAAACATCCAAGGGTTGTACTTCTGTTTTTCTAACCAAAGCCATTGGTCTGTGTAATTTATATCATGACTTTGCATTTCCTCTCTTTGATTACAGCCAAGTACATAGGGCTTTACTAATCTGTTTGCAGGGATTTATAAAATATCGTCTGGTTTTCCTTGTTGCAGGTTTCCAAGCCACATATTTGGCTTCACTCTGGGGGTTGGATTGACCCAAAAGAACAAAGCAAAAGACATGTAATTCACCATGATAATTTTGACTTGTAGCCAATGTTTTGTAAGTTGGGAATTTCCACAGATGCAGAAGGGATATAGCTTCCCAAATCTCACTGACATTCAGAGGGTTTTGGACACACTTTAAGCCTCTTTTACAATCCTCTGCTGAAATGGCCCACCTCTGCTTTCCTTTCTAAATATGCATTTCTTAGTTTATTTTTTTTTAATTGACAAATTCTCCATATTTAAAACTTGTACCTCCCTGGAAGACATTAATCTTGCTGACTCTGAGTGGTGTTGACAAGCCAGTATAATTACACATGATAGCAAATGACTACTTGGGTCAAGACAAGTTAGCAAGTAGGTGATTTTCAGATGACTCCCATTCCTTCCAAAAATAAGGGAAATGATGGGCCTTAGAAACCTGACCAGAAAATCTTAGGTTTCTGAAAAATGTTGTCAATTTTTCTTCATGATGTAGTCAGCTCACAGCTAATTAGTGTTCTACACCAAAGACAAGTTTCTGTCTGCCTAAGAAACTTTCTCTTAAAGAACATACTCAAACATTTTACAAAATATTATGGAATTGTCAACATTTTCAGTGGAAGAGTAAAAAGCTAAATGCTTTAAATCTTAGCAAATTATACATATTTAACTGTCAGTGTTATTAGATCCAGCCCTTCTTCCACCATTTTGGGAATAGAAGAGCAATGACTACTTACAATAGTTAGTAATGGTCATTAGTTAATTGATAGTGCCACTTCCACTGTGGGGAACTGTGAGGAGTTCTTTTAAAAATGGATGGTCAGGAACAAAATGAAGCCAAACAAGGCAAACCTTGTATCTGAGAACCGTTTATTGATAACGAAAATGAGAAGGAAAACTAGCTGCCCAAATGAAAGAGGGCTAGAAGAGACAGAAAAGAAGAAAGGAAAATGGAAAATGACTGGGGGAGAGGAGAGAGAAGGGACAGAGATAAGAAGAGGGCGTTACCACCAGCTAGTCAGGGCAGTGCTGTCAGCGTCCAGGCGGCGCGGGGGGAGTGTGCACGCTGCCTGCTTGTGGACAGGCTGAGTCTTAGCAAGCCTGCGCGGCTCCCAGAGGGGCGTGATTCCACAGGCGCAAGTGCCACGGCAATGGCACTGGACATGCAGTGAGTGGGCACTTGGACAGGAGGACCAGGACCCTGGACAGGGTCGCGGCAACTGGCTGGATCGGGATGGCAGGATTGGAAGCAGGCAACTCAGGCAAGGATGTGGGGCAAAGTGGCAGGGCGGCGGTCAGGGGCACAGGATGGCAGGACAGGTGCGAGGGCAAACCAGCGAGGGCAGGAGAACCAGAAGGCAGGCAGGCTAGGGCCAGGGCAAAGGAGGGAGCAAGCAGGAGCAGCAAACAGTAGCAAGCCCCCACAAGCAGCAACACAGTTAGTTTTAATACCCCCCTGGCCCCTCTCAAAGTCCACCTGCTAACAGGGAACCATTGGTCCAGTCCAAGCTTTCTTTGCCATCCATTGGAGACCTTTTCGCGACCTGATTGGAGAAGCACCTCCACAGTGTATGCTACTGCCTGCCTCATGGGAGGTGTTGCCAGGGAAAGTCCTCCCAGAGACAAGGCTTCTTCTAGTTGCCTCCTGCAGGTGGTACATGTCCACCCCTCCTCCACGTGCCTCTGACAACCATTGTTGAGGCATAACAAAACTGAATTGACTCTTCACGGATAACTTCCCCGACTCTTCAGGGTTTCCTTGACTTTGTAGATCCTGATTGCTGAGCAGCACTCTACAGTGACAAGAGTCAAATCTTGTACTTTAAGAATTCCTATTAATCTGTGTAATTTTATTACCAAATCAATAATTCCATCCTTTGTTTAAATATTTGATGAATTTTAGATACGGGTATATTAACTTTGTATGATTGTGAACTGCTTCATGTTTTTGCTTAAAAAAAGGTGCAACTTCTGCCAAGTGCCTGGACAAATGTCGGTGGGAAGACAAGGATGAATAGCAAAACTTGAACCAAATGGGATTTCCTGTGTTCTTGCTTTTGTTTCCATACTGTTGAACTCAGATGTAGCAAACCTGAGAATGAAATCAAAGTGAGTGTTTTCTCTGCACCATCTTTAGTCCTGTAGTGGTGACCACTAGGGAGGGAGCCTGAACCTCCTTTGCTCCTGATCTAGAGATTTCAGAGAAGAGGAGTGGATAACAAATAGTGCAAGTGATAAGTGATCTATGAGGAAGAAAATCAGGAATTACTTAAGTCACAAGTTTTGCTTTAGTTCTTAGTG
This sequence comes from Rhagologus leucostigma, assembly GCA_013397725.1. Classification (NCBI taxonomy): domain Eukaryota; kingdom Metazoa; phylum Chordata; class Aves; order Passeriformes; genus Rhagologus; species Rhagologus leucostigma. The sequence continues at coordinate 17,383 of VZTD01001141.1, read as the reverse complement.
CCACTGGGGTTCGTTTGTGCCTGGGGACATGCAGAAAATTTGCTGTGAGGTTTACACAGATTTGCAGGCATCTTTTTTTTAAAAAAAAGTGAGAATACAAAACCTGGTTCAGTTATTGCGTTTGCCTTGATTATATGACAATGGCCATCAATAAACTCATGATCCCACATTTTCTAAAATGGCAGAACAGGAAAGGAATATCTCAAATTGCGACAACTGAAATCCCATCCATAAGTCCTGCAGTGAGCTGCATGTTTTTATAAAGCAGCTGTGCAGGTAGTAAACACCAAAGCAAGTATCTTTGTGACAAGGTGGGAAAATAATTGAAGAAAATGTCTGTTTTCAGGTGAAGAGTTTTCATCTTGAACAGCGGCAGTCAGGGTTATGATTTCATTGTTACCCAACTATGAACAGAAAGAAACAAAGTGCACGTGTCAGGAATAGTAAAATATCTTGAACTTCTTAGAAGCCTTTTATTTTTAATTTTAACTAAAGATACTTCAAAAATGCTTTTACAATCCTAAACTTAGATATGGTTAAGACTGGGAATTACAGTTGCCCCTTCTGTAACCTTTAGTGTTCTCCCCTATATTCTTTTTTTCAAATGTACTCAATTTTATGAACTCATTATTTTTCCTGTACTAATACATTTTCCTTATCTTCTAATTAAGCACTGCTCCCAGCACACTTATGATGGCACGCTCACATCTGCTCTGGCTTCTCATCATTATTTCAGTGCAGGGCTTCTGCTGCAGTTGGCACAGGTGATGCTGTGACCCTGGTCAAGCTGTCTGCTGCTGCCTTTTGCTATCTTTCACAAGTCTACAATTTTCCAGTTCAGCCAAGACAGAAATCCAAGCAGACAGCTGCTGGCAAATCTTCTTAATTAAATTTGAGAGGGTCTTGAACAGGTAGAGAGCACCAAAATTCCTTAAATCCCTTCAGTTTTCAATACTTGCATTAGAACCATTCCTTAAGATTTCCAGTTCTGCATGAAATACAAGAGCACTTTGTCGCTTTTCATGTTCAGACATCTCGTGTCTTCCCTTGCAATCACTCACTTCTCTTTCTCCTGTGACCTCTTGTCAGAGACTGAAATGGTTCATGCCTTAAACATTGTTATGAAAGAGTTTTGCCCATTATAGCAAAAACTGTACAAAGAAGCTACAACCAGAGAAACCCACCCCTCCTTGAAGATGCCTGACTGGAACTTTGGACTGTGAGTTAAGCCACCTAGATAAGATAAAGAGAACGCTATTGTTCAGTCATCTCAGGTCTAGAGAGAAGAAAACAAGGCTGATGGAAAGGAATGCATCCACAAGAAAACCAAACACAGCAGAAAATCATCCCTATCTGTGTTTGGGGTGGGGGAGACTGTCATGGGTTAGCACAACCTGTAATTTTAGTTAAGAGAAAAAAATTCCACCAGCCACAGAAGTGATTTTTTTTGCAAAGGGCTGTTGTAACTTCCTCCAAACCTGATAAAACCAGTTGGCTAATTTGAATATTGACAACTCTGTTAAGCCACTTAAGAAGCTAGACATGCCTCTGTAAATAACACGAACAAGCCCAGGAATCGCGCTCTTGCTTCCGGTGCTTGGACAGGTAACTAGGCCTACCCGCTCGGCCCGGAGGAGATGCTTCAAACCTAACCTAAAAGCTGAAATTCTTTTGTAAAGCTATGGTGATGGACTGTGATACATCAGAGAACTCTTTTGTAATTTCATGAAAGCATGGGGGGTGGAGCATTCAAACTGCCACAAGCAAAGATGCCTGTGCTGAAATAAGTAAATGTTGAAGTAGCTGTGATCCAGTGAGAAGCCTGAACAGAGAGAGGTAGTGATGAAGTGAAGACCCTTGCGCCCAGGGAAGAAGAAGACCTCTGTTTCTAGAGATGAAGATGATCCCAGAGGTAGATGAAGAGAACCTTTTCTCTTGAACAACTCATCCTTAAAATAATACCCCAGTAGCTAAGATTGAACCCTCGACAACAGTCATGGGGAAAGCTGTAAGTCGAGAGAAAGGACTTTTCATATGCCAACAGAAAACCACCCCGGGCGGCTGTTGTGCTGTGACATTGAAGCCACAAGAAGACTCTTGTGGAAAAGCCCCAGAGCATGGGCAAAAGAGACTTCTCTCCCTAAGTGAACTGATGAAAGACTATTATAGAGGTGGTAAACTGACTGAAATAATCCTAAATTTGTGTCTTTATGTTGTAAGTGGGAGGAGGGAGAAGGATGGGGGGAGGAGAAGTGTTCTAAAGGTTTATTCTGACCCTTATTATTCCTTTTCCTTTTAGTTCTGTTAATAAACTTCTTTATATTCTTTAAGTTTAGAGCCTATTTTGTGTTCCTCCTAATTCTTGTCTCACAGAAGGTAAGAAATGCGAACACACCCACTACACTTAATTGGTGTTTCCACCCGGTTACGAGCTAAACCTGCTACAGAGACCGCAGCCCACAGAGGCCAGGTTTACACAGACTCCTCCTGAACCAAGAGGGGAAGAGGAGGTTTCAGGTGTGTGGCATAACCTCTGGTTGGAGTCAGTGGACACTTATGCTCCCTTACACAAACTGGCCCAGCTGTGAAACCCCCAACCCCAGAAAGGCCACATCCATGGGACATCCACATGGGAGACAGCTGAGGGGGTGTCATAATCCATCAAAGACCTCCAGAAGCACTCCCCAGGCTCATTCCTGAGGCCTTGCACCGCAGCATTGCACGTGACGCAAACTGATGCAACAGACCCAGAGCCTGCTGCAAGAGACTGTGTCAAACTGTGCCCCTTCCCCCCAGGGGAGGTACCTGGGCATTCCCACCTGGCCTGAGCGTATATTAATCCATCGGATTCTATGCTTTTCAGGGGACCCTCACCAGCTGGAGAGGATCAGCGGAACATCGTTGGGATCCACGGAGTGGTGATATTTTCTTTAATCTGTCTCTGCCACTCTCTTTCTGTCCCCTCACCTCTTTTCTATTTCTTTCTTTCTCATATGCATTATCAAATAAAATCCATACTATTGACTTTGGCATATAGTCTCGTTTGCACCTTAATTGAGGCAGAGGCATTTCTAATAAATTTAAAAGCTGGACCGTAACACCTCTGATGTGTTGAAGTAATCTCTGAGATTTTTTGTTACCCAAAAGTAACAAAACAATGTAAAAAACCAAAAGCAAAATATTTTTATTCATTGTCATAATCTTTGGCCTTAAACTTGTCTAACCAGTGCTGATAATCTTATTGTTTGGTTTTATAACGCCACCTGATATTTTATACTTTTTGGCAACCCTCCATTCTTTTATAAAGCTGTTGTGTTGACAGATTTCATTGCTTTTTTTTTAATGTCATCTGTTGTGCAGGTCTTTATTCCGTGTGAATCCGCGTGAAATACTGAAGTCAATGCTACAGAAGAACTATTGCTAAATGACAGTAGTGTACAATGAGAAATCAGGCAGTGACTGATGTCTTGGACGTCTTTCTACATTACTTATAGGTTGTATCTGAAATCAAGGTCATCCCTGTTTTTTTGCAGAAAGCTGTTTGCAGCTTTCTGTTTTTGTTTGAGGCTTTTTAATCTGAAAGGCTGTAGACAGAGGCTTGAAAGTTTTCTACAAATAGAGTGTTTGGACAGAAGAGCATCATACTTTAACCTAGAGTGAGTTCTTTGCTGATGAAGATGGTCAGAACATGGGCTTTGCAGTCTGGTAGTTTGTGGGCTATTATGGTTCTGTGGTCACTGCTGAGGCCGCTTGGTAACACCATATTGCCAGGTATGTCAGATTTCCCAATGCAAGGCATAATGCAATGCAGAAGAGATGGAAATATGTTAGCAATGCAGTTTTTGGTAAAAACTCCTGCAGCTATTTTACTACTGGAAAACTGAAAGGATAAGATCAAGAAAATACTAATGAAAATTATAGTCTTGGGCACCTTTCATTTCACAGTGCTTGAGATGTTGCAGTCTTCAGACATGCAGGCCTTGCAGAAAGCTGAAGATTAACTTTTAGTGTAATTTATATTAAAAGTTACTTAAATATAGGAATAGAACTACGGTATGTTTTTAATATATTGCTCAGTACTCAGTAAGTGCTAGGATCATTAACAACACTTGATACACTGTGTGTTTAGCAGTTACACAAATGACATGCTGATACTCTCATCTCCCACCCTCATCACTGAGCTACTAACACCAAAGAATATGTGCAACTTTTCACTCATTTCTAGAAAATTTGCTAGAGAGGGGTTATTAATTTCTCAGATTTCTGACTGTGAAGCAAGTGTAGCTTGAGGTTTAATGTGCTGACAGTGTTTCCCCATTTTTAAAGGTAGTCCAGCTGTCATGGTTACAGTGCAAGAAACCAGTCCACCAAGCTTAATGAGAGTTTCAAGAGTGAGAAAAGAAGTTGAAGTCCTTTGAAGAGATCATTAATAAGAAACTGGTTTAAAAAGGAAATGAAAACATCTTGCTGTTCTCTGGTCCAATGTTATTTTGCAGAGGTGGTGGACATCGTTAAGCTGGTAGAACTGGATGATTTATTTCCAAGTCACAGAAACCTTTTCAGAAGAGGAGGATGTTTAATGTTTCACAGTGCTACATGCCATAGATTTCCTTTTCTCTCATCTCTATTCCCCCTCAACCCTTCTATAGTCTTTGTGGCTTCATCTCTTCCCTTTCTCCTGCATCCCTACCTTTATTTATCTCTAGGTAAAGATTCCCTACGATGCTTCTGGGTTTTTTTGAATGCTGCTGCTTTATTTCCCCTCCCTTCTCTCATGTGCTCAGCAATCATCAGGCAAGTGCTCCAAGGTGACAGGAGGAAACTTCTGCTTGAAAAAGGAGCAGCGTAGTGGGTTGGAACATAGTTGATGGACGAGTTGCTGAGCCAATGGCGCTTTTGCAATTTTGCATATTTAAATCGCGCGGAAGAGTGGGACTTTCCTTTTTTTTCCGACTCACCTGCCAGGAGGTGGGGGGAGGCCTCTGAGCCTCCTGGCCCAGGCCAGGCCCTTTTTCCCCCCTTCCCCCCCATCCCTGTTCCTCCAGCAGTGGCGGCCATGGGCCAAGCCGGCAGAGAACCATCTCGGAGCCGTGGGCAGCTGAGAAACAGGCATGGACTGCCACACAACTGAACCTACCTGTTGCAGCTTCTGAAGACTGGCAGGCTTCCCCCTCCCCCCCCTTCCCCCCCATCCCTGTTCCTCCAGCAGTGGCGGCCATGGGCCAAGCCGGCAGAGAACCATCTCGGAGCCGTGGGCAGCTGAGAAACAGGCATGGACTGCCACACAACTGAACCTACCTGTTGCAGCTTCTGAAGACTGGCAGGCTTCTCCCTCCCCCCCCTTCCACACAGTCCCACAGCCGGGATTTCATCTAGAGCCGCGACCCCCACACTGGAGCCGGCGGGAGCCGGTGGAAATCCTCTGCAGCCATCACAGCTCGTGCTAAACTGAAAAGCACATCAGCGCAGTCCGCGAAGGAAAAGAACATGGTGGCTCCAAGGTCAGGAAAGAAAGAAAAAGTGGGTCACATGAGACGAAGCTAAAAATGGCCGTGGTTGGAAAAGAGGCGGAGGCGCAATTTTTCATGCGTAGCTTAAAAATGCTTTCTGCAGGCCGTGGTAAAAACTGTAATATCACAAACTGTATGTCTCTTTAAATCCCATTTGAAGTACCTGAGGAGATGGGGAATTCATGCGGCTTGTGAAGATGTAAGAAGTGCCTATGCCAGGTTATGTAGAAGTAGTGAAAGGCTTTTAGAGATTTGTGAAGAAGAGAGCCTTTGTGTTCAAGCCAGAATAACTCATCTTTAAAAAGACTAAATCATTACGTCTATTGGGCCCATCATTGCAGTATAAATAAACTGTGAAATTTTTCATGGGAGAGATGTTTTCCACTGCAGCAGATTTCGGGCGGGTCTGTTGCTGGTGACAGTTTGGAAACCACGTTAAAGCAGAAAGAACTCTTTTTCCTTGAATGCTGGAGAAACTTTTAAGAACTGCAACACTGGCCATGATCTCATGTTTCGATTTTTTTTTCCCTTGTGTGGTATCAGTAGGAAAAAGTGGGTGCTGGAAGAGAGGGAAGTTCTGCTTTAGTTTGTTATTATTTCTTTTTACTGGGGAGGAGAAGTGTTCTGAAGGTTTATTCTGACTCTTCTTTTTTTTTTTTTTTTTTTTTTTTTTTTTTTTTTTATGTTGTTTTTTTNCCTGAGGAGATGGGGAATTCATGCGGCTTGTAAAGATGTAAGAAGTGCCTATGCCAGGTTATGTAGAAGTAGTGAAAGGCTTTTAGAGATTTGTGAAGAAGAGAGCCTTTGTGTTCAAGCCAGAATAACTCATCTTTAAAAAGACTAAATCCTTACGTCTATTGGGCCCATCATTGCAGTATAAATAAACTGTGAAATTTTTCATGGGAGAGATGTTTTCCACTGCAGCAGATTTCGGGCGGGTCTGTTGCTGGTGACAGTTTGGAAACCACGTTAAAGCAGAAAGAACTCTTTTTCCTNTTTTTTTTTTCTTTTTTCTTTTTTCTTTTAGTTCTGTTAATAAACTTCTTTATATTCTTTAAAGTTTTGGGCCTGCTTTTCTTTCTCCTAATTGTTATCTCACAGAAGGAAAATAAGTAAGCAATGGATTGTGAACTAAACCACTACACTTAATTGGTGTTTCCGCCCAGTTTTGAACCGAACCAGCAATGGAGCAGTTGGTGTGGCTGGACACAGCTGGTCTTGAAAGGGAACCACCTTGAAAGATCTGGCTGGGACTTTGAAAATTCTGTAGCTCTGTGCTTCATACATAAGTGGCAAAGGCCTGTAGGGGGGACTCAGGACATAATGGCCAAAATGTGAGAAATGAGCAATCTGAAGGTGTTTCTATTACAATGGTTTCACAAACTAGTGAGCTAGAAGTGGTTCTTATGTAAGAACATCTTATGTAATATTAACATCTTATGTAATATTTCTTGCCCCCAAGTAATCTCATTTGTGCCAGCCTCCTGCTGTCTGACTCTGGTTCCCATGCTGGGAAGGGGGAAGAGCTCTTTTCCGGCATGCATCTCTCCTGTGTGGTCTCTCAGTGAACTCATGGCAATAAGAAAGAGTTGGCCAGCATATCTTTGTGTGTTTGCACAAATGGATTTGTTTGAAGCAAATGGCTTCTCAAGGGTCATTTGAAGAGCCTCACCTGACTGCATTGTCCTTCATCTAAACATTGCAGACTGCTGATGTAACTCATTCTTTAAATGCCCTGTTCATGGTATGATATGTGCAGGAAGCGGGGGTCTTCAAGCAGTCTTTGTCTTAGAAATTCCAGTCGTCCTTAATATCAGATCTATTGGGGTTGTTTACATCTTTAGACATGGGAAGAGACACAGCTTCCGTGGGAGTTTTATTCTCTTTCCAGAAGGCTGCAGGCATAGCAGAGGAGTGCTTTGAGGAGTGACTTTTTATCACACCAGAGATAGTAGTATGATGTTTGTTAATTCACTGTCATGATGCTTTAGGCAAATGTGATGGGTGGAGAGGCAAGAAATGTATTTGATAATGTCATCCTCTGTAAAAACAAAAATATTATAAGGAAGTGCTTTATTATCACTGCTCACAGTGGTGGCTTTCTGGTTTTCAAAATACCAACAATATGTCAAATGCTTTCAAAGCTCTAAGAACTCTAAGAGTTCTTTCATCAAGTAATTTACAGTTATAACAGGCTGTCATCTGCTGGTGTGCATGTGCATTTTCCATTTTTTATTGCCCTTTTTCACAAAAAGGAAAAAAAGAAAAGCATCAGAATGTTCTCTTGTCAAATGAAGAGAAAAAAACATGAGAGAAGGACTGCAACATGAGTAGGGAGTTGGTAACTATTTGGTTTGTTGAGGGTAAAGTTTAGATGATTACCTGGAATGTCGCAAAGCTTTGCCTGTCAGCCTTGATATATAATGAGAATTTGTTGGTAGACATCCAGAGAGAAAATTGCTTTGAGTTCTTGCACTGAATTTTAGTGTGCTGTTTCTGTTTGAGAGAATGAGTAATGGTTCAGTGTGGGCATATGTGTTGAGCTGTAACCAAAACCTGCAGTGCTGGGACAGCAAGAAGATGCCCCTGCGTCTGTGCCCATGTGGAGCCTGGCCATGTCACTGCTTATCAGGCACCAGCCCATCTCTTCATGATCACTCTGAGAACAAAAACATTCCTTCCAACATACCATGACTGATTCTTCTGTGAGGCTTAAATATTGCAGTACAGCCTTCCTTCCACATATTTTAGGAAAAGAACTGCTCAGACCTCTTAAATAATCTAATCTTGTCCATTTGTTTAATTCTGCTAGATTTTCCTTTCTTTATTGCAGCCTTAGAGTTGTGCTTCAAATTTTCACAGTGGTTTACTACTGTCTTGGGGTGATTTTATGATGATACTCTATTCCCTAATCATCTGATTTATGCCCAGAGAATGGCTGCTGTAGTTTTAAGGTGAACCAGTGGGATGGGGCTGGAGCCTGAGAACTCTGGGCAGACTCTGTTGAAACCCTCTCACCCAGGCTGCGGCACGGATGATTACTTCATTGCCTTTGCTGGATTAGTTTTTGTCAGCTTAGGCAAGAAGCTTTTGGGTTTTTTTCCTTCCCCTGGCCTGGCGGCTTTTCACCAGCAAATCCTTTCAGTGGCTTTTTTTGGTTTTTTTTCTTGAACTGTCTCAGTTTGGTTTTTTTTTTCCTTCGGTCCAGGGAGCCTGTGGGGGCAGCCCCAGCCAGTCCAAACCCCGGGAAAGACCAAGCCAGCGAAAGAAGGGACATTAAACTCCACCAACTTCACCTGCTGTGAGGAGGAGACCCATGCCAGAAATCCAACAGGTTCCCAGCTGCTGCGTGGACTCTTTTTCTTCTCCCTTCCCTGAGACAAAGAAGGGCAGCCGCTATCTTTGCCTCTCAGCCACGCAGTCTGGTGGGGGGTGGGGGTTAAGGTTTTGAAATTTCAGTCCTTTTCTGTGCCTTGCGGGCACTTCCCTCTCTTTTTTTTTTGTTAATAAACAGTTCTTTTTCATTTCACTTTCGCCCACTTGTATCCATTTCTCTCATTGGCAGAAGAAAAGAGAGTTACTGAAGCCCTTTCTCTTTAGAGGAAATGCTCATTCCAGGGCGTTGTGTCCTGAAAATTGCCTCCAAACCAAGACAACTACATATATTTCTTTCTGAAGATTGGCAGTATATTAACACTGTGTTTTAAAAATGAGTTGGAAAACTTCAGCTTGACTCTTAATTGAAGCTTTACTGATCGTCTATCAGGATTCATTTTGCTAAATATATAAATTAGTTCTCACTGGGTAAATTTTAGCCATTTCTAATCCTTCCTTCTAATTTCTGTATTGATTTGAATTAATTGTTATTACAGGATTGCAAGCTCTTCCCTGTGACTGTCTAATGACTTTTACCAATGCTCTATCACACTTGCTTTGAATTTTAACGATTCAGGAGATGGAGAGTTTCAACAGTCATTGCTGCCTAGAAAGGAAAGGTTTTCATTGGTTAGAACTTATTAAATGTGCTGTTCTTTCTAAACATCAAAAATCTAGGTTTGCTGATGGTGTTATGTTTCTTAAGCTTACATTTTCAATGTCTTGACAAAGTCACATTTTGACCTGAGCAGTATCCTGAATGGTGAGAGGTCCTGGTTGGAATCAAGAACTGACATGGTTTACCTTATAGTTTGCTTGATTTTATGAGTGATTACCCACACATACCTTATCTCTCCATCTGCCATGGAAACCAGTTTTTAATTGTCAGGTCAGGGGGAGGATGCCAAATTTTCTCTTCTTGCAGAATGCCCTTCCCACTTGTGCTCTGTTGCCTGTGTAACTTCAAGCCTCCCAGAGAACAGCTCAAGTGTTCTCTGGGTACATGACTTACCATAATAAGGTCATTGCTTTCTGAAATCTGTAATGTAATAGAAGTATAACTTCCTAACATCATATAATCTTATTGCTCAGCCAACTCTATTTGAGACAAGATTTTGTTTCACTAGTAGATGAAATAGCGAATTGCAGTTCAGAAGTAAATGGCATGTGGCTGAGGCAGTGAATTCAGCCATCAGCTGCTGGCGTGGGTTGTGCCTCTGCTTCTGTTGGTAAAAATGTGAGAAGCATTTCTGACACACTGGATGTTGTAACAACGGATAAGAAAATGTTGCAATTTCCTTTGACCAGTGGTGATTAGTTTAAAAAACATAGTCACTTTGCCACACTAGCACTTTTAGAGAGCCCATAATTGAGGCCCTTAATCTTATTTTTTTTTCCTGAGCAGTACACAGCAGATTTTTATGGGGACTGAAGAGTCAAGTTGTGTTTGCTCACATAAAAGCACAGGCTAACAAAACCCCCATATCTCTTTTTCTTAAAGAAGCAGATGAGCAAAAGAGGAAAGAGCAGAAAGTGGGGCAGGAAGGATGGAAAGAGAAAAGTTAGACACAAGTGTCAGATGGGAAGAGACTAAGACTGAGATTGGTAACATTGCACTTCTTCCAAGGCAGATTTAGGATTGTTGTCTTAAGTACTGTGTTATATTTCACCAAAATTCAGAATTTCAGCTAATCATCTTTGAATGTTTATTGCAAATGCAGTTTATCCCAGCTCTGGGAGTAATAGCAATAGAGCTTAGAAGTAGGGGGAATTTTTGTATCTCTTTTATTTCTGGGGTTTTCATTCTCTCTTATTCACAGAACAATGAAAAGTGCTAAAGTGGTTATGTTTGTGGGGAAAAAATCCTCAGTATCTTGGCATAATTTTCAAAACTGGTGAATTCAGTGAGGAGCTATTCTTCATAGCAAGTTATAGATATCTCCTGGGTGACTCTGATAATCTAGGTAAATTGTAAAATTATTGTCATGTAAGAGTTTAATTCCTAAGAGTATCACAGAAAAGCTGTTTTATGCACAGTTAGAGTAGGTACAGGTAATCTGCCTGGTATAGTTGCTTCCATTTAGTGAATTTCAGTGGTGTTTTCATGCAGCCTTTTAATTAAGTTAATGTAAAACTCAGTTTCTAGGGCAAGTGATAAGATGATTTATGTGCCAGTATTTCCCAGTGTTTGCTCTTGAGACAGAAGACTGATGGTTTAAACTGACTGAAAATGTTTCTTCCTTTTCTGTGTGACAGTTCATTAACAGATTATACACAGAAACATTCTTACATAAAAATCAGATTTATCAACAAATATGTCAAACATTTAATCCCATTCACTTGATGAACACAAATAATCCATAAAGGTGATTTATTATTGCCACTTGCTTTATCTTGCATGATCAAACTATAATCAATAAGAGCTATTAGTCTTTCAAGTTAGAGATTTATAGACCTTAGTCATGGAGTAATAGCCAATATGCGCATAAAAATCAGTTTGAAAAGCCTTTACTTTTACATTCATGTGTCCTTGAGACACAGCTACCAAATTGGATTCCATATCACGAAACGAAATGGATTATAATAATCTTAAATCAAAGAAATCAGAGGGGAAAATGGATTTGTTAACCTAGCAACTGATTTCTTTTTCTACTTATATCATACTGGAAATCCGTCTAGTCAGCATTTTTAAAACTATGCATGTGAAACAGGCTTTTCAGCACTTCTTCACTGAAGATGTCTTATCCCGTAGTGGTTTAGGTCATGTTTTGTAGTGTGTCAGGATCAACCCTGGGGCTTGCAAACAGCTCAGAGCAAGCTGATTCCAGAACTCTATGTATTGTATTCATTTTTGTTGCAGTGATTTGTACAAGTTACAATTCCAGCTTGCAGTTTGCTATCCATGTTGTAACTTATAAGTTGTTATAGTTCTTGTGACTTTGTCTCACCTCAATTTAAATAATAGTGAAAAAGTTAAACTTTTTAACTTAAGGTTGCCTTACTTCAGAATCATAGATAAAATGAAAAGTTCCATTTTGGGGGGAGCTGTTGTTGTCTGCAGACTCAAGTTAACACTGTGATATCCATTTACCTTATATTTAATTGCTAGCTGTTTTTATTATCTTTGAGGAATCTCCTTTCTGGATTCCCAGATGATCCCTAATTCTTAATGTGGAGAGTTGACAAGGAACTCTGCAATAGTAAGAGGTAAAAAGGGTTTTTCACCTACTCCAGCTACAAAAGTACTAGCTGTGGCTTGGCTTAAGGATTAAAGGCTTGGTATGTATAGGTAAGAGGGTTGACAAAACTCTAAGTTCTCAAAGTTAAGAGATGCACAAATCACCTGGGAGCAGAACAATTCCTATGTTCTTAAAAATATTCTCAGCCCAGCTTTGTGCATTTTAATAAAACAAGGTAAATTAGGGTTCACACGATGTGCCTGAAGTCTCTGTTTTTCTCAACGCTGTGTTTGACAGGAATGATGATATTTTGACTGTTGAAGTTTCATTTTGACTCCCCAGGTGGGAGATGAGTACACTGAGAAAATAGTTCTAGTGTTTCCTTCCTTTTTGACACATTGTGGTAGACAGTTGGCAAACTGCTGTTATATTAATCCTTCCACTGCAGATAGTAAATCAAGTTTAGAATGGTGTCTGTATAGCAGCAAATTAATTGCATCCTATCTCTGTGTGATGGTAGAGGCATTGCACTGTCAGACTATGTGAGGTCAAGGCTATTAAAAAGTCCTAATTTTTGTGGACTTCTATTTATACATTATTTATTAGAATTATATACTTGGTTCTATTTAAAGCTGTCTTTTGGCTCATCATTATAACCTTAAAGTGGAGATTTCCCGCTGAAATGATATATAGTAACTTTCTTGAAGTAAGAAATTTGAAGTTTTCTGCAGATGAGACGCTTACCACATAGCTGGGTCTAACCTTCCACTGTGTTTCAAGTCACGAAATTATGCAACCATTAACAGGTGCATCTAGGTTATTAACAAATGAACAGTTAAGTTACTAATCAGGCAAATCATACATTTAGTTTTCTTTTCAGAATGTTGTTATAATTACCCATCATACATCAACTGAGTGTTTCACCTCATTTCAACTGACAGCACTTTATTCCTCTTTACATATACAAACTAATTTAAATTCTACTTTTATTCTAATATGTAAATATTTCTTTTTATTTTGCTATCTGCTGCCTCATCAAAGTGCAGTCACTAAATCTTTTATTTTTCCTGAGAGAGTTCAAGAAGTGTTTGGACAATGCTCTCGGGCATATGGTGTAGTTTTGGGGCTGTCCTGTGCAGGGCCAGGAGTTAGATTTAACCATCCTTGTGTCTCTTCCTACTCAGGATATTCTATGATTTTCACTGATTTTATATCATTTGAGATAGTGTGTGTATACGTTCCACTCCTAGGGACACACCAAACTGAGTTTTAACACAAAGGGGAGAAAGAAAAGTGTGAGATCTTTCCACTTCTCATTCATGTAAGAACCCCTGGAAATTGCTACAGATTGTTCAAACTTCTCTCTAGAAATAAATCTTTTCAGTTTTACCTTCACTGGTGGATGAGATATGAAACACCCATTGGAATAAAGGATGACATCTAAGATGAATTTTGATATGTGAAGAGATAAATCTGCCCCTTCCAGGATTAGGACACAGGGAATAAATCGCTTGATTGTAGCTCCTTTTTATACTGGCTCTACTTTGAGGTAACAAGGCTCTCAAATTGGTGAACAACCAGTTTAGGTACCCAAGAGCTGCAGCATTATCTACAGTCACACATATTAAAGCCTCACTGCTCTACCACTGCTTCTCATCTGAAGAGAGAGAAGCACCTAACCTTCAAGGTTCCAGAGGATTTGCTGAATTTGCCCCATAATAGAAAATGCAAGCAACATTCTGTTTGGGACCGGGTCAACAGCTATTCAGTTAAACAACAGAAGATAGTTGTAAAGATATTTATTCTGTGGTAATTTCTAGATGACAAAAATATTAAATAAAGTACTGGTATGTGTTGGGTGGGGTGATAAGTTGAGAATCTGCAGCAATTTCTTCCCACCAGATGGGCTGTAAGTAGGTTGGAATGCTGGCAGCTGATATTTAGGGTGTGATCTGAAGAAAGCAGGAAAGTAGAAGCAAGGGGCAAACTGTAAAGTAGAGTGAAACAGAAATAAATAGAGCAGTGAAAATAGGAATCTTGATAATGTTTTTCTGTAATATAACAATTGCAATTCCTAAATCACTTAACTCTAGGGGAGGATGCTTGTTCAACAACTGATGAGTGAGATATAAAGGGAAATATTTTTACTGGAGACCCAGAGTTGTCCCACCACAAAGGGCATCCTAGTTTGAAATGTGATATGGCACAATGATGTTACAAAAACCAGACAAAGTCCATGTCTGGAACAACAGTTGTGTTAAACTGATTTCTACAAGGGAAATACAAATTTCACATTATTAGAGTTTCTTATCCCTGTGACAGGATGTATGTGTCTTAAGGGGCTTGATGTCTAGTGTGCAGGTCTAGTTCTTTCTTTTTTTTTTTTAATTTGTTTGACAATTTATGTTACACAGATTTTGTCACCTACTGTACTAAATCAGTACAGTAGGAGCCTGGTGAAAAAGAGAATGTTTGTCCCTGTTTCATGCACACAGCTGACTCCTTCAGATTCTCCAGGCAGTAAATGGAGAAAAGTTTTCACTTTCAGCATCTGTGTGTTATTGCTGGCATCTGGTAGCCAGTGTGCCCATTGCTGGGTAATAAACAAGATGCAAATATACTGCTTCATTTGTAGACTACTCTCCCTAGTTTGCTTCAAGTTTCCTCTTCTACCAGATGTCACTGAATTTAGGAGTAGTGATTTGGCCTAAATGGACTGGTGATTGTTACCTGCCAGGGAAGCAGCTGGAAGAAGTATAAATATTTTCCTTTCATTTTAATACATGTTCATCTTTCACTAATGTCTTTTCTGGGGTTAAAGATGTGACTGATTCATTCCAGGTCTGTATGGTCACAACTGGGGAATTTTTCAGTCCTCAGCTGATGTTTACTGTAGCTTTACCATGTCAAGATTATTTGGTACCATTTGCTCCAATGGCTGCTACTCTCTTGTATAAATGCTCATTAGCAGTGCTTTCATGAGCATTTCTCTACTCTAGGTCTAAAGCAGTTATTTTAAATTAATTTAATTTCCCTTTTGGTGGTATTTTCTGTGTTTCTATTCCATTTCCTTCTCTGTACTTAAAAGAGACAGCAGTCTGGCATGGCATACCTAGACATGATTAGCAGTTTCTCTTAGGGATTTCTGACTGGCTAGGAAAGCAGGTAAATCCAGCCTGACTCCTCAGATCCTGTCTTCTTACTAAATCAGTTGCCATTCATTATTTCTAAACAAGTCTTGCACCCACTGAGCGAGTTTTGCAAGCACTCCATGTTTCAAGAATCTGAGGAATATCTAATATGTGTGGGGCTTAGTTTATTTATAAAATTAGGTGCAGAACATAAAAAAATCAGAGTAACAGCTCCAAACTCACTCATGTGCACAGGATGGAAAAAATTTACATATAATGCAACATATTCTTTGCAGTTTGTCCCCAGCAAAGGCTGGAGCTTGGGTGGGCTGGTCTCTAGCCCCCTGTGTTTCCCAGGGCAGTGTCCCCTGCAGCCATGCCCTGCTGTGCCTGCATTTGGGGAGTCTGGAGTAATGACAGAGGTGGTGCTGGCTGCCTTCCTAAAATTTGTAGCCACACTGTACTGTGTTAAGAGGGTCAGCACCAGATTGGAAAATGATGAATGCTTTGGTGCGGCTTCATGTCATTACACTTTGATCAGAGGTAAATTGATTTGTATTTTAGGCCTATCCTTCAAGTTTAAGGCTCTACTGATGCTATTGAATGATGTGTCACCAGATTTTTTATGACAGTGGTTTCTGTTGTCTGATATAAATAAATTCAGCAGACCAGGTCTGTGTTACATCCTTCTTTCTTCTTGAATTGTTTGTACCTTCCCTTACAGAATGAAGAAAGTGTTTTGTCTTCTACTACCAAGCAAATGTCACGTAATAACTGAGCATTCTGAAAAATTCAATCAAACATGTCTGCATATTTAGGGAATAAATAGATTCTGTAAATGGTATATGTATAGCTGAGAGAGAAGGGGGAGGTGCAGAAGGGACAGGCTTTTACTCCATGTGAAAACTGACCTTTTCTCCCTTACATGAATCTGTGTGCAAGATCTCTCTCAAGCTACATGTATTGGTTGTTTTCCAAAAAGAGATATTAAACTTATAGTTGTTTATTTTGCCAATTGCTGGGAATAGGACCCTCCAGCAAAAGAGGCTTTTATCATACATGTGTATTTTTTATGATGCATGGATGATATGATTTTTTATGTTGTTTATCAATGACATTTACATTTCAGTTGGGGGGGGAGTTTCTTTGGTGATGCTTGGGGCAAAAGCATAGGTGTGGCAATTCTCTCCTGTGGTACTGGTGACGTTTTGTGTTTCATTTGTCTTATGGAGACTATTGACTTGAGATCAGATATGTCAAAAGGAAATCTATGTTTTTAAATTAAAAAATTATGTTCAATTTCTATTGATTTTCTATGTTACAGTCACAGGTTCAGGGGTATATTTAACACAGGGATGTATTTGTGAGTGGCAGATTTATAAAAGCAAATGTGCAGCTCTAAGAAACTTTAAGAAATGCAAGAAAAGAGACTGTGATGGATATAGTGGATCATATCCAACATTTTCAACTACTCCTGAACACAAGCTAAGAAGCTTACTATGAAACACGAGTCTTCTGAGCTTATGATTTTCCATATTAATAGGGAAAAATCCTATAAAATATTAGTTTTTCTTCTGCTGTCTTACAAAATTTCAGTAATTGCTCCTGCTTATGTTTGTGGTCCAACAAACTCTCTGTGATGTAGCTAAATGCTGCATCACTAATGATCCTGTGTTGATTGATCTTAGAACTGAGGAGGAAAAGAGAATTATCATAGGAAATTGGCTTAAAGTGCACTGATGAAGAGCAAGGGATGAGCCATGTGACACGTGGTTAGAAACAGCAATATAGAACTGATTGGATTGAAAAATAGCAAGGGAGTAACTCAATAAATAGACATTTATAGGCAGTGTATTCTTTACTGAATATTAATGGCTCCATTTGCAGTTATAGAATGAAATTAATTATTGCTACTAACATAAATATTATCTGTTTAAAGCATTGCATGAAGGAAATGCATATTCTTTCCATTCAAAATACAGTTTTACAGAAAAATTAAAATTGTAGTTATTGGTATAGCTCACTGAATATCTGATTGCTTATAGCCATTGAACCAGGACAAAAAGTATCCTTTCGCCTTAAATTACCAGCTTGATGAAGGAATTACATTTTGTTTTTCATTTGGGGTTTTAGATCAAAAATTCTTCAGGCTCTGTATCTTGTATCATACTGTCCTAGTTTGAAAGCA
>VZTD01001140.1:8715-144073 GCA_013397725.1 Rhagologus leucostigma | reverse complement strand
TGATAGAGTCACTCCAAGACAGTGCTTTAAAGGGGAAATTCTTCCATTTGATTCCTGCCTGCCCTTCTCAGCCTGGAGCTTCCTGCCCTGCTTTGCTGTTGGTTTTGTGTCCTACCTGCCCGGAGGAATTTGAGAGGGAGCAGGGAGTGCGGGCCAGGAGCCATCTCGCAGCAGAAGCATCTGTTCTGCTGCAGCAATCGCTGTGCCCAGGAGCCACAAACATGGCCAGGAGACACTTTCATCACTGACATGGGAGAATTTAAATAGCTGCCATGCTCTCGAGCTAAGTCACAGACACAACTGTGGATGTCACTTTATGTAACTCATTTTTATTTTTGAACATATTCTTTCATTTTCAGGGAGAGTTTGATTCAGTGGATGTCTCCCATCTCCTGCCTTGCCTCATAGAGCATGTGCGGTGGCTTTCCCAATCAACCCCCCATCCCGCTGCTTGGTCTCCTCACCTGTCCCTGAAACTCTGGCTCCCCTTGTTTCTCCTTTTAGGATTTCTTCCCTGCCAGGCCTGACGTGGAGAATGATTTGAGGTTTAAGATGAATAGATAAATTGACTCCTTAAAAACATTCTGAGCTTCATCTGTGGATATTTCCTGATGCTACTGGAGATCTTTTTTCAGAAAGAGTTTCTGTTTGCAATTAAGGTAAGTGTGTAGTTTGTTTTGTAGTTTAGCAAGTGATCTACACCAGTCATAATTCCTTCCTTCCAAGGCAGTCACCTTGTGCTGGACCAAGTGTGTTTTCAGACAAGACAGCAGGGAACAGTTGGATGCAAGTTACAAGTAATTTCCTTCCAGGTTTAATTGCAAACGGTAGTGGAGAACAGCAATCTCTGGAAACTGATTAATTAATTACTAATCTGAATTCCTGTGGGGTTGGGCCCATATAGGTACCATTCTGGATTATGGATTAATTTTGAATGACTATGAAGGAGATCAAGTGACACTTTATTCCTTTCAGTAGTCCAGCAAAAGCCCAAAAACCCCCCCTGGGTTACAGCAGTGTGGCTGCAGGTTTGTGGTTGAGCTTAAGGCAGGCTTTGCAGCTCACCTGGATTCCCAGGACTACTGTGGGAGGCAGCCAGCCTCCTGTGATTGGCATTTTGGAGTCACACAGCCTACACAAAATCCCAGAATGGTTTGGATTGGAAGGAACCTTAAAGCTCATCAAGTTCCAACCTCCTGCCATGAGCAGGGGCACCTTCCACTGGTTGCTGAGCATCCTCTGAAGAGATCTGAGAGGCAACAGGATCTCATGAAAACACATCAGGGAATGATTTCACCTAGGGATGTAGCTGCCCAGCATCACAGCAGAGCGAAGAAGTGCTTTTCTCGGCAGGAGGGAAAATCCTCTTGGACCAGCAGGTTGTGAAAGCTCACCCCTCAAATGAGCCCACTGGAGCACGGTACCAACAAGGAGAGATGCTGCCATAGACCCAAGAAAAATCTTGAAGTAAAAGCAAGCACAACACAAAGAAGTTCAAAGTGCATCAGGGATTGCTGTAAATATGACAAGGTTGTGAAGCTGGAAATGAGAAGTGGAAGCAACAGCAGCAGGCTCAGTGTGACAGCTCATCAAACATAAAATAATGGCACCCCAGAGGGACAGCAAACCCCCACAGATACGAACAAGGATGAGAGGACAGGGAGAAGTCTTCTTAAATGTCAAGGTAAAGAGGTTCATTTAAGACAAACCCACAGCCTAGCAGATGAGCCAGTCAGTGTCTTCCTGCTCCAAACAGAGAAGGGTGCTTGGCTGCCAGCCCCAGGAAGAGCATCCTTGTATGTGGAGAGGCAAAAGCCACATCACCACCAGCCAGAGCTGCCTTCCTGGTCCTGCTGGATGTGTCAGGACAGCTGAGGTGTCTTCAGGCCACACAATTATCTCTCATTTGAGTGGCAGAAACTGGGATCAACTGAAGATGATGGAGCCATTTGGTCTGCATGAGGTTTTTGGATAAAAACCGTTTGAGTAATGTCAATGGTCAAAACAACTGGATTAGGCAGGGAGGCATTGAAAATAATGGGGAGGGTGAAAGGGACGCTGGAGAGGGAGGTTAACGAGTAGGGAAAGGCTGGCAAATTCCCTTCTGCCCTCCACAGTGACAGCCAACACTCCCAACGCTGCATGTGTTCACTGCTTGCATGTTTGCTGCTGCCAGGTCAGGAGGAAATTGTTTTGGAGTAATTTTTGGAGAGATTTAAATTTTTGGATGGGATTCAAGCCTAATATCAAAATGAGTTATTTTATTAAAAGCATTTAAATAGAAACTACAGAGTGGTTGGAAGCAGGAGGGCTATTTTAAAAGGAATTTGTTATAAACCTACTGCACAGAAGCTTTCTAAAATATTACCCTGTAAAAACCCCATAATTCTCTTTATCTGCAATTTAATTACATTTCCCATAGTGCCTGTGTCAGAAGAGTTCACTTATTCTTGTTCTCTATTAACTCACACCTGCCCCAGGAAACTAGAAAGAAAAATTGTTGGCATTCAGAGTAATTTGTGTGTTATTCAGGATCTCACTGAGCTCAGAAAAAGGGTCTAACGAAGTACTGGAGAAATAGGAATTGGGGGTCTCATATTGGTGATGGCTATGAGATGGCAATATCTAAAACTGGTGTAAAAGCAGAGGGAGAAGTGGGAGCCACTCCCATGATCCCGTGATTTGTCCCATCCAGTGTTAGTGGACCAGAGTTTGATCTGTTTGGGACTGCAGCAAAGTCTCAGAGTATATGAATAACAGAGCAGAATCATCCAGAGCTTTGTGGATTGAACATTTTAGTGACTTACTCTAGCCTACAATGTGTGTGTTGTGAATTAGAGCTGAGGGATGTCCTGGGACTGTTATGAAAACCTTGTCACTTGTGACCTCCTGCACTGCCCAGAGGGAACCTGGGAGCATGGAAATAACATATTAAACCAAAAATGACATGTTAGAAGTTAAATTTGGCTTGGGTTTTGGGGGCAAGGGCTGCAGCTGACTGTTATTTAACTTGCACAAACCAGCCTGTGATAGCAGAGGTGGAGGATGAGCCTCAACCTTTGACTGTGGTTTAGAGGAGATTTTGCTGGCCACAGCATTTTTTCAGTGCTTGTTTTCTGATAACTGGAGATGTGATTAACCCTGGTCAGGATGACCTGGGCTTTGCCATGAGAGGATAAGAACAAGGCAAACATTTCCATGCCACACTGAGCTGTGAAGGAGGGGATCCAGGCTGATGGAGAGCCGGGATCTTTGCTGCAGTGCTGCTAAACCCTGTATTTTTGTAGGAGGTTTTGCAGGACTCTGCCTCTCCCCAGGGGTGGTGCCTGGTGATAATGTGCTATCTCAAGGCATGCTTCCTGCTAATAGAACCAGGATGCCAGGGCCAGCAGTGTTTTAGCAGAGAGGAAGGTGACTACAAGTTTCCAGGGAAAAGACAATGACTTGTTAAACTGCAGAGGACTTTCTTATTATTATAATTATTTTTCTTTTTTTCTTTTTTTTTTTTTTTTAGTCAATCAGCTTTGTCAGGATCAAAAAAAGCAGTGGAGATCCCATGGCTTGACCTCTCAGTGAGCTCTCAGTGACCCACATCTGTGCCTGTGCAACACCAGGTGTTGTCACTGGTGGCTGTGCTGAGCCCAGAGCTGGGAGGCTGTTGGTGCCACGGGTTAGGTTGTTCTTAGAGCCACCGGGGTGCCCTGGACATCCCATACATATTCTCTGGAGGATGGAGGTGGGTGCAGGAGAAAAAAGGGGGATTGGAGCCCATACACTGGGGTGAGGGCACTAAGGGAGCTTGCAGGGATGTACACACCAGGTGAGAGAAGGGAAGATGGGTTCAGGGGGTCTGCCACGTCACTGGGTGGATTTTTGATCCTGTCATCCCGTGCCCAGCAATAACGTCTTCTCTGCCTTGTGCCAAAATCTTCCTTGGCCCTGCTGACACCTGGGCTCTTTAATGAAACTCTTCCATCCCTTCTATTGTGACAACTCCTGGAGATGAGCGATCTGAGGGCAGCAACCTTCCCTAAAGCTCCGTGCAGCCGCTCAAAGCGAGGCGGTCGGGTGTTTTATTTCAACGGAAGCGAGGGTGACAACAGCGAGCGCTTTCGCAGGCATCCCCCCTCCCCTCCCCCAGATGCTCCCCGGCAGCCTTTGGCATCCTACGCCCGTGCGCGGCGGTCCCCCGTCCCCTCGGGGGCAGAAGATGGGCTTCTGCTGCCAGGTGGGTGAGGCGGGGATGCGCTGGGATGCGCTGGATTCCGAAGCAGAGCGGGCCCTGAGCTCTGGGAGCCGGCTGCGCAGCCTGGCTGGGGCTGATGCGAGAGCGGCTCTGAGCTGCGGTGCTCCTGCTGCTGCCGCTGCTGCTGCCCGGGGAGAGGTGGGGAAGGGAGGGGTGTCGAGGTGTGACTGTCACCCCGAGCGGGGGGGGTTTCTGAAGAAGACCGTTCTGCTCTCTCCCCAGAGCCTCTCTGACCACGCTTTCGGCACAGACCCCCTGGCAGAGAGGACAGGTCAAAGGCAGTGAGTATCTTTTTCGCGGTGTCTGTCTGTCTGCAGTGCCTCTGTGTTCGTTTTGTTCCTGGCTTTCTCTGCATGTGAATGTATGATCTTAATCTCCTGAAACCCCTGAGAAATCTCATGGTTTGCTGGTTTGTTTGTTTGTTTTACCTTCGTGCTGCTATTTTTTTGTACTGGGATGGCTTCTTTATCTTTGCTCAGGTGGTTTGATAACCTGAACCTTTGAGGGTCCTAATCACACCCCTCCCTTTCTGTCTCTCAAGGAGAAACTCCCAAAACACATCCATGCTGAGGCTGGCAATTCTCCTTGACTGGGTTCCTTTCATAGAAGGGGGAGGTAGGATGAAGGATGGAGCAGGAGGAAAATCCCCTCACCAGGACCTTTATTGCAATGCCTTTACCAGACACCACAGCCTACATTTTAAAGTCATAACTGACTGGCTTTATTTGCAAACAGAGGAAACATCCGTGGGTATGTCAGCCAAGCAGTGGGATTGCCTTCACGGGAAACGTAGGTCCCAGCACCTGTGAAGTCAGACGGACTTTGGGATTGCAGGGAAGTTGGGTGCTGCTCAGCAGTGCAGGTGGTTACTGTAGGGGCTGAGTCGGTGGGAGTGGGGGTGAGCAGAAGGCTCTTTCATAACAGTACCCCAAAATTCAGGCTACTGGAGGAAGCTGCAAGGGAGAGGGCACCCGGCTCCGCTTCCAGCTGTCGCTTTGGAGCAGCAGTGGGAAAGAGAAGCAGGAGCTGCTGGACTCTAGGAAGTCATGTGCTGTGGTCACACGTGGGTGAGGCTGTTAATGAGGAAATTTAAAGGGGCTTAAGGAATTACAAGGATTGATTTCAGTTAGAGCGCAGCAAAGCAGCTGGTCAGGGTGAGGATTAAGGAAATGCACTCACTGGCAATGCAGCGCAATCCCGGTTCCTTTAATTTAGTGGGGAAGAGGCTTTGTGCGTTTTTAATGTAATCAGGTTTTAAGAGGGATGTTGCATTGGGCAGCCCAAGCTCCAGGGTCTCCCCAGGCCCCAGCAGAGCAGGATCCCGACTCCTTGCACACCCTCTCAGCTCTCATCAGCTCCTTGGTCTTCTTGGTTATCCCCAGTGGGCAGGAGGACATGACATGGAGGGTACCTGGAGCTTGGCCCTGTCCTGGCAAATCAGAAACCTTTGCTCATCATAGAGTCCTGTTCTCTGTCCCCTGGCTCTCCTGCCTGGTGGATCTCACCTTCACTCTCTATTGATGTGAGAGTTGCCAACCAGTTGCTCCCCAGTGTGCCAAGGCTCACGAGGACCCCACCATCTCCAATCTCCCTTTCTCCTTCCCTCCCCTTTGCAGGCTGTGCATCTCCTTGGTGGCTCCCCACAGGCTCCCACCACCCCAACAAGGAGTTGCTCGCTTTCAGTTGTTTTTGTGTGAGTGCCTGTGGTGGTGAAAGGAGCAGCACCTGCAGATGAGTGAAGTCCTCCTGTTATTCTGTTTGCAGTGCCAGCTTTTCCATGCTGCCTGGCCAGTAACATCAGCCGTGACCTGGAGGGACAAGCACAAGAGGTAGTTTGGTCTTCTTAGCAAGGTCAGCCCAGAGCTCTGCCTGTTGAGGAGAGACCTTCGGAGGTGTTGAAGGATGAGTGGTATAATGCCAACTGCTGCTGCTCCCTGGTGAGCTGACACCAAACTCAAACCACTTTAGACCTGAAGCTGGACTTTACCTGCAGTCCTGGTCTTAGAAGGAAATGCTGTCTCTCCTCTGTGACCATCCCTCAACTCTCACCGTCTTCCATTGAACAATTGCCTTTCCACACTAGGAGGCAAGGATCAAATGGGTTGAGGACAACTGGCCCTTCTTGGCTTTGGCAAAGAGGATTCTTTGGTATATTTTTAAGTGCCAGGACATGAAACAGTAAATCTCTTCTTCCTGCGCTCCTGCCTCCTGCAAGCAGCCCTGACTGCAGTCCAAGCCAGCCAGTTAAAGGGTTAACCATAACTGAATGCCTGAATGGCTGCCTTACTGATCCCACGGAGGTAACTGGAAAGACACAGTGCATACCTCACCCCTGCCCATCCTGTCGCTGTCTGCCTCGTCCAGCAAGCCCTTCAGCTCACTGCAGTGTCCCCTCTTCCCTCCTGCCCTTCTCTTGCCTCTCCACCTCCTGCAGACCCAATTCCTTTCCTTCTCTCTCTCTCTGTTCTGTATCCTGTCTTGGAAGTCCTTGCGAGAGAAGAGTGTTCCATGAGGAACCAACTCCCTGCCCGTGGCACAGTGGCTCTGCCCCCCACCTGCTCTGATTCCCTGTTGCAGTCCCTTGATCTCGGGCATCAGAGGGGAATCTGAGCAGCACTGCGGTAATGCCTGTCACACCTCTTGCTGGGAAATTCGTGAGCAAACAGAGCAGAGAACAGAAAGGTGGGGTGTAGGAGGCATCAGGAGCGATACCAGAAGGATCCTGTAGCGGGCTTGGTGTCCACTTGAACACAGCAAGTCCAGCGGGGAACATGGCACTCCCTGTGCTCTTATCTGGAGTTTGTGGAGTGTAGTGTCCCAGGCCCATGGCCATGGGTCTGTAGCTGGAGGCTGTGCAACAATTCCCATGATTGAAGAGCTCCTGGTTTTTGTGCTTGTTAAATGCTGCGAGCTGCCTGTGTTGCACCAGGGAGACACTTGGTGCATTTAATTAACATTTAATTTGCTTTAAGATTACATTAAAATGTGCAATAATAGAAGCTCTCTGAAGGGTGGGAGGAGAAGGGGGAAACAGGCGCACTATGGATTGGCTCAGGCACTGGTGCTGAAGTGTTCTGCAAGAATTACAGTTGGAAGGGAAAAAATGCTGTATTTCTGCAGCCACAGAAAGTCTTTGGCATCTGTTTGGCAGCAGGGCTTGGAGAAGGGCTTTCAGCTGCTCCAAAGTAGGTCCAGCAGCTGAGAAGTGGAGACTGGGTCACTAAATGCTCCTCCCATGGTCTGAAGGAGAGAATGGCCTAGTTTGATGTCCAGGGAATCTCAGAGAGGAGATGCCCTTGGGCTGGAGAGGCAGATCACAGAGCCCATGCAAACACATTAACCAGCCCCTACATGTTTTTGGGGAGAAGGTGATGCCAGTCCTGTGTAATGCATATGTGTATTCTGTTTCCCTCTCTCTCTGTGTCCCTGCCCATCCCAGGTTATGTAATGAAGGATGCTGCGGCTGCTATCCTGGGAGGGGGCTGGACAAGGACACCAGGGGCTAGCAGAGGATCGAAGGCTTTGGGTCTGGGCTGAAATTTAGAGGAAAAAAGCAATACAGCCATTTTCTGCCTGGGTAAGCGTGTCAGGAAACAGGCAGTTTGATCCTGCTTATGTAATCCTGAGTCTAAAGAATCGCTTGGGATCGATCCTGGCCGGGAACTCACAGTTCTGCAGCACAGGCTCACCTTGCAGGTGCTTTACTACCCCCTTCCTTCCCCCAGCCCCCTCCTGCCCTCCAACTCTGGTATTTGTGCTGTTTCTGGTGCTGCTGGAACATGGTGACTGATTTCTTGTACTGCTGCCCATTGCTCTCCTCCCACATCTGACCAGAGCAGGACTTTCCAAGAAACCATCCCAAAGCTCACCCTTTCAAAGCCATTTTGCCAGCCAAGGCAGCTGAATGCCTGGTGTGGGTGAGCCTTCAGCTGCTCTGGTGCTGTGTTCACCCTTAGCATCTGCCTGGAGATGTCTCAGGGTCCCTCTCACACATGAGGGAACCAAGGACACAGATCTGGCACAGAGCCACTGAGGTTTTTTTGAGTTTGTTCTTTTTCTTTTGCCAAGCTGGCTAGACTTATAATCATTCTCTTCTTTGGTTTTCCCCTGCTAACACCCCTGCTTTCCCACCTCGACCACAGGAACAGAGGGATGAGGACTCGCCTGGGCTGCCTGTCTCACAAATCAGACTCATATAATGATTTCACAGCTATTCTTCCAGACAAGCCCAACCGGGCTTTGAAGTGAGTATAGCTGCAGCATCCCACTCCAACCCCACTCCTGTCCTTCCCCTGCCCACCCACCCCCTTCTCCAGTATTGTCTTCCTTTTGTTGTACTTTGTATAAGCTATGACTACTTCCACAAGGAAAACAAACTGGCACTGATCCAACAGGAACAGCCTGGATCTTTGACACAAGCTCTGCCGTGAGACAGGACATGCTCACAGTCCCTACTGCTGTGTGTGGGATATGTCTGCATCTATTTGGGGATGTAATTTACACCTCTGTCATCACAAATCAAAGCCTAAGCAGCTGGCTTGGTGTAAGAGGTGACCAGCAATTTCAGGTCATCTTCAGCTCAGCCTTATATTTAACACTGCCAAAATTCAGGTGAGGGTTTGCACAATGCTTGAGGGAGATGCTTCAGACCCTCCAGAATCCTGATTTGAGACATGTGGGATGGGACTCATCTGATCACAAGTCCCTGCTTACACCTGAGCTAAGATCCCCTGAAAGGCAAGCGAAAGAAATAAACACTTCTGCAGGGCTGAGCTTCATTTCGCCTGACTTTTGGCTTTTACAATGTAAATGTCTGCATGTGAGCTTGTTCCCTGGGCCTCTGCTTAGAGTCAGTGAGGAAAAATTGGTCCTTTTGGGGTATGATTCATCTGGCCTATTTTACCTGCCTGCCTGGTGATGTGAGATGAGCAGAGACGAGTCCCTGCAGGTCCCTTGGTATCTCTTCACTGATTCTAAAGGGAGCCCAGGGTCACTTGGCTCAGTTCTACACTCTAGACCTCCAAAATCAGGTGAGAAGAATTCCAGCCTTCCTCAGTGTCCTCATCAAACAGCTCCAGAGGGGATGAGCAGCCATGGGTTGCCCATAACTTGCTTCTTCTTTTCCTTACAGAAGACTGTCAACAGAAGAAGCAACAAGATGGGCAGACTCTTTTGATGTCCTTTTGTCCCATAAATGTGAGTAGAGATCAAATTCTACCTTTTTTTCCTCCTCTGCCCTTAAGCCATGTTGTAGTTAGGGCAGAATGTGTGTTGCATAGCAGGGGCATGGTCCGTCAGAGCTGCTCACTCCCCAGCAGTCATTATCCTTTATAGGCACAATTGCCCTCTGGATAAGAGGGTTTTGTATGTTCCCTTCACGGCTTTGCTCCTGACCACGAGGAAAACCACAACCGCTAAAGCCATCAGCCCAAGATGCTGCCTCTTCCAGCTCAGTACCCTTGAACAACTTGCCGTGTCGCAGAGGAGTCACTCATGGCCCCGCTGAGTAGAGCCTGATTTGCAGTTATCAGAGCAAACCTGAATATTTCACATCCAGAGACCTTATGCCAACCTATAATCAGCACCTCCTGCTCTGCTCAACAGATCCTAAGAGTTCCGTTCAGCAAATATTGCTCTGCTTCACCAGCATTTTCACACTGAGAAATTATAAACAAGACAGCAAATTTCCCAGTATGGGTTCATTCATGGGCTTCTATTGGAGAATAAAACCCAAGCGAGTCGAGGTTGGGGAAAAGTCACCATGGGTGGTGAACTGTTTTATGGCAATAAGGAGCTGTCTAGCTTGCTTAGACACTTGGGTTTTCCTTACATTTTAAAATATAAGTGTAGAATTATATTATTAAGTGAAGGGTAATTTTGCTAGGTTTCTACTGAGATGATAACAGTTTTGGCAGGGAATTAAGTGACAACTTTAAACAGGCTGGCTGACCAAGGCAGGAAAAGCAGTATGTAATTTTAGCAGCAGTTTCTAGTTGAGATCATTGCTCTTGCAGCCAATAAAGGAAAAAATATATGGTGTAGTTGGGTATGGCTAAAAAGGAACATTTCTTTTGTGGAAATTCAGAATAAGAAGGGGAAAATGCACCAAGGAGATTATAGGATGCCTGTGGGATGGGGAGAGGGGAGGGCAGGATATTCACATCCCTGTTACCATCCTGAACTCAAACCCATTTCTTCTTCACCAGCGTAAAAGTAGAAGTTTTCTTTATTAGCTACAGACTGCAGAAAAAGCGCTTGGATTACAAACCCCAGTGAATTTACCCATCTATGTTCTATTCTTCCCTCTTCAGCTGACTACTGCAAAAATGCTAAATCAAGCCTTAGTTCAACTGTTTTGTCCAGCATCCTCCAAAAGGGTGTCTGGTTTTGTTAATAAATTAGCCTTTTGGAGTGATAAATGAATTATAAGGATTTTCCCCATCTCTTAGAATGGAAAGTAATTCTGATAACTCTTTGGCACTGATGAAAAATATTTAGTTTCTAATGAAAAATATTCAGTTCCTAATAGCAACAGAAGGTGATTTTTAACATTTAAATTAATCTTTTTTTATCAGCAGTCACAGTGACATTGCCTGGTGATTGGTGACAAAAAATATTGTTGTTTAATAAACTACTTTCTAAAGGAATATGTTATAACTGCTCTGCACCTGAAGTTTCTGGAATTGCCAGCCTGGCAGTCAAGGGTTATAATGATGCAAATACAAAAAGTCCTGTTGAAACAGAAGTGTTTTTTTAGTTACACTGGTTTGAAGGAAAGAAGAGCACGTATTCATAGAATTAATTATATTGTATGAGCTGCATTTTTGCTGTTAGGATGTGCTGACAGGTAAGGGAGCCTTATGCCTTAACTGGCCGAGATCTGGGAGTAAATAAAGCTGTGCCTAGCCTGCTGGCATCTGTCTGTAGGGAAGCTGCCAGCAAATATTCTGCTTTTAGTGCCAAGAGGAGGACAGAACTGTCCCAGTCTAATTTCCCTGTGACTGCTCAGGTGAACAGCATTAGCCAGGAAAAATTGGAATTCATGCTTGGGGGCATGGGCTAAGCACCAGCTGGGCTGGGGGAGAATTCCACTCGAGGCTCACAGCATCCACAGGTAGAGCACTTTTGCTTGACACATCTGTCAGAAACTGTCTTCACTAGATGGACAGTTAATTTATTTTGGAAAGAGGATTGTGATTTTAGGGGGTTGTGTGGTGCTTTCTGCTGCAGTCAGATGGTTTTGGTCCCTTTCAGCCAAACTGTTCTCCAGGGAAAATAAACCCCAAAGTGCTCAAGTGGGACTCAGGAGCTGGATAGAGCAGCTGCAAATGGGGCAGACCTTGCAGGCAATACTGCAAGGGGTTGGACAAGTGGTAAAATTTCTCCAAGGAGCAAGAATACGGATCAGAGCTCCCTAAGAGGCTCATCAAAGTGCCCAGGTGAGCAGGCTGCCCTCATACATGCAGGAGGCTCACAGGGCTGCAGTACTCTGTGAGATGGGAAAAACACTTCTTCCCTTTCCT
Organism: Rhagologus leucostigma; assembly: GCA_013397725.1. Taxonomy (NCBI): domain Eukaryota; kingdom Metazoa; phylum Chordata; class Aves; order Passeriformes; genus Rhagologus; species Rhagologus leucostigma. The sequence continues at coordinate 132,304 of VZTD01001140.1, read as the reverse complement.
ATTTTCATGAGTCTCCAAAAGGTTTCTGAATGGCCTGAGTAGGTGTCGTGCATTACACAGACTCTATAGAGAGTGTTATTATGCCAGGCTGGCTGGAGATTTGAGCCACCTGGTCTACTGGGAGGTGTCCCTGACCATGGCAGAGGGGTTGGAATGAGATTATTTTTGAGGTCCCTTCCCGCCCAAACCATTCTGTGATTCTATGATCACCTTTGCCAGATACCCTTGAAGTATGATGGCCCTGTGGAGCTCTCCCTGATCTCCCCTCACCCTTCTAATGACTGACCTGTGCAGGTAATATTTGATCCTGACCTGCTGCTGTGGAGCAGCACCGTGAGTAGAGGATTGAAATCCCCTGGGATTTGAAGCAATTGTTTGTCTTGGGAGATTCCCAGGCTGGGTAATGTCCTCTGCATAGAGTGGTCTGATTTGGATTCATTCCCCAGCCATTCAAAGGATAATTTGAGTTGACTTTAACAAGAGATTGTGAGTAGGAAATGCAGGAGGGCTTTCCCCACCTTGCTTTTGCACTGGCCCTGGGACTCAATTCCCTCATCACTCCTGGAGTGAGCAGTGCTGAGCAGCAGGATGCAGCAGCTCCGCCCCGCTGGCAGCCTCAGATGGATAGGTCAGTGCAATGATATCCTAATTGCTTTTGCTAATGGGTGAAGCAAATCCACTTAGAAACCCTGGGGTCAGGCAGACAATCCCTATTTTACATCAGGAGCCCTGAGCTCACTGCTAGATGCAAGCACAGCCTAGCCGTGTTCAGTGGGGTCAGGGCTTCTGAGCAAGCAACAGGAGAGGGGAGTCTGATCCTGCTCTCATCAGGGAACTGAGAGAGTAGGAGGCAGAATGTATGCAGTATTTCCTTGGGTGCCCAGGGAGAAAGAGCAGTGTTTTTAACATGCTGAATTTTGGCATCTTTTCCTATTTTGTGCCAGCGTGAAGGCTCCCAGGGAAGCAAGCTCAGCATTGTTCCCAGAGTGTGAGTGCATGCCTGTGAGTAACTGAGGAGTACTCCCCTCACTGTGCCCGTGCCCAGGAGGCACAGGCTGGCCAGCCAGATGAAGATTTCTTGTGACATGCTGCTGGAGGGAAATACAAGCAATAGCATGTCTCGTTCTGTGTCCCTCACGGGGCTGGACACATGGCTTATCATTTGTCCAGCATCCAGCAGGACAGTCTGTCCTCAACCCCTTAGTCGCTTTTCAGCAAGGCACCTGACACCAAAAACCTTTGAGCTGAGTTCCCCCTTTTATCTCAAGGGTGATTTTTCTCCAGATTTTTTGTGATCTCTGTACTCTTCCGCCCAAACTTTATTGTTGTTCTCCTCCTTCTGTTGTCTACACATTCCTTCACTTCCTACACAGCACATGAATATCCCAACCTACTTCCAGTTCTTTCTAAGCCAGAACAGTATTAAGCATTGTGCTGGTGACAGGCAGCTGAGATTAAGGTAAGCACCGCTCAGCAGCAGTGAGAGCACATTCGTGTGCTATGCAGTGCACTGTGACCTTGTCTCTTCAGCCCTGGACCCAACACATTCCATGGAGCCAATCCATCCATCCACCAGCCACAGGGACTCTACCTTTACTCCCTGCATGAAGTCTTGTTGCTGATGGGGTGAAACACGTGCATTAAATAAGTGACTGTTGATTGCTTTCTTGTTCTGACAGTGGCATGTGCTTGGTTATTAGGCTGCCACTAATCTGGGCTCTTCCTCAAGATGCTGGATCTTGATTTAGTTAAGACCTGTCTTGTGTTTTCTGCTCCCCACTTCAGTCCCTTCCTCCACAGCCCTTCTTGCTGGAAAGGATCCACTCTCCATCTCCTCAATGGGATTTCAGGAGTCCCTGTCCTCACATGGCCATTGAACTGCCTGGCACTGCCCATTCATAAAACACAAATTCCTGTCATTGCCTAACTCACAGGTGACCTGCAAGATCCTGAGTAATGTCTGAGCACTTAACAATCCCACCTGGCAATCCTCTTGCCCATTCCTCAGTCAGTCTGAACGGAGAGCAGGGCATTTTGAAGCTTATAGCTACACTGCAAAAGTAAAATAGCAGATGTCTGCTGCTTCTCCCTCAGACTCTTGACACTCAGTAAAGAGCTCTGTTTCTTTGCCTTCAATTTATCTGCTCCATCAGTATCAATTTCCTCCTTTGGCTTCAAGCAAAGGACTCTTGAGTCAAATTCCTGAATAATTGTCCTATAGTTGTCTTGAAGGGCTGTGCACCTACACCAGCACATCCTGTCCCCCTGAGTGGCCATGCCTTTGGGCCACAGGTTAGGGATTATCCTGTGCTGCTGCATCTGCAGATTTCTAATCCTGCTTTTAATTCCTGTGCTTTCTCTGTAAAGCATCCCTTTGGAATTGCACTCCGGGATATTTCAGGTGAAATCTCTCTCCTGCTCATATCACACTGCACTCCAGTGCTGGTTGCCCCAGGAAAAAAGATGTCCAGTTGGGCAGGATGAGCTTTGAAATGCTGATCATCCATGAGTGATCATTCCTTGATAGCCTTCATGTGCTATGAACGAGAAGAGGAGATTGAAGTCAACATCCAGATCAAATTCCAGCTCAGGTGGTGGCAGTTCCCATGCCTACTTGTCCTCCTGCCCTTTCAATCAGATTTGTCATTGTTCCATGACAAACTTTTGGCAGCGATTCCCCAAACCTGGCTGTCAGGCACAGCTGGAAAGGCTGGCAGGCAGTCAAGGGCTAAAGATGAAAACTATGGAAAACCAGGCAGTCAAGGATGACCTCTCCTGCATCCAAAGCGTCTCGTGCAAGGTCCTCACAGGTTCAGCCTCATCACTCACAGCTCCTCGAAGGCTGTGAGGAGTGCATGACAGGAGTGTATAAAAAAGCAGAGAACAGCCAGACACTATTATTTATCCATTCACTGTCTAAACTTATTTCAGGATAAAAAGGAGTTGATTGACATTAGAGCAGAAGGCAGAGCTCATGGAAACCTCCTGGTCTCAAGGGAACCTGCTGCAGCTGCTCTCTGGGACAGGGCTGTAGCAAACGTCTTTCTCTCCTTGTCAGTCATGACATTCCCTTCTTTTAGCAGATAGTATATTTTGCAGGTATTATATTTTTCAGATATTATATTTTGCAGTGATGATATTTTGCAGATATGGTACTTTCATGCAACCCTGCTATTCCTGCAAGTGATCGTCTGTCAGTGCTGGGGCTCTGGGCCTGTTGTAGAGGAAAAGGGGGGAAAAAAAAGACCAGGACAGAGACAGGGGAGCAAGACCTCAGCAAGGACACAGCAGAGACTGCAGAGACATAGCAGTGTGCTTGGGTGCTGCAATATTCAATGTCAATCATCCTAGGAGCTGATGATATATAAAATGACATAGATCTTGAGGAACTAGAACTTTCTCCCTGTTTTATTTCCTTCTGTCTGAAAGCTGTCAGCCTACAAAGACGCCCTGCCCTGTTCTCTGGTCCTTCCCTTGCTCTCACACAGCAAAAATTCTTACCCTGTGAATTTTATAGGCACTAAGGGGGACACAGGTTTTGGAAAATGTTTCTGTGTCCCAGATTTCAGGAAGGGCAGCAGCCCTAAAACACCCCTCACCTTCACCATGTTTATCTACCCACGAAGATGCTCAAAGCAGCCACAGGCAGGGTGATCCTGACAGGTGCCCTGCTCCTGGAGATGCCTTTGGCATTCTGCTCTGCAGGCTTCTCTGGGGCTGATGTCACAATATTGCCCCAGGCTTGGACAATTTGCACTGTAACTTGGACAAGAGCCCTGGTTTTGCCCACCCTAGCAGTGCAAAACCCTGATCTCCTCCTAAAAATGCTTGAATTAAGAGGTGGCAGGATGAGCTGGAATAATACAGCTGTTTCCAGGGCTGACAGAAGGAGGGAGCATGGCTGAGATGGGATGGATCCATTTTTATTGCTGATAGCAGACTGCTGATGGAGCAGTCAGTGCACAGAGCCTGCTAATGAAGGAGCTTTGAGGAAACCAAAGAGGTTTAGCCTCTGATTTGGGCTTGTCTGGCCTAATATCTCTTCTGCCTTTCCCTTGGAGGATTTGGGCAGTCAGACATCTCCTTTGACTGACACGCAGACAGAAACAGGATTGTTCGTTGCTGTTCAATAGCCGGAACCATTGCTTAGGGCTTGAGGCTTCAGCAGGAGCTGAAAAATATCTCTATGTTCTAAGTCATTATCAGAAACAAAAGAAGCAGGAGGAAGTTTAGGACATGCAAGGGAGATGCAGGGCAGTGTTACATTGCTATAGATCTGTAGCATACATAGCATATACATATATACAGCATACAGATAGCATATAAATAGCATATATATTATATATAGCATATAGATAACATATACAGCATATAGAAGGAACTGTCTGAATAGTCTGTTTGAAAGATGTTAGGATTACCCACAGGGACCTGGACAAGCTTGAGAAATGGGCCCGTGGAAATCTCATGAGGTTTAATACGACCAAGTGCAAGGTGCTGCACATGGATCAGGGCAACCCCCAATACCAATCCAGGCTGGGGGATGAACAGATCAAGAGCAGCCCTGCCCAGAAGGACTTGAGGATGCTGGTGGATGAGAGGCTGGAGAGGCCTTGTCCTTGCTCCCTTCATCCTTTCGAGGAGTCTGACCTCGCCAAATGCAGCCCCAGTTCCATCAATATTTTTAGACAGTTGCTGGGAAGTAGCTAGTGCTGATTCAAGAACTTTCCAGTCATGAACTACAAAAACCCAGACCCTATTGCAAAAGACCAGGAAGAGTTAGAAACATGTTACTGGAAAAAAGACCCAAAACATGAAAAGCTAAGTCTATCCCAAGGAGAAAGGGTATGTGTGAAGCCTTCAGCTACTTCAACTCTGCTGGTGCCATTCAGGGAAAGGAAATAAAAAACAATGACCGTGTCCATAAATAGGCCCAGGCAGGGGTTTAAGAGGACACAGATTGCCTAATAAATCTTTCCAGATTTCTAATCTGCCCCGGCTGACTCAAATTGCATTACTGAAACGTTACAATTGCTGAGCATTAGCAAGTGATAAGCACGCTTTTACCACTGACTAGACAAGCTGTAATTATGCCACGTCCTTTCCCTCTACCCTTTATTGGAGCTTTAACAGACTCTCCAAGAGCTTTCCTCTGTTTAATTCAGAACTAGAAACGGCACAAGGCGATAAAGCAAAGTGACAGAAAACATAGGAGACAAGTCAACAGTAGCCATGTTTTATTAAAGGTTTTTCTTAATGACAGATAGGATGTTATAAAGTGTTGCATTAACATGCACAAGATGCAAAGAGTTGAAGCTTGATAATTCCAAGAGTAACTTTCCAAAGGGTGGTTGTCCCAGTCTCGAGGAAAGCCTTTTGCCATGTTAGCTGGAAAACACTTTTTCAGAGTTACATCAAGTGATGTTCGGCTTTCTGGCAGCTCATGAGAGCCCAGCTGATCAGTGGTGTAAGTTATGGACACATCCTGAGATTGCAGACCTTGGGAGAAAAATCAAATGGTCTTCGTTAGGCAAGGGTGGATGGAAGGGTGTCTGTGAAAGGAACACCTCCCTTCCTTCTTTCTCCTCCCTTTGTAACTCCCTGTGTCTCTCCTGCAGATGGGCTGGCCGCTTTCCGTGCTTTCCTGAAGACGGAGTTCAGCGAGGAGAACCTGGAGTTCTGGCTGGCCTGTGAGGACTTCAAGAAGACACGCTCAGCAGCCAAGCTGGCCTCCAAGGCCCAGCGCATCTTTGAGGAGTTCATCGACGTGCAGGCCCCTCGAGAGGTGGGTGTGCAGCACCCCGGGATGGCACAGCATCCCTGTGGGCACTGAGCAGGGCCATCACCCCCAGCTGGGCCTGGGGGTGCTCTCCTTCCCTTCCTTCCCTCTCAGAGAGTGGCTAAGGAGGGTGGGAATGCCATCCTGCCTGCTACAGCTGCCTCTGCTCACGGTGACTCATCCCTGATGAGGGCAACTACTTTGATGATACTAAATTAGTCACAGCCAGGGAGTTCATTGGCAACCTCAACCTACATTTCCTAACCTCTCCGAGCTTCCCAAGAGCATTTCACAGTGCTCCTCTCATTTACTGTCAACCCTTGAGCAGGCTGTTAGGCTCATTCCTCAGAGGACACTTTGCATAGGACCATCCCACCAGTGAGTAACTTGTTGACTCCCCAGGGAGGAGAGTTTATCTGCTGACTAACTCCCACCTCACTCAGACCTCCTGAGAGGTGCGAACAATACCTCCGAGCTGAACAAAAAGTGCAGTCACAACCCAGAGCCTGGGATTGTTAAATCCTCTTTCAAGCAGTGACAGGCTGATGGCATGGTCAGATCCTGCATCCTGAGGATGCTAGGTTGTGTTACTGCAATCACAGCAAAACCAGGGTGGCTCTTACTGCACCCAGCCCCTCCTGCTCCACTGCATGGGTGCCTGTCACAACACAGGTGTCTGTCAGGGACCCCAAAAAGGGCTCATTTTACTCCCTCTCCCAGCTAGGAAGGCCATTGCAAGGCCACTGGGAAGGACCCAGATTCACACCGAGGTGTGTATCTCAATGCCCACCGCTCTCCATGAGCATCTTCCCAATGTTATTCAGGAAGCTGGGTGAGATTTTAAGGACTGGACGGCTGAATCTTGATTAGAAATGGGAATGCAGGTAGGATGGGGTCTTTCCTAAAATTTGGTCCTGTGGTGAAGTTTCCTTAGCACTGTTATATAATTTTGGCATGCTAGAATATGAAATCATTAAGTAATGCGGACAGCTAATCCATATTGCTGACCATCTATGTTAAGGCAGACAGCTTTACTTTCTAGGCTCCTTCAAGTTTGGACACTGAGTTAATAAAAATAAATAACATCTTTTCAGCCATTTTTTTTTCCAGACAATAACCCTAACAAATGCTGATTGCTCTGCTAGGGAAGGAAAACAGGAAAACTCCACAGGCTGGCTTTGGAAACAAATGGCAGTCATAACATTACAGAGTGGTTTATTTTTTCAAGCCTCTCCTTGAGATATTGTAACGTGAACGTGCTATGGGAAAAATCAAACAATTTATTTTAGATCAACAGAGTTTAGAAACATTTAATAAGAATGTACTAATAGTTTAAACCCAGTTAAAAATTCATTCACCTATATATTGGGCTTGTAGTGAAGAATGAAGGGGATAGAGAAATCGTGGTTGACAGGAGAGAAGTTAGGCTGAGTCAGCAGTTTTAGGTGCTGTGCTGCCTGAGAGTCTGAATAAAAGTAATTTGATTTCAGAAGTGCTCAGATCACTATAAATCCAACTTTTCCAGGCTTGGGGTAGAATTCGTAGCCCTGGATCTCTAAACTCCCCAGAGCTGTGGGGGCTGTTCAGGCATGGATGAGGGTAGGACCTTGGTTCTGCTGCTGTTTTACAGCCATGGCTGAGAGGGAATGTGCCATTTGAAGGAGGCCAGCTGGACACTCAGTGCCAGACTCTCTTCTGCTGCTTTTCCCAGGTGAACATAGACTTCCAGACACGGGAGCTGACGAGAAGAAATGTGCAGGAGCCCTCCCTCTCTTGCTTTGACCAAGCTCAGGGGAAGGTGCGCAGCCTGATGGAGAAAGACTCGTATCCCAGGTTCCTGAGATCCAAAATTTACACAGACCTGCTGTCTCAGACCCAGAGGAGGCTCAGCTAGAGCAGCAATGGGACCCTCAGAAACCATGTGCTTCCCACAACAGCCAAAACCCATGTCTAAATGTGAAACTTTCTTGATGTTAAAAGCAGTGGGAATGGGAAAAGAAAGAAAAGGGGCAGAGGAGGCTTCCAGAGAGTGATCCAGGTGTGGTATTAAGACTCTTTGACTTTCTGTGCTTTTTTTTTGGTTAGCAGTAGCACCTTGCAGTTGTTGCCCCTCTCCAGCACAAACCCACAACCCTCTCGAGTCATGGGGTCATCTGTTGGCAAGGCAGGTTTCCTTTAAAATTACTGTGTTGGTTTGTGTGTAAATAACACCTTTCCATCCTTCCACACATCTCCCTGTCCCTCACCTCTCTCTTGTGCTTGGAAGGGCCCCAAGGGCAGTTCTGACACTTGTGAAGCGACATCCAGCTCACATCTCCCATGTTGGCTGCTGGGGTCTGGACCCAGAGACCAAGGGGAGGGAGAGAGGAGACAAAGGCACAGGATTCATTCCCCTTCTCAGAGTGGAAACCATCAGCAAACTCAGCTCATCTCCCCAATTTGGTTGCATACCTTATGACGCAGCTGCTACCCTGTCAGTGCCCCTTATCATTCCGGGATGGAGACTAAGAGTGTTCTCCATAGGACTGTCGAGTTTTCCTCAGGAAGGTAATCCCAAAAGCTCTCACTAGGCCTGGGCAGGCAAGTCTTCTAATGTGAATGATTGTTTTTCATGACTATTATTTATTTGCATGGTAGTTCAGCCTCAGGGCCCCAGTGGTCATTCAGGCTCTGTTGTGCTGGGCACTGTACCAATACCTAGTACAAAGGGGCTCCTGGCTGCCACAGGCTTGGTGGCTCCTCAGGAATGACCTGCTGGGAGACAGTGGAGAGAAGGAATGTCCCCTCTGCCCCTTGCTGAGGTGTAAGAAAAGCACAAGGCCCGTCTGCCACAGCAGATGGCATTTTTCATGTGGTACCTGAGCAGCGCATGGCAACATGAAAAATCACAATTCTGTTTTTGTTATTTCCTGACTACTGACTGTTCCTACCTACCGATTGTCCACTGTGGGTTCAATGCCCTGCAGAGAACTCCCCAAGACACAGACCCTGCTGCAGGGTGCTTGCTTCCAGCGGGACACAGAGAGCTTGGAGTGAGCAGGATGGGTATCAGGGTGTGCAGTGGGGTATTCTTTGGCCCTATTCCCATAGCCTGGATGGCCACTGCAAGAGAAGACTCTGTGCAGATGTCACTGGTGTAGCACCTCCTCTGTGCTGTGCAATAATTCCTACCATCTGATGGCCCTATTTCCATGGCATTGCTGTTCCAGCTTGGCAGATTCTTGCAATATTTTCTAGGGGAGAAGCAGACAGCCTGTCTGTGTATTTGAGCTGACAGACCAGAGATCTGTTTTCTTAACTTAATGAAGGCCTGGAAAGTGACCCCATGGATCTTTTCCTTCTGTCAGTCATTTACAGAGGCTGTAAACCTCTGCTCTAGCCAACGGTGATGGGTGGGTTTGATACATCAGAAAGCTGCTGATAAAGATTTAGTGTAATGTAGTGTAAATGAGGTAGAATGAATTCTAAAGCTAAGCATAATGTGTTTGGAACAAGATACAAAAAGCCTGGTTGGATATTAAAAATTAATGTCCATTAATTAAGTAGGAAACAGTTTTTTGAGGCTTTTTGTAAGGATTATGTGCAGGACAGTAGGACAAATAGGTTTAGGATCAAGATAGAAGTGGTACCATGTTGGGTTTATTCTGGAGGTGTATTCCTGTGGTCTCTAAGACACTGAAGTCTAAATACAGTGCAAGAGCAAACTTTATGTTCAGTAGGGAAACCTGCCTTTCAGTTCCTGGTTGGTCAGCATCAGAATTCTCCAGGTCTTTGGAAAGCAAATACCTTTTCCAGTTAAATTTCTGTGAGGAATGGCCAGAAAGAGCAGCAGTGACCCATCATTCCCAGCTGCCCTATGCCCCTGCAAGGACCCCTGAGGAGCTGGGGCTGGCATGTGGTGACAGATGTGGCATTCTGCAGCCACGCCCAGGCTCAGTGACACAGCTCCTGGAACTGTTGAGCACGTGAGGTCCCTCATGCCCTGTGTCCAGAGACACAAAGCTCAAGGTCTGGACATGGCAGTTTTACACAAACCTTTTGCTCCTTGCTTGAAAGTGGGAGCAATGAGAGACATCTGGAAAATGCCCCAGATTCGCCATGATTTATCCAAGGGGACCAGATCATGCAGTACCTCAATGTCCCAAAGCTTTATGGCAAGGTACAGTGAGATGGGTGTCTGGGGAACCTGTGCAATGCATGGAAGGGATCAGAGATGGAAGCAAAGGATACAGAGCCATGCATCTAGTGGTATCTGGCCTGCAGGAAGGAGTAGGTCACATCACCTCCACAGCCCCTTCCTGGGGTAGGGGGTGAGGAGGGCAAACCAAACCACACTGCAGTGAAACATTCGGTGCTTGACCTGCAAGGGAGGATGCAAAGCTTCCCTCTCTAGCTGTGAGGAGAGGCTGGAAGAACTCCCCTTTCTCAGAGACACTGTCTACCACCCCTGTGTAACACGGGGCAGACTGGGATCTCCCAGGGACACAGGCTGCTTTGGCTGAAGTAGTTTCTTGGGATGGCCTGTGATCCCAGTTTTACCCAGTGATCCCACTGCTGCCAAAGGGCAGCTCAGCTCCCCAACACTGTGGCATCAAACAAGTGTTGCAAGTGGTGAAGGGAGGCCACCTTGTCTGGCCCTGCCTTCCTCCCTGCCACCCTCCTCTTGCCTGCATGTGCAAAAAGCATCCCAGAGCTGCCCAGGATGTGAGAGCCAGCAGCAGGAGGCTTAAGCAGTCATGGCTTTTAAAGAGAAGGCAGAAGGTCACAGTAACTGCCTTGTGGTACTTCTCTCCAGACAGACCTTCTGAGTGGGCGTGGGTGGTGCTGACCTCTAGTGCCAGCTGAGGCGCCCCAGACAAGGCTTTGCAGCACCTTGGGGAGGGTCACAGAGACAGCCAGGTGGGGGGACACAGCAGGAACGAGATGCCCGTGTCGAGGAATGTGAGAGGGGACAATCCCCAGGCTCCCCTGGTGGCTACAAAGCCTGGTCCTGTTCAGAGTGTGACTGCATCTCTCAACAAGCTCCTCCAGCGCTGGTGCTGTTGTCCTTCCATTTCATGCCAGAACTCATGGAAAAACTTCAAAGTGGCCAACACCCTGTAAATCCAAGCTCTCATCTCTCCTGCATCCACCTGGGGAATTGCTTGGAGCAGGGCACATCCAGAGATGCCACTGCTGCAGTGGTGACAGGAGCTGGAATCAGACTGGCTGATGTAGGAGAAGTGTTTTCCCCATTAAATTGATGCCACATAACGCCCTCCATGGGAAACAGCATCCTAGAACACAGAGTGGAGCAAAAGTATTGTCTGAGGCATGTGAGTCTACCACAGTTATTTTTGTTGCTGCTCTTGCAGTTTGTCTCTCTTGAAGGAAAGCAGACTCATTATTTAAAGTAAAATTCTATTTTTCTTAAACAGAAAAAATGGCACCAGCTGCTTCCTTTATGCCCAATGCCATTCTGAAGTGAATCAAAATAGGCAGCTTGTAGTTCTACCCCTTAAACCAGGGGCTGATCAATGAAATAATGACTGAGCCAAAGCTTCGGAAAGAACTGAGTGGTGACTAATCCCCACCAAGGACAAATATCTTATCCTTGATTCATCTCTTCCTGGTGTGAAAGGGATATTCACAACCTACAAACCCATTTCTCCTCTCCACAAGCACACACCTCTAAAATTTTTGTCCTGTTTGGAGTTGCGTCAAAGTGTGCCATCACACGAAGAGAGGGGAAAAAATTGGTTCACTGAGTTCTTTTTATTCTGTTTTCTGGCACAAATCCAGTCAGCTCCCAGGTAGTTTGATGGCAGAAGGGAAAAAGAGTTTACAAATTTCCTTCCCCTTTTCTATGAACTTCGGGTGGTGTTAACCTCAGGAGCAGATGCAGAACTCTAATCTGTCTAAAGTTTCTCCTGCTTTGATCCATCAACCAGGCTTGGGATGATTTCCATCACTTTTAGTGGACTCATTAATGCAACAAGGGGTGCCTGTTGTCCATGATGAGGAGGTGTGAAGGGCAAAGTCTTGCCAGTATAAGCAGGGGAGGGGGAAACTGATGTGTGTGTCTGGGAGTGTGGGTGGATGAGAGTGCATGTGACTTCATCTGTATCTTATTTAGTGTCCTCTACTAGAGAAGCTTCTCTGAGACATAGATGTGCATGTTAAAATAGGAGAACTAGGCATAAATGACATAAATTGAGATCTTTAGCCAGTGTTGTGTTTGTCTCGTGTATAAGTCTCAGTAGTAGTAAGAGACGTAAAACTCTGCTAGGCTTCCAGTTACCCCTAAGAGCACATGTATCAAACTGAACTGAATGTTCACTGACAGACACAAAACCAAAATGTTTACAGCATTCAGAGCAATAGCAAAGCATACCTCATGCCAGTCCTGGAGTGCCTCTCACCCTCTCACCCTCTCACCCTCGCACCTCTCAGTGCAAGCTCTCCCCTCCCTGGGGGCCTCTGGCTTTTCCCTCCAANTGAAGCACTCCAAACCTTCCTGTCCACCAGCACTGTTTGTCCTTATCTATCTGAGCCTGAGACTCCCATAACCCCCCCCTGTTTGCCTATCCTCCATCCCCATCCATCCCTCCTCTCTTCTTTGCCTTTTCCTTCCCCAGACACTCTGGTCACGCCATCTTCCTCCTACACGCCTCCTACTGCCACTGTAAAGCTCCTAGGAGCTCTTCCTTGCCTGTTATATAAGAACAAAATGTTTCACATAATTTCTGCATTATCTTTCATTCCTGGGGCTGCTGCAGTTATCTCCTTCCTTGGTGCTCTGCTCTCTCCGGCATCGTAGCATTATATCCCAGAACTGGAATTAAAGTCCATTTTGCTGCTAGACCAGAATGCTTCTCTCTACCACGCACCCCTTGGGCTTTGCAGAAGCTTGTCTTGTCCCCAAGTCTTTTGTCTTCCTTCTTTTTCTCCCTCTTCCATGCACGCTGCACATTCAGTGCTTGTGGCAGGGGCTGGCTAGGGGAGAGGGCAGCCCGTGCTGGGGTCACTCACAGCTGGGCTCCTCCGTGGCTCTCTGGTTTTATAAAAATAGTCTCAATAAAGGTGTGTGGGTTGTATTTGCTTAGCAAAGTCAGTCGTTGTACTCTGTGCCTCCTCCTGGCTTTACAGGAGGATATGTCTCTAATTTGGGACTGCGGTGAACTCAACAGGAGTTCAGGGAACTGAGGCCGTGGGAGGGAGGTGGCAGAGGGGGATGAGCTTGTTACCGAAAACATCCAACATTCCTGGCAAAAAGGCACAGGAGAAAAGGCAGTGCATGCTTCTGAAGGGACCTGGTGTACCAGGGACCTATGGGGACCAGCTGTGCTGTGAATGGTTTGTCTCAAGTAGCCCCATACCTCCCAGCTTGCCTCATGTGCTGCGTGCTCCAGGCTGGATCTAAAACATGACAGATGTTGAGCTGCTCAGCTTTGCATTTAGATAACACTGTAGATAACAGTGTTATCCTGAGAGAAATGTCTTCATGTTGCTCTATCAGTGCCTGCAGCCACCAGCTGAAAAGCAGTGAGGGGAAGGAGGCACCTTCTGCTGTCTTTACTCCCGCAGACCTCTGTGGGATTCCTGGCAATGAAGAGAGCAGGGTACAAGCACACCCTGGAGTAGATCCTCCTTCCTTAAGAACCACAATCGAAGATCTCATCTTTTTATAACCTCTCCCCTCAACTCCTCTATGAGCTACCCAAATCAGAGTTCAGATTTGTCTTTAAGCTCCCTAGCATCTCCACTTTGGTAGGATGGCAATGTCCCCTTGGGGACCTGACTGCAAACCCAAGTGCCCAGTAAGGCTGCTTGAAATAACAAAGACATCTTGGTCCTGTGGAAATAAATTTGTGGGTGGCTCAGAAGAGACTGAGGATGGCTCTGCTGTATGCAGTGAACTCAGAAGTGAGCCACCAGGTAGGAAGACCAGCCCAAAAGTGCTTCCTTCTGCCACATTTTTATTTTCATGAGATCCTGCTGCTGCAGCTGCCTCCACAGTGTTCAGGTGCTGCTGGTGTGGGGAGATAACAGCAGGAGCAGTTTGGGCAGGCCATGCAGGCTGTTCAGTCTGATCCCTTCCCGCTCAGAGAAAGGCATGGGCTCGGCTCCCTGGGTTCCTCCTGCATTAGCTGCTTGTTTGCTAGGCTCCCCTTCCCTGGGAGGCTGGAGAAGCTCCTCAAGCCACACCACATGTCCCACCGGCAACAATACCCCACTGAGTCATGTCACCACATTGTGCAGTGTTACCCAGCTCTTCTGTATAGAGACCCTGAGGACGTAATAAACAGCCTGAGACTATTTGTTCTTTGTCTGAGTGTCTGAAAAGCTGCGAGTTGGGAACTGAAATCCCGGGGATGGAGGGGTGTCTCCCAGCCAAATTGCTGAGGAGGAAGAGGATGGGAGAAGCTGTTTCTCCTCAGACCCCGGTTGCACTGGTGCAAACATGTGGGATGGGGCAGCAGAGTGGGGATGTCTTGGCTCCAAGCAGTCAATTGCTCAGTTGGAGCAATTTAGAACCAGGCTCCCTGGAGGTACAGTTTGGGGAGATGGGTCAGAAATGTGTCAGTAGGACCTGCATGGAAGGAAAATCTCAAAAAGAGCCTTCCAGCAGCACACTGCTGTCCTTCTCTGGGTACACTCCACTGCTGTCTGGGATGGATTCCCTGCCCCAAATCCCAAACTGAATCTGCAGGACTTTCCTGGAGGGGCCTGGCTCTTTCCCTGCTGGGAGCATGGCAGGGGGACATGGGGCTGCAGAGGCAACAGGTGGGCTCTGTCTCTAACACACAACCTGCCTTCAGGCCAGGAGAAGCTGTGATGGCTCCGGAGCAAATGCTCTTTATCAGCCCATTAACCCCTAGCCACGCAGCCAGAAGTGGCTGTGGCAAAGGTGGCAGAGCTGGGGCATCATCTGCTCTGTGGTGGCACTGCTTTCACCTGTCCCTCTGTCAGCCTTTCCATCACACTCCTCTGTGGCCAGAGGTGGAGACAGTGCTGAGCCTGCTCCCTGCACCAGGAGCAGCGGTGGGGGATGCACAAGCTCCTGGAAAAGGGAGCAAAGTGAATGAATCAAGCATGATCAGGTCACAAAGAGCAAACAACAAATGAAGAGCTTTTTTCCGTAAAAGCAAACCCTGTGCTCCAGCAGGGAGCCCACGCCCAGGTCTCAGCTTGCTTCATCCTTATGGGATAAACCAGGGAGGGATGAGCAGGAACAGGGTGAGAGTCACCAGCCAGTCATGGGCCAGTTTAGGGAGTCTGAAGGAGCCTGGGATTGCTGGGGAAATCCTGGGGAAAGCTGAGGGCAATCCTGGGTAACAAGGGGGGAAGGGGAGGCATTAGCAGGGGCAGGGATCAGGGTAGTTGAGGAGAGCTTAGGTTTCAGTGGCAAATTGCACTGAGAGATTTACTGCAGAAACCCTGCAGTGGGGCTTTAGTGAGGAAGGGCTGAGGCCAAGCAGAACATCTCCTGAGCAGGTCTGGCCAACAGGAAGAGCAGTGACCTGGATCTCATCTGGCCCTGGGCACACTGAGGGCTCTCCTTGCCTGGTGCACAACCCACCTTCCCTGCGAAAGGTGAGTGTTTGCTCTGTGGTCTGCACAGGGTTGCATTTAAAAGCAAAAATTAAATGGGCTTGTTTTTCTCTGGAAATGGGTGCAGTGGAATTTATCAATCCCTCTGGCTTCTTTCTATCCCCCCTATTTTTTCCCCTAAATCCCTTCTTTTATTGTTTTCCATTTTCATCTGCTGCTTCTTCCCTCAGACTGTCTCTGAGCCAAACCAAATTTGGATGCATTCAAGGAAGGATCTGCCATTAGTGCTGCTCTGTCTCTCCTCTTAGGATATATTTAGCCTCATCTTTAGCTTTTTCTCTGGCTGTTCAGTGGCTTTAAAAAGCAGGTGCCAGGAACGGAAAGAGAAGATTAAATGTACCTGCTGTCAGCTACCTCTCCCTGTGCAGCTGTGCAAAGCAAGCACGTGAGCAGAGTGGTAACAGCTGCCCCTCAAAAACCCCATTTGTAACTCTATTTTTTTTCAATAATCTCTTTCTGCACTGCTACAAATTTCCAGAGCAGCTATTTCCTCTCATGCCATGTGTGAATGCAGCATGTTGGGAATCCATCAAACACCCCGTGGGTGAGAGTGAAGGATCCTACATGGGCAGCTGCCTGTCCTGGGATGGGCTGGGCAGGCACAGACGGAGCCCAGCTCACCTGCAACCACACGGATATGGTGTCCCATAGCAGCCCCTGACTGTCCCTGTCCCATAAGTTGTGCCCATGGCTGAGACCCAGCTGCAATGTGGCTGCTCGGGGACCACTTGCAAGAGTGGTGGTGGTGGGCGGGTGTGGGTCAGCAGGCTGTAATCTCAAGGCAGAGAGGTGCGGAGTTTGCTCTGGCTCATAGCCCCCGTGCTCCTCACCAGTTGCTGTTGCTGCCATCCAGCTGTGCTTTTGCCATAGTTACATTTGCCTGGCTGCTTCAAGCAGCACATGGTTCCCAGCACAGTGGCTGTGCCAGGCACCATGGAGTTGCAGCTGGAAATCATCTGTCCTATGTGCCTGCAACACATGTCCAGGCTCCTGGAGGTTCTTCTCTTGGCATGACCTGCTCAGATCATGCCTCAAACACCAGTGAGAGTTACCACAGCATCCTGTGACTTTGCAGATCTGCAGGTGGGAAGATGGGCTTCAGTTTTAGAGGGGAAAAGGACAGAGGTGAATTCCTGCTTAACACGAGGCATGCCCCGAAATGATGAGGCAGAAAAATACCACAGCAGCCCTGAGCACAGCATTTGTGTGGAAAACCAGGGAGGAGACAGAGATGTAGGTAATGAGGAGAAGGGGCATTGCTGTCCTAAACCCTCTGGTCACCTGCTGCAGCGGGGTGGCAAGTGCCTACCTGCTTTAGCAGGGGTTTGGACCGGGTGATCTCCAGATCTCCTTTCCAACCCTGACCATTCTGTGACTCTATGGAGCAGCTGAAGGTGGCCCTGCCCTGTGGGTACCAGGAGCCTGTGCCCACATCAGCATGGCACTGCTGCTGTGACACCAGTGCTCCCAGCATGATGCTGAACTGGGGTGGAGCACCAGGCTGGCGTGGCCAAGCACTTAGAAAACTTAGATCAAGCACTGTCCACGCTGTGGGTGTGCACAGACCTTCTCAGCAGCTGTACAGGCAAAAGCAACCTTGCAGCCCTCTCACCTTTACTCTTCCATTTCTTCCCTTAAATCCACAGCAAGGATCACAGCTCTAATCATGGTTTTAAGGCACAGAGAAGACATGAATAAGAGCTCTGTGTAGCTCCAGTCATTTATCTGTAGCTGAATATTTGCTAACCACGAAGGCTTAAACTTGATTATTCAAGTGAAAAACCCCAGAGCCATCAGGAAAGAGGCTGCTCTTACATTAGAGCTGATAGAGGAGCTAAGTGTCTTCAGTCATGAGTCCTGATGCATCTTTCCTGTCTGTCTGTGAGCAAGACAATTCTGTGGCTTTTTCTCAGTGATGAAAGACAGGACTCCCCTTTACAACCCAAGGGAGCTGAGGTGCCTCATGCTCTTCCTAAAGTCTCCCATCCAGATATCCTCATGCTCCTGCTCCCAAAGGCAGCTTGAGAGGAGCCTTTCTCCTTGGCCCAGGGTCAAGATGGCTTTGTGCTGCCACCCTCCTGGCATAGTTCATCTCTTCTGGGAAAGATGCTCTGGCAGTGTGCTGTGTGTGATGGATGCAGGCAGCAAGGGCAGGAAACAACTTGAGCTCTGGAAAAACGTCTGAGCTGGGATAGCAGGGATGAAGTAGAGAGGAAGGGAGAGGATGAGGAGTGGAAGTGGCAGCTCTGGCCTTACCCTGGGCTGGCCATGAGCAGGGGGCTTTAAGGTCACTCCCTACCAGAGCCACTGAGCTGGGGAATTGCAGGGAGGGCAGCTCTCTGGGATCCTCTGTGAGCCTGACCTCAGCACAGGGGACCTGTTGGTTGTCATGGACCTCTGATGCTTGTAGCGCCAGAGCCTGGTGTTTGCTGGTGTGCAGTGTCTGACACTGGTTTAACCCTTTCTCTTCATCTTTCTGTTTTGCTGGCTCAGTCCTTCCCCTCCAGCTTCCAGCCTCTCCCCGGCTTTTAATCTCCTTTCAGTTTTTGCATCTCATCAGGATCTTCCATTATCAGATGCTTTCCCAGGCTCTGGATTTCTTTGATGTGCATCCCTTCCCTTCCTTTCTCTCACCATACACCCAACAGGGAATTTGTGATGAAGAAGTGCAACTTCAGCCAGCATATGGGGCCAGACATTGTCCTTATATATTCCACCTGTGAACGGGCAGTGCCATTAAGGGGGAAGTGGAAACATTACACCCTTCTGCTCTATCTATATCATATTGCCCCAGGAAGCACAAACCTTCCTGTCCCAGGGACTCTGCCTGACTCTGCTGGGGACTAGCATCTCCTGCTTAAACCACTTGGGCAGAGCCTGCTGCTGCGATGCTGGAAGTGCGCGGAGGTTTGGAAGCCCTCGGGCAGCAGGATGGAGCTGACGACTCTTACTGTGCGCTACAGCGTCTGTCCTGTCCCTCGCTCTCCCACCCGCGCTCCCACCCGCCGGCGGTTACTCGGCAGGCTCCACACGTCGGTGGAAACGAGCCTGTTTTTTCCTGTTCTCGAGGAAGCAACTATGACTGTGATGCTCAAGGACAAGCCTGGGCCTCCCACTCTCCCCTCCCTTACCAACACACACAAACTTACCTAAGCTGTTACTTCACGGGCGCTGCCTGAGCAGCTTTTGGTTGGCTGGAGGCTAGAGCGATGCTGGGTCCCCCTCCCCGCTCTCCCGCCTCCCACCCGATATAAAGCGCGGCTCCGCGCCGCTGTTCCAGCCGCCAGCACACGACCGCGGGGCAGGTGGTGCCGCAGCCGCCTGTCGCACCCTCCTGCTATCCCCGTAAGGACCCGATGAGTTGCTGGATGCCTGCGTGCCCAGCTCTCAGCATGCGCCGGGGCTTAGCCGCGCTCCCCATCACTTGCTTGGAAAGGTAAGGCTCTTCTGGGATGCAGAGGGTTCGCTGGAAAAGATGCACCTGAACCAATCTCTGCTGCCGCAGATGTGATGTTAGGATAGAAACTGGGGTGCAGACCTCAAGGAAACACGGAGCGAAGTGACTTGTTTTGGCCGCATCCTTTCTGCTCCCCAGGAGAGGAACATGGAGGTAAAACATGCGGAGGCATAGCTGCTATCCCCAAGAGACCCCCGCAGCGCTCTCCGGGAAGGCTGTGGCATGCCATGCCACCGCAGGAAACCACACACCGCAACAAAGGGACAGGACGCTGGACAGGGCTGCCCGGCGCGTGTCGGTCTGTACAAACACACCAGGGTTTCTCTGGCTTTGTCTCTGCACAACTTGCTTCGAGTTGACAGCAGCAGGAGTATTTTTGTCAACACGGTCCAACTGTTAAGTGACGTGTTGCTCCTCCTGCCAACCACGGCTGCAAAGCCCCACGCTGCAGGCTTGACGTTTAAACCCTTATTTTTGTATGGGCGCCTTGGGACGCCTGAACGAGCCGCGGCACACAAATAGCAGCGGGGCCACACGCCTCGGGGACACCCTGGGGACAGGAGCCTCTTCTGCCCTGTTGCCGCAGGGACTTCCCAGTAGGGAGGTGCCTCCTCCGTGCCCTCGCCGCGGAGCCGCGGGGACAAGGCAGGAGCACCCCAGCCTCTGGCACAGGAGCATCGTGCTGCCGCTGGCTCCTAAAGGCATGGGGTAGGTGGATGGCGCTGCTGCGGAGCCCAACTCTCTCCACGGCCTGGTGACAGGCTCCTGGGGACCCAGGGGCACCCCAAAAAGAGAGCAGGGGAGCAGCAGTCTGGCAGCAGAGAGATGCTCCCGCTCTGCCGAGCGGAAAGAAATCGCTGTGTTTTTCCAGTGGTTTAGGAGCAGCGGAGCGCTGCCGGGAGAGTGGGACGGGAAAAGGAACCAGATTAGCTCCGGGGAGCTGGGAGGGGCTCCAGCTGGGCACTCAGCAGCTGCTCTGTTACCTGCCCCAGAGGAAAGAGCTCGTCGTGCTTTATATTCCATGTGCCTCTAGCTGGGAAACGAGCAGGAGAAAACAGTCCCCCAGGTTTAATGCAATGCCGAGCGTGGTTGCCAGGGAGCAGGAAAAGCAAGTGGGGAGCATTTATTTCATACAGCAGAGAGCAAAGAAGTGGCTGAAGCTGGGGTGCGAGGGCTGTCCCCCTGAACCCATGGGGTGCAGCCCCTGCCAGTGGAAGGGGTGGTGGCAGCAGTCTGATGGTCCAGCGATCCCACCTCTCTCCTTCCTCTTTCCCTTCCAGAGCCAAGGATCTGAAGACCCGCTTAGGGGTCCTGCTTCATAAACCCGAGCTGGGACACAAGACTGGGGGCTCCAGCAAGCTGCAGCTGGGCTCCAGGTGGAGGTAAGCCAAGCACTGCTCTGTCCCAGGTTCAGCCCAGGCCATGCCCCCACAGATCAGGATTTCCCGAGGGATGCTTCTGCCCATCTGCGCAGCAGAGAGCACAGAGCTCAGCTCCCCCTCCCCATAGTCCCACCCAGGCAGGCCGGGAAGGCGGATCACTTCCCAGCTCCAGCGGTTATAAATTCGACCAGAGAACAGATGCTCTGGCATTAGGCACAGAGAGCAGGGCCTTGGCAAGAGGCAAGAAACCCACAGGGCTTCCACACTTCCTGGTGTCTCACACCAGCGGCTGGGATCCCTGGGGAATGCAGGCAGCGTTAAACACAAAACACTAAATATTGCTGCTGAGGGTAGGGGGTCTTCTCGCAGAGGAGGCTCTGCTGGACTGGCACCAGCAGAAAAGGGCTCTTCTGAGCATTCCCTAGAGAACCTGCTGAACTGGTATCAGCAGAAAAGGGTTTTTCTGAGCATTCCCTAGAGAACCTCCTGGCTAGCAGCATGGAGCTGAGGTCGGGTGAGCCATCAGGGAAGGTAAAAGAAAGTGAGGAGAGAGGAAAGAGAGCCCACAGGTAATGGATACCGGCCTCTCACTTTGGTTTCCTGCTGAATGCCACTATTGATGGTTGTCTGAATGTCTCCTATTGATGGAGCTGCATAACTGAAGTGCTCCCGTCCCTCGCCGCTGGACAGCAAGCCTTACATACTTTTGTCTTTTCCAGAGACTCCTCCCGAGAGGTGCTGGAATGGAGGGAGTCCTTTGACCAGCTCCTGAAGAGCAAAAGTGAGTAGCATCTTGTTTTCTTCTCTTGGTGAGAGCGTGTAGGACAAATGCACTCTTAGTGAGCTGTATGCCTGAAGTCAGTGTATGATGAAATCTCGTCTCCTCCTCAAATGAGGTGTTTTAGGATTGAGAAAAAGCTCCCTTTCCTGCTCAGATCTGATGCACAGGGCTCACTGCCTGCCTCACAAAGCTGTACCCTTTCCTCCTGGTTGGGTGTTTTTGGAGGGCAGAGGTGTTGTCTCACAACACCTCGCTGCTGCCCTGGGACAGGAGCATTGTCACAGGCATCCCATGTGGAACAGCCCACCAGGAGGACTGTCATGGTATTCCCAGAGCACCCCTTTCTCCGCACTTAGGAGAAGGCAGTGTCTGCTCTCAGTGTCTGGTGGAGACAGCGATGTAGCCACCTCCCCTCAGGATTGCTCAGAAAACTGCATTGCTGCCCTCTGTCTGTCTGTCCTGTGCCTCCGGGGATGGCTCTTCCACAGGGAGAAGGAATTCAGCTGTTTTAATGAATAACCGTAGCCTTTTCCCCCTCTGGTATCAGCTGTATGTCTGTGATGCACAGGGCTCCTGTGAGATGCTGTCTCCCCCTCCCTATGCAGACAGTTCCTCCAGACCCAGAGACGGGACCTCTTTTTTAGTCCCACACATAATCCTCTCCTTACACTGGGGTCTGCACAATGGCAGAAGTGCCAAATTTTAATCCAAGAGTGCCAAATTTTAATCCAAAAGTCTACCTTAAAAGCTCTTCCCCAGCCAGAAAAAGTCCTTCCACAGCACTAGTCTGCAGCCAAGTGTATTTTCTTCCAGCCTTTCTCACATGCTGTGATGGCTAACGAGCATCTCCAGCTTTGTAACTTAATACACCCTCCCAGCACGGCTCTGAAATCCTTGCTGCAATTACTCCCCCATCCTTAGCATCTCACTCCCCCCAGATCTCGGCTGAGAAATCAAAATAAAGGCACTGCTGTTTGGTTCCTGCAGCATTCCGATGCGTCAGCGCACTTCTCCTTAGGTAGAATTAGCTCTTTTCCGAAGCTGTAAAGAAAATACTCTGAAGCCTCATTACAGAAAGTTCACATAAAACCAGAGGATTACTTGTCTGTGGGAAAGGATTTTATTGGAGTCTAGAGGCCAATTAGCAGTGTCTCAAAGGGTGGAATTTGCCTGGAGGGAAAGGAAATCTGCAGATGTCACAGTCTGAACTCCCAGGGCGCTCGCCAGGCAGTGTCTGCTGCTGGTCCTCCTCCTCCCTGTCTTCTCTCTCATTAACTGCTCTTCTCTCCCCTCCCCAGGTGGGGTAAATGCCTTCCACACCTTCCTGAAGACTGAATTCAGCGAGGAGAATCTTGACTTCTGGCTGGCATGTGAAGACTTCAAAAAGACCCGGTCAAAAACCAAGCTGGCCTCCAAAGCCAACAGGATCTTCGAGGAGTTTGTCCAAAGTGAGGCACCCAGGGAGGTGAGCATCAAATAGAGTGGAAAAGGAATAAAATATCCTGGTGGGTTTTATTAAAGTGCTCTTGGATCAGTGGGAAGATGTCCTCTTGTTCATGAGAGCTTTAACTTCTAGCATTGTGTGGTCCATCACCATTGACTTGTTAATGTTGAAACAGACATTGAATCCAACCATGAAGGGATAGAAAGGTCTGAGAGCATCTTCACCCTCATCTGAAGATGGATTAAAAACAGTTTTTGTCCTCACATAGGAGGGGAGTTAATGTTTGTGGGTGCTGTTTCCTTGCCAGGTGAATATCGACCATGAAACCAGGGAGATCACCCGCAAGAACCTCTTGGGGGCCACCTCCACCTGCTTCAATGAGGCCCAGGCCAAGACCCGCACGCTGATGGAGAAGGACTCCTACCCTCGCTTCCTGAAATCTGCCTCCTACCAGGACATGACCAAGCAGGCCACCAGCCGCGGCACCAGCAAGCGGTCGCACACCTGACCCGAGCCACGGTGGGGGTACAAGCTGGGGGCCAGGCACAGGTTGGGACGTGGTTTGCAAGGACCGAGTTCCGTTTGGCAGTGTTTCGGCTGAAGTTCTGGAATTTTAGCAGGATCCCCAGGACCTTGAGTGTTTCCTGCTCCGCACAGAGCCACTGGGCCCGGCATTCCTCCCTCCCTGCAGGAGCAGAGCAGGTGGGAGCCCAGAGCCTCCCCTTGCAGTTCGACCAGAGACCTGCACCACTGCAGAGACAGAAAGAAATCGGATTTGAGCTGCAAGTCCAGGAAAAAGAGATGGGATTCCCCTGAGCATCCACAACCAAAGAGCTCCCACCTGCTCTATGACCTGTAGCATCAGCCACCATCTGCAGGGCCAGCACAGGAGCCTGCCATTTCCACACATAGGGAATGCACAGGATAAAAGCCCCAAGACTACGTGGCATTTTCAGCTGGAGGGATCCAGCACCTGCCTTCTCCTGATCCCAAGATCCTCCAGCTATGTCCTATGCATGCTCTGCATCAAAGCCTTCCACCTCCTTCCAGTGCGGTGATGTTTTCATCCCTCACTTGTGCTCCACGACCTTCAGATTGCACCTAATCTTAGGTCACGTGCGCAGTGTTCTATTCCTATTATTGTTATTTATTTTATCATTGTTGTTATTATTATTGTATCTATATTTATTAGAAGAGCACTGCTGAAAGCACACACACATCTCTTACCCTGGGGAGCTTGTAAATTAAATTATTTTAGCTGTTGTAGCACTTAGCATGCCTCCCACCTTTTCTGTGTAATAATTTGAGAGGACCAGACAGATTTGTAACGCAATTGTGGAGCAAAGTATGCCAATAGCAGCACGGAGTGCTGCTAAAGGATTTGGAGGACCATGGATGGCAGTACAAGGATGCTTTGCAGCCCATGTTATTTCTTTTCTTCCCTTAAAGATGTGGAAGGCATCTTGACACACAGCAGCTTGTCCTAGGCAGAGAATAGAGAGGTCAAACAGGCACTTTGGTGAGCAACCCTATGGAAAACTTGATTTTCACACATGGGAGAGAAAACCTGGGGCTTTGCCTGCGTTTATAATTGGATTTGGTGTTCCCTGGGATGGTGAAACCAGTCTGCAGACACAGCATTTTACCAGAAACCTGTGGAGTGAGCAAAATCAGTGCCATGAATTCAGTGACTTGGAGGGGTGGCAGGACACATCATCAGCTCAGACCTAGGGGCAGCTCTTCAGAAAGTCCCTCTCAGCAGTAATTTCGGGGTCCTGGAGAGGTGTGGATCCCACTTAGCAGCAATGGTGCCAGCAGCTGCATGGGTGGGTGATGTGGAGCCTGCACTGTGTCCTGGGGAATGTGCCACCAGTACTGCTCCCTGCTGAGGGCTGCTTCCCAGGGCTCTGTTTATCCCTAAAGACTAAACCTGGAGGTTCTTATCCCACTGGTACTCACTCCTTGCCAAGGGAACTCTCTTTTGCCCCCCTGTCCCACCAACAGCCAGAGCACAGCACTGTTTGGGATTTTCACAGCTTCTTGAGCAGAGCAAAGGACCAAGGACCAGTTTGGGGATGTTATTTCAAGTCCTCTTCCACTATCCCCATCCTGGTTCTACCTCTGAGCCTCTGGCAGTGTTCCTGGCTGTGTTTAAAGGGAGATATCAGCTGCTTCCTTATTTATTACTTATTATAACAACTGGAACCACCTTCGTTGTGTTACTAAAGTGAGCGATGCACAATGGTCTGTTCTCATTACTGACATAATGTTTTCATCATAAAATAAAATGTAAAGAGGAAAATACCTGATAGCATGGGCTGGGTCTTTATTTTTTTTAGTTGTGGACTTTCAATTAAATTTTACATTCTAATTCTGGATGCTTTGCAAAGCTGCTTGTGTTGGGTGACTCAGGGGCCATTTCCAGTTGCTTTAAAAGTGACAATGTCAAGAGCAGAAAAGGAATGGGGAAGATTTTTCAAGAGTAAAGCTCTGTGGTATTTGGTTTATTAAAGAAAACCAAACAGCTCATAGAAAGAATGAAAGCAGTAGTGAAGTTCTGAATATATGAACTGCCAAGGTATTCAGTACTGCTTGTATTGCTCATAATTTCTGAGCCCTTTACAGGACTGCAGTTCCCAATATCTGCTTGGTATTAGTAAGACACTAATATCTTAAAATGGGGAGGATCCAAGTGAGGGCTGCTTTTTGCAAAAAAAAACCTGCTTTTACATCACTCACATAAATAATACTTGATTTTTGTCAGTAACACCTGATGATTGAATTCATTTACAAGAGGGAAACTCTGGTATTAGAGGGGTTATCAAAAACATCTTATTCCCGTGCAGAGTGTGCTGAGGTCTGAGCACACCCTGGAATGCTCTGGGAGGCAAGGGAGGGTTGCATGGTCTGTGTCTCTCCTGGGAGAGCTCTCCACGGAAGCACCCAGGGCTGCCTGTGGCAACCCAGGGAGAGGAGCACCCCAGTGCACCTTGAAGAAGTGCCTGGAATAAAAACCCAACCAAACCATGTTTTTTTCAGCTGCCTTCTTTCTATTTATTGCATGTTCTGGAAGCCAAAATTAACTGGCCTGCGTCAGCACAGGAGAGCGTGAGAGGACTGCCAAGGAGGAGCTGGAATCACAGGGGAATAACTCAGGAATATACATATTCCAAGGTGTTACTACGAGCACAAGCCACCCCCTGCCATTCAAATGCATTTTACAAGCACCTGCAACTACAACAGAACATCCTGTCCCCTCTAATACAGCCATGCAAAGTCCAAGGATCACTAGTCACTGTAAAATACATCAACTCTGCTCCATCCCTATTCCCCACCTATCCAAAGGAAAGCATGTTGAGCTTTCCCTCACCTTTAATTGCCCCTTAAATTAAGCATGGCCTTGTCTTACAAGCCAGGTGATTTGGGATCATAGCAGTTTGCATCTATACCTTATCTTTGTACATGTTGGAGGGAAGAAATGAGCCGAAAAGTATCCAGGAAATATTAAAATTACTTGTCAGGAAAGAGAGCTGTAAAGCAGACTAGAAGAAGCTAGAATCAAAAATAATGTTGTTGTTGCTTTTTATTTTTTTAACCGGAAGCTTCTGAATGAAAAATATGAATACTTTGTCTTGCATACCTTGAAGTTAATTTAAAACTGATTCTCCATAAAAAAAATAAATAGGCCAACAACAACAATAAAATAAAGAAGTAAGAAAAATACAGAATTAAAATATTTTTGAGCTTTCTTTAGAAGGAAATTTGAGGCTGTGTCCATTCTTGCTTCATCATGTATGGCCCAAGCTGAATCTCAGCCTTGTTGGCGGCTCTCAGACCCCACAGCTGATCCTGGACAATGCCATCTGCAGCCCAGTTTCCTCTCTACAAGCCTGAGATGCTTCCCAAAGAGAATATCCAATCACTAAAAGCAAGCCTTGCATCCAGCTGTGGCTGCTGCCAAAACCCAGTGGTAATGCAACAAAACCTTAAAGCCTCAGGGGGATAAAAAAACCCCAATCCACAAAACCACGTTGAGAAAGAGGAGCCTAAGCTTCCCTTGGCCGGCTGCGGTCACTCTCAGTAAACCCCAGCTGAAGTTTCCCAGGGAGGAGGATGCGAATTCAGAAGCAGCTGAGGGGATGTGAGCTCCAGGAGCCAATGTGGGGACTGGCACTGCCCTCCCCCCCAGGCTGAGAACACATACTTGCTCCAGGGCCAGGTTTCCATGAGCCAGAATGGAGGGTGGATTTATTTGGTGGAAAAAATCCATTTCCCCATGCCCTGGGACCCTGAGCATTCCCAGCAGCAGTTCAGGGGCTCCTGCAGCCACAGGATCCCTGCTCCAGTGGGACCAAGCAGCTTTGGGGTGGCCTTAGGACATGGGTATGGATGCAGGAGTGCACTAAGACAAGTATTTAGGCAGGTGGATGTGCATATATATAAGTGTAGGAATTCTAAGCTTTCATTTTCCATGGATACATACATGTGACAACAGGCAAATTCATGGCTGCATTTGTGCACATCCACGATTTATTTCTCTTTTTAAAGAAAGGCTGCAAAGGAATGCTGTAAGTAGTTCTTTAGATATGTTTTTGGAGGAAGCTCAGCAGCAGAGGGGATGCACTGAGCCATTTCAAACACGCTTCACCCCGCATTCTGCAGTGCTCTGCCAGCCCCTAGGCCAGCCAGTGGGGAGGGAGCAGCTGGATGGCATTGCTCTGCAGCTTCCACTTCAAGGCCTTTGCCTGAATAACGTGCCAGAACTCACAACTGATGTGTTTCCACATGGCTCACCTTCCCCTGACACATACAGCTGAATGCCAAGGTTGCCAATCCGCTCCAGCTGCGCACAAGGATTTGTACCCCTGGGGTGCCTCAGGAGCCAAGAAAGAATGAGAGATAATTCTTATGCTTTCTGCTGCTGCTGGGGCACTGAGGGCAGTGCTGGGGTCTGCAGCCCTACTGCCTCCCCGGGGCTGGGCTGCCTGTGCTGGAGGGGAGCTCAGACATGGTGCATCCACAGCCTGGGGGCAAGGATGGGGATGAGAAACAGCTGGGAAAAATCCTGCTGGAGATCCACCTCCTCTCCTTGGGAAAGGCATCTAAGCTGAGGTGCTCAGCCTGACTCCTTGTCTGACCTGTTTTGGCTGCTCTGGGCTGTTTTAAATGGACCTGCCCTGCTCTCCTTGCCCAGGGACTGGGATGTGCTGCCCTGCTTGGTGAGGTCCCTGCCTGCCTCACTGTTGCCCTCACTTCTCCTTCCCTGCTGGAAAAATGCTGCTCTTTTCTTTTTTGGTGGTGATGAGGATTGAGCTGCAGTCTAAAAAACTAGAAAATTAAGTTTAAAAAATGTAAAAATACTCCAAAAAGGCACAGATATGGCACTTGGGGATGTGGTTTAGTGGTGGACTTGGCAGTGCTGGATGATGGTTGGACTCAATGATCTTGGAGGTCTTTTCAAACCTAAATGGTTCTGTGAGAAGTAGTTGATGCTCCACCATGGGCAGCATCACCTGCTATCTTTCTGTAGACTATTTTCCAGGGTTGTGTTCCAGCACTGAAAGTCACATCAGCATGGCCAAGCACATAAACCCTGGGATATTCCCATCTGGAAATATAAGAAAGCACGTGAAAGGAACATGAAGAAAAAACTTCATCCTACTATTCAGAGCTCCTTTAAAAATTATTTTGCCCTTGGCAGGCAGTTTTTGTTGCCACATTTTGCCTCATGTTTATTTGTGGCTGCTGGGAGGACATGGATTCTCGGAGATGACATCTCAGGGGAAGGGATGCAAAAATGGGTGTAGGTCCATCTGAATGGAGGAAAAGGGAGATTTGCTTAGCTGTGCCCTCAATATTCCTGCTGTCTGCGTCTCAGCAGCTCATCTCCTGAGTCCCTGGGTGCGTGGGGGCAAATAATGACTCTGCAGATGTGCAAATACAGCAGGAACTTCATAACCTAGAGGCTACAGAATGGTGGTGGAGAGGAGCTGTTATTCCCATGCTTTAGAAAACCTTTGAGACCCTTTCATTCCCTGGAAACTGCTTGTTGCAGGGACTCAGAGTTTAAACTTATGGCTCTGTGGAAAACAATTTGGATCAGGAAAGCACTACCAGCAAACCCTTCTTTGCTGAGATGCAGGCATAGGACACTCCTGCCACAGCCCTGCTGGTTGCAAACACCTCGTTCCCACAATCGTAGGGTTTGGGTTCTTACCATTCTAGGGATTTTCATCTTCCCACCATAAGATAATAAATGACTTTAATTAAATCAGCAAGCTGAAGAAGGCTCTTGTACTTCGGTGGGTGGGTGATGTGATGTTGTTATGTACTGTAATACTGGCTTTTTTTTGATATCTTTATTAGCTTCAAAGCAGAGATGTGACCTTGCTCTGGTTGTTTGTCTGTTTTGCAGCCTGCAAATGGGTACTCGAACACCAGCAGCTACAGCCACAGCCCTGGTCAAACCAGGAGAGATTCTTCATGTGGATTAAAATGAGATCCTGACAGCCTTGAGACAGATTGGACAGATCCCTCAGTTTTCACAGTCTCTGTCCCTGTGGGGCTGTGTCAAGGTCTCCTGTGGCAGCACAAACCCTGTGAAATTCCATGCAGAGACTGTGGGAGGTTCCCAAACCCTGTGGATGCACTGCATGCTGTGGGAAGCAGGATGCCCAACACCACAATGAGGTACGAAGATGAGACTCCTGCAGAGACAGAGCTTAGTGAGAGCTGGCATGGAGATGTGAGTCAGCAGTCCAGATATCCATAAGGATTGGGATATCCATGTAAAACACGAGCAGGACTGCACCCACCCAGCCCTTTAAGGGATTTTCTGTGCCCTTGTGCCTGTATCCACGTCCATATGCAGATTCCCAGTTTGTGCATGTAGCAAGGTACCATGGAAAGTCAGGAATGATTTGACTGACACAATTCCAGCCCCATTTCAGATGTGAACTGAATCCTGCCACTGGCACAGTTCAGTGGAGGAGCTCTGCTGAGCTCATTTCACGTCACAGGGTGGGTCATCATAGCCTGGGTTCCTTCATGTATTTCCTGCACAGGCTTTCCGGGCAGATAAGGAAGGCCCGGAGGACCAGGCTCCCTGGGTGTTTACACAGAGCTGCCTACAAGGAGTAGGGTGTCAGGGCGGTAGGAGCTGCCTGCCCAAGCAGTGAGGAACCCACAGATCTGGAGCTCAGCGATTCCCTGGGTGTAATTTAGCAGCATTTAGTTCCCTCCTGTGGATGGATTTACCAAAAGATGAGGAAAAGCTTAAAATAAAATCCTAAACCATCCCCAATCTCCCCCAAACCACACCACTGATGCATTTAATGCCTCCATGCCTTCAGCTCCTGAAGCACTGCTGAGCAGATGTTTGTAAACAGGGTCTGTGTGTATGGGACTGTATGGGGAGAGCACTTTGCTCATGACTTCTCTGCTGTGTGCTGAAAAAAAGGCGGCCAAACACCTTCCCCAGAACCCCAGCATCCTCCTGCAAGTGGATAAAACCTTCCTTCCTGGGAGGGGCCAGCATATACTTGGGGACTTTGCCCGGAAGCAAACACGAGGTGGGGGTGCTGGCTGGGGAGCAGCAGCGAAGAGCAGCCGCTGGGAAAAGCTGCTCTGTGGCTTTGAAAGCATTTTCAGCAGTGGCCGGGCTTGTGACCGGGCACAGTGACCCCTTGCTGGCCCTGTCGTTGTGGGTGGCAGCTGGCAGGGCTGGGTGACACATCGGCACATCGGGACGCGCAGACGCGAACGCCTCATGGTCAAAAGTCAGTGGGGCGGGGATAGAAATGTTTAAAGATTTCCTGGAGTACAGAGCTTGCGACTCTGCTGGTCGGAGGAAGAGGAGGAAAGTGCTCAGCCTCTCTCTTCCCCCTCCCCAGGCTTCTGCCGTCCCGACATCGGCGAGGATCTTGAGCCCCACCACGCCCAGGGGATGCTGTGCTGCTTTTCTGGCCAGGAAAGTAACACTATTTTTTTTTTTCTGTATGACAAAAGGTATAGAAATTAGTACAAGGAAATGAAATGCATCTAAATCAATGAAATACTGTGTTTATTTCCTGCTGGGCAGGGAAACAAACCATCCAGAAAACAATCCTTGGCTTTCCTGAGGGTAAATTCATGTAAATTTCTACTTTGCTTTTATACCTTAAGATTTCTCAATGCCTTTCCTGATTTCCTTAGGTAATTTATTTCCAGTTCAGCTTGTCAGGCAGTAACTCCTGAAAGTGCTGATCACTTGAAAATGGGTATTGGAGTCCCACTTTTTGTAGCTACCAGATAGATAAAGGTAAATTAAGTCCTACCTGATTCATCTCCTAATGTGGTGAAAAGCTTAGGAGACACTTCCTGTCCAGTAGGGTCTCGTCATGGCCTATAGAAGTAGGAGGGATTAAGGTATGCTTTCTGCCTCACTCCAGGTGTTGGATCAGGGACAGTCAGGACTGTGTGTGGTTGCCATCCGAAGCTGAAGGGGAATGCCCATCTCTGCCTGCCTGCTGTGTTCTCCACCTGTTCTCCACCTGACACCATTGCTGGGGGATGGCTTATCAGGTAACCTGTGACGAGTCTCAGATAACATTTATAGCAAAAGCAGCAGGGATGCCTCCCTGGGCCATGAGAGGGGCTGGGGCCAGGCAAGGAAACAATGAGTCCATGAGTGCTAAAGCTCTTGGCCTTGGCTGGCTCTCTCCAGGCCTTGGCTCTCCTGGCTGGCATTGCTGTCCTCAGCTGCCCCTCACACAGACCTGCGGGACACTGAGTGTAAATGGTGAGGTTTCACAGGCTAATACAGCAGTATTTTCTGTTCATTAATCAGGTGAAGACCACAGAGCCCTTAAAATAGCACCAAACGTGTTTCATCGGCCACAGCCAGGGCATCCCCCACAACCAAGGCACTGAGCACTGCACCTCTCCCATTCTTCTGTGGATCCCTGGGTTCTGGTGGGGAACATCAGAGGTGCATAGCCCTCCCTCTGACCACTATGGAGCTTCCAGCTCACAACCAGAAGAAGGTCTCCAACCCTCCCAGCACGAAAACAGCAGAAGTCCTTAACTCCAAGTTAAATGCCGCTGTGAAGAACAGGGATAAAGAAGCTGTGCTAGAGCTGCTGGAGCAAGGGGCAGATGTGAACTCCAACGTAGAAAGTGGCTGGACACCCCTGCAGACCGCAGTGCAAACTGCTGAGGAGGACGTGGTCCGGCTTCTGCTGGACAGGGGAGCTTCTCTGCATGCCAGGAAGGACAACGGTGGCACTGCATTTACTGAGGCAGGCATAGCAGGGAATGTGGATATCCTGAAGCTCCTCCTGGAGCATGGGTCAAACGTTAACGACCAGGACATCAACAGCTTCACAGCTTTCATGGAGGCTGTGTGGTACGGGAAGGAGGAAGCCTTGAGATTCCTGTACAGCAGAGGAGCAGAGGTGAATTTGAGGAGGGTGACCAGTGAGGAGAAAGCCAGGCTGCACAAAGGAGGTGCCACAGTGCTGATGGATGCTTGCAGGGAGCGCCACTTCTTGGCTGTGAAAATCCTGGTAGAGGAGATGCGGGCTGATGAGAACATCCGTGACAACAGAGACAGGAATGCCTTGATCCACGCTCTAAAGAAGGGTTCAGACAAAAAAAGATACGAGTCAGCTGTCTCCATAGTTCATTTCCTGCTGGAGCACGGTGTGGATGTGAAGAGCAAAGATGAATGTAAGAAAACTGCCCTCATCCTGGCTGTTGAAATGGAGAGCCCGGAGCTGGTGACAGCTTTGTTGAAGAAGGATGAAATAGATATTGATGATGCAGATGAGGAGGGCAACACAGTCCTGATGGTGGCTGTGGAGAAAGGTGATTGCAGTATAGCAAAGTTGCTGTGTGAAAAGGGAGCAAGGACTGATGATGGGAACCTTATTGCAGTTGCAAGGAGAAATTGTTCTCTTAGCATGGAAAATCTTCTTCGTGAACACAAGGCCAGTTTTGTTCCAGAAACCCTCAGAGCCTGGGAGCCAAACAGCAAACGCTGGAGGGCCCAGCTGAAAGAACTTGATCAAAAGTATCGCCCCATGATTGGCAAACTGAAGACATTTCCATACATCCAGCAGAGAATTCAGGATGGCATCTACCTCGGGCTCCACGGAGGGACAGAGGTAGCAGTGAGAATAAACTGCAGTGCAGAGAGTGATGAAGAGAAAAGGTTCTTTGAACAGTGTTCTCACTGTGAACATCTACTGAAGCTCTTCCAGTCTGAGAAGGAAAAAGGCTGCATGTACTTGTGCTTCCCACTCTGGGAAAAAAACCTCCAGGAACACCTGCAGGACCCTGAAGGCAGAAAGGATTACAAAGCTGCTCTGAAGATGATCTTCCAGGCACTGAGAGAGCTGCATTCCCTCAGATTTGCTCACCAGGATCTACAGCCCGGGAACTTTGTAATAGGTTATATTTTGCTTGCTTTATGTTTTCATTTTGCTTTCCCTGTAGTTTAGAGAAGAAGGTGCCTCACAGCTGTCTGTAAAAATACAGATGTCTTTGTGCTGAATGGGGTGGCTTTAGATCTCCTCTTTAAATAAGTATAGATATGTTCACAGAGAGAACAACCTTACACATCTCAGTATCTCTGCCCTCCTCTCCAGGGCTTTGCAGGCAGATCAGCCCACCACAGATGCCTTCAGAGAACATGTTTTTTAAAGAAGGGGCCATCCAGAAGTCAGTGATGGACCGTATGAAGGTCTGCCACCTTTGTTAACAATTTCTCTTATTTCCCCAGATTTAGGTGGCAAAATTTACTTGGCGGACTTTGGTAATAAAAGAAAGTTGATTGAAGGCCAAGAAGAACTTGTAAACTCAGATTTAGAGGTAAGTTCTCTGTGAATCAACCTATGGTTTAAAATGTTGGGTGCTCTCTGATATTCTCTGTTGCTGTGGGTCCTAGGGAAAGGCTTTTTGCATCCCTAACTAGAAAATGCCTTGATTTGTGGGAAAGCCCATGTAATGACAGATGTTATAAGATCGCATAAGAGCGATGGTGATTTGGATGCCCATCTCCTCTGTCCTCATGCACACAGCTTCAAGGTTTGTGTGGGTGTGTATTTTAAACTTCTGGGCACCTACAGGGTTTAGGTTCCATTAGGTTGGAAGTTGGGAGCATGTGGCACAGGAGCAGTGATGTCTCTTTGCAGGCCCTGGGCAGGCTTGTGCTCTACGTTTTAACAGGGAGTAGGAAACCCCTCCAGCAAGTTGGCATCAAGGATTTGGTTCCCGATTCCGCAGATTACACAGAGGCTCTGGACCTTATACAAAGCTTGTCCTCTCATGATGAACGAGGCTTGGAGGAGTTGAGCAAACATCCCTATTTCTGGAGTAATCAGAGGTAAGTCCTGGGAGTACAAAGGATGTGGAATTTTGGCGTGGGAATTGCCTGTAGTGCTGGGAACAGTTATGTCCCATTGCAGCTAATGAAGTTTCTCATCCCACAGCAGGTTCAACTTCCTGAAGAGTATATGGAATCAAATTAAAGACATTCAAAACCGAGAAAGTATTTTTCAAGGTCCTAATGTCACTAAGACAATTTTTCCTTATCCACAGTGGACCAAAAAGGTAATCCTCTTCAATCTGGATTGGTGTCAGGTTTGAGCTAGACGTTCAGGCAGAAGCTTTTCCCGAGTGTTTCACAGGCTCTGTTTAAAAATGGAACTGAAAAAAGTAGTCCCACACAAATACAGACAACTGGGAGAAACAATTCAGCCGAAGGCACATAGTCAAAAGATGTTGATGCTAAAGGGAACTCTGCTGACTGGGGTGGTAGAAGGGGTTGGTCATTCTCGAATTAGCTGGCAGACCTTCAAAGTTTATTGGTGACCACTTAAGACAAGGACCTCTGGCCCTTGTTACCAGCAAATTTCTGGCAAAAGTGTTTTGTTGATTGTCTCAAAAGCAGCGAGGCCAGGCCTGCTTTGGCAGGTGACATCATGCCACATCATTTGGGATCTGACAGTCTCAGTTCAGTACAGCAGCCCATGTGCTCTCATCAGTGGCATAGTTGGATGAGGACTCTGGACTCCCTCCTGCCCTCTAGGCACCCATGAAATTCTTCTGTGCCATGTTGACAGTCCTAATAGTAATGCCACACCTTGGCAAGGCAGGAGAGGAAGCACTTAGAGGAATCAAGGGGCTGTGTGGTGCATGCCCTACAGGGTGGATTCTTCTGCTTGTGGTGGGAAATAGGCTTTGGAGGGTCAGGAGATTTTCCCATGCAAAATGATGTCCCTGCAAAAAGGCAGTGGCTGTGGTGAGTGGTGGTAGATATGCTGTTTTTGTGGGGTGTGAAAGGCAGGGAATAATCTATATGCTTTCTTTCAGGTCGACAAAGATATTTTAGATGTCATGGAAAATCCTAGGAATGCGAAACCATTCAAATACAGCAATGACATCACCGGCCTCTTGAGGCTCATGAGAAACATGGATGAACACAAAGACGAAGGGTACATGTTGCCCCTGTCACAATTGCATGGAATCAGAGAATATCCTGAATTGGAAAGGACCCACAAGGATCACCAAGTCCTGTCTTTGCCCAGGACAAGCCCAAGAATCCCCACCATGTGCCTGAGAGTGCTGTCCAAGATGAAAGTGGGATTAGGCAGATGGAGGCGCAGGCAGAATAGCAAAAAAAAAAAAAAAAGGATTGAGGAGTTTAGCAAAGGTGTAGAAAAGTTGCAGCTCTGGGGTTTCTAGGAAACTTCCCCATGTTATCAGAAAGCCTCTGGAATGGCTTTTTCGCTGCAAGGGCATCCTAGAATATTGACCCCTTGGACAAGCTTTAAAAATCCTTTTTGCTTTTGTTCTCTTTCAGGATCAGCAACAAAATAGGAGACTATGTCGAGTATTTCCTGAAGGTTTTTCCAAAACTTACCATGTATGTATACAACAGTTTACGCCAGAACCCCACATACAGTCACTTTGCAGACTTCCAGGACCCTTCTCTATAGGATGTCACTGCCTCCTGTCCCATGTCTGATCCCACCATCACTCCTTTTATTTCTTATTTATTCACCTGCAAAAGAGCTGAAGACGTGGGTAAGGAGATGGGATAAAGCACGTGCAGGGACAGAGTATGGAAGACTTAAACTAGGAAAGATTCCAAAGTGTTTGGTGTAACAGCCTCGAGCTTTGGATGCTCTGATTTGCACTATGATTATATGTTGCTTATGGAAGTGTTTTTCAGCTGTTGAAAAGGTTGGGTTTTGTGGGGTTTTTTTCGAACTGGGATTGTTACTCTTTCAATGACCCCACAGAGAAACAAACTTGAAATAAACTTGCCTAGAAAACTGACTCTACACTCCTCTCGGAATGAGGTTCCCCCAGCCCCTCTGCACAGGAAGAGAGATTCTGCAGCACTATCAAACCACCACCTGCATCAGTGGTCCTGGCTTGGAGCAAAGGTCCTTCTGATAGTCCTGGGAACCTTTTAAATACATAATGGAAGTTTGACTGCGCAACTGTTGATGAGAAAATGCAACCAGGAGAACACTGACTCCTCTTGTGCCAATATTTTTGGTTTTTTACCTTTCCTCCCTGCTCTTCTTTTCTTGCTCACTGTGCCTTTCTCATGCTCAGAAGGCAGGAGGACACCCAGAGATGTGTGCTCAGGTTTCAGCAGTGGGGGGAGCAGGGGGCTATGGGGTGCCCTGTGCCACAGCAGCATTTCTGCTCTTGCATGAGGAGAAGTGAGGCCATGGGCTGGGCTCCTTCAGCCTCCTGTAAAATGCCATGTTTCCAGCTTTCTGTGACCTTTGCATCTTCTTCCATCACTCAGCTGTTTCACTGAAGGCGTAGGACTTCGCAGCCTCAAAAGGCATGCCCAAAACAGAGCAGTGATTAAACCCAGGGAGGCTGTGACTTATCTCTCTGGGGCAGTCTGGCTGCTGGGAAGAATTTCCAGGGATGGCTCCTGTGCTCTGCTTTCTGAGAAGCCAGAAGCACCAACAGGCTGCTATCAGAGAAGAAATCTGATCCATGCACAGCATCTGTAGAGCAGATTGCTCCCAGAGCATCAGACCATGGGAGGAAGGAATTCAGGACTGGGAGCAAGGCTGGGGAAAACACCAGGCTGCCTCTCCCAGGAGGATGGGCCAGTGCTCTGTGAGACACCAAGCAGGATCAAAAACTGGTGGGCAGTACTGCAGCTGAGTGGTGTGGCAGTGTCTGGAGCACAGCTGGGGTCAGAACCAACTGCCAAAATTAGTGCTGATGGCTCCCAGCATCGGTGCCCACCTGGGAGGTGCTGCGTGCCTTTGCCCTGGGCAGGTTTGCAGCCCATGGATGGTGCATAAAGGTGTGATTTGGCCCCACACACTTCATTCCCCTGCTCTCCTGCCTGTATTTGCTGTGCCTCTTCCTTTTTCCTCTGCTGGGGCCCCCAGGACAGCTGGCTCAGCCCAGTGTGATGGGATCAGGTGCTCCCTGTCCTGGCTCTTGCATGCTGAGGACGTGCTTGTGTGCACAGAGATGCTTCCAGCTCAATGTGGCTCATCTGCTGCTCTGAAAAACAAACCCACAAACCAGCCCACAGAAGCAGTGGAGTGAAGCCTGTTCTTACCTGAGGTTTTGCTGTGCTGAGCTTCAGGCACATCTGTGAGGCCTTCAAGGGCCTGGGCTCAGCTGGGCTCAGGAGTGTTAGTGAAAAGCTCACAAAAACACAGCAAGTTTTTGGGCCTGAAAGCTTTCAGGGCAAAATCAACTTCCAGCCCAAGGGCAATTTTGAGAGTTGGTCACATTTCATGTTGTAGAAATGGCATCAGCTTCCCAAACCCTTCATTTAAAAAAATGTTCTTGGGTTTGGGTATTTTTGATCCTTGAGAAGCAAAGTGTTGATAATCATAACTGATAAATATGAAACATGTAATTTGCCTTCAAAATGTACCTGGTGTTATTCCCAGGATGCACTCTTCTAGGATCTGGGATTGAAAAGTGGTTTAAAATCGCTGAAAATGACAAAGCTGAGAGCTTGCCTCTGACAAAGTGATAAAGGTTGTGGTCTTTTCTTCATGAGGTCCAAAGAATATTTGTGATTTCTGCAGCTTCTTGGTGACTTGGCAAAGCCACTTTGACTCAGTTGCACTTGGGGAAAATTAAGGCCTTTGCTATGATTTGGTTAGTGCTTTGTACTACTGGCTTAAAAAAACCCAACAAAAACCGAAAATCTCACCAAAAAAAGCATTTTGAAGCCCCAGTCAGGCACGCGTTGATTTTGTTGGAAAATCAGAAAGGCTTTGGCAAAACAGGCACCATCTCAGCACCCAGGGACAGCTGAGTAAGTGAACCAAGTAGGCTCTCTCAGCCTTGCCACCCACAGGAAGTATTTAATTTGTGTGGAAAGGTGAGGAGCTGAGATACATTTTACAGATACATGTGAGGAAGGAGATTTGGGGGTATTTCAGCCGGTAACACATGTCACAGCATGTCCCTGCCACAGCTGCAGAGCTGTGAGCTGCTGTGCTGTCACCAGGTAAGCTGGAGGATGCTGTGAGTTGCTTTATTTTTAGGTCTTATTGCTGACTAAGTGCAAACAATTCCTTATGTCCAGGCTGCTCAGCTTCCTTGGATCACACCCATGTGGGTGGGGTTTTGGGAGGGCTCCTGCTTGAGGGCGGGCTGTCCTACTCTTAGTTCCTGGAGGGAAGAGAGAGGTGCTGCATCAGTGGCTGCTGTTGCTGGAGGCAGGGTGAGGGTAACCAGGAACCAGCACGTGGCTGTGTGCTCCCAGGGAGGAATTCTGGCCATGGAGAGGGTGATCAGGGATGACCAGAGGGCTGTGTCCCAGCGAGGAGTTCTGGCATGGAGACGTGCAGCAGCTGGGAGTTTTCTGTGACTGTTACTGGAGATGGTGGGGGTGAGCAGCACCCTGCACAAAACCCTTGGGATTTAAGGGGAGCCACAGCCTGTGCTGGTGTGGTTTGGAGGAGGTGAACACCTCTGGGACCACCTACCTGCCCTGTGGGGCAGACTCGCTGAGCGAGGGCCTCTTCTCCCCACTCGGATCTGAATCTGAGGAAAACAACAGCACAAACTTCTCACCATGGGCTGCTGCAGGGAGCCCTCAAGCCCAGCTCCCATCCCCGCAGCCGGAGCTCCCCTCAGGAGCAGGAGGGCCCCTTTCAGCACTGGCTCACCTTTTTGTTCCTCTGAAGGCTCAGTTTTCTTCTGGGGCCGTGGCAGCAGGAGCTCGAGGCCTTCTGACAGCGTGAAGATAATGATAGGTTTTTTACCTGGTGAGGGAAAAGACATGGAGTGCTCCGATGGCAAATGAGGGAGGACAGCAGTGTTGTCCTCCTCAAATCACTTGAGGCTTGCCCAGAGCACAAGGAAGGATGGCTGAGTAAGGACTTGAGTTATCCAGATCTCCCTGACTGCAAAACAGTTTGGGGGCTGCAGGGTGGGGGTGACATGTCCCACCCTGGTGCTGTGGCAAGGCTGGGGAGGTCCTGGGTGGCAGAAATGGGAGACGAGGAGATGTGCCAGGCTTTGTGCCTGCCTCGGCAGCTTGTCCCAGGAGTCACCATGGGGTCGGGCAGTGTTTCCAGCCTCTCAGGCAGCGACAGTGCCACAGTGACGCCTGGTGATGACTCACAGGTGCCTGCCTGCCACCGCCCAGCCCTCCTCACACTGCGTCTGCGCAGCCCTCAAAATAAGGGAAGAGCACAGCGTGGAGGTTTGCTATGGAATTACAGGTGTTTTTCCGAGCAGTTTCCGTGCTTTTTAAAAGGCAACAAAACCAATTTTTTTTCCCCAGCTCAAAAGCAAGTTTTTATCTAAAGGTCGGAAAAGCAAGACCCTTAGAGAAAGGTCATTGGTGAAAGCCTAAGGTGCAGAAAAGTGTCTCAGGAGCTGGTGTGAACATCAGCACAGTCAGAAACAGCAGCTATTTTGGGTCACACATTTTGTCCCCCCATGCCAGGCAAGCTGAGGGATTTTTTTCTGCCTAGCTCCTGTTACTCATCCCTGTGAGATGCAGCAAGGAGCGGTGGCTTGGGGACTGTTGTCCCAGGAACAGTCCCTGTGCGATTAATATCCATGCTGGAGAGATCACAGTCTTCTACGTGTCCAGAGCAGCTCCCAGTGCAGTCACTCTCTGTGGCTGTAGTTAAACACGGGCTCTGCTGCTTGGGACTGTCCTAACCCTTGCAACAGTTTGCATTGATTCAATCACAGAATAATTTGTGTTGGAAAGGACCTTTCAAGACCATCTAGTCCAGCCCTCAGCCATAAGCAGGGACACCTTCCAGTAGACCACGTTGGTCAGAGCCCTGTCCAAGCTGATCCTGAATGTTTCCAGGGATAGGGCTGCCACAGCTTCTCTGGGCAACCTGCACCAGTGTTTTACCACCCTCTAGTGTAAAAAACCAACTTCCTTATCTCTAATCTTAACCAGTTTAAATGTCACTCTCTCTGCTCCCTGAAGACCCTGGCAAACACTGTCCTTATCCTGGATAACACAGCCAGTAGCTCCTGTGTAACACAGGGCTTCTGGCTTGTCACTAGCTCAGAATACATATTTGATACATGAGGTTTTTCTGGGGGGTTTTTGGTGACTTTTGCATTAAAACAACTATGTTTGAGAAGGTCCTGGAAGTGCAGTGAGGCTCTGTAACAAGGTGGAGACCCAAGCTGAACATTGGATGTTGTCCATGGAACTACTCAAGGTGTGAGGTGGTTTGAGCTACAGACATGGCTTGGCATTCCTGGAGCACAGGACTCTGTCACTCTAGCCCTGCTCAAACACCTGCTTGGAGGGATCCAAATCCTCAAACTCTGCTGCTTTTTAACCAGAACTTGACAGTGATAAATGACAGGGAGCAGAACAGCAGCTTGCTGACGCCCACTCATCCGTCAAAGCAAGATTCATATGTGCCTATTTTGGTTTCCCCTTTAATCAAAAATCAATTAGACAATTT
This sequence comes from Rhagologus leucostigma, assembly GCA_013397725.1. Lineage (NCBI taxonomy): Eukaryota > Metazoa > Chordata > Aves > Passeriformes > Rhagologus > Rhagologus leucostigma. The sequence goes on along the minus strand of VZTD01001140.1, from coordinate 91,925 downwards.
CCAAATGAATATTCAGCCAAGGAGCGGGTTGTCAGGCAGACTGACAGTGCTCAGTACCACTTAGTGTTGTTCAGTTTAGAGTTATTCAGTGTATTGAAACTAAATAAGTGTATGAGGAAGAAAAAACATCTCTTTCCCTGGAGATGTCACCTCAAATCCTGATGGAGCTTATTCTCCATTCCAGATATTCAAAGCACCCTCCATGGAATGCAACTGTGCCTGGTGTTTGGCTGCACAGTCGTTCTCCTTTTCCTGCTCCCATTTGACTTGCAACCCAAAAGATTGGGGTTGTTATTTCTGTTTCAGGGGGTGTGCCTGAATATTTTTAACTTGGTTAGTGAAATAAATAGGAATTATGCAACAGCTCTTTGCTTGGGAAGTCTCTGTGCTCACTTCCCTATTCAGAGAAAATTTCTAAAATTCCACTGGACAGTTTAGACTGATTTTGACAGGAAAAAATTATTCCATTCCATTTTTTCCAGCAGGCCTGCACCACATACAGCTTCAAAGCTGTGTGAAGGAGGGGTTCTTTTAAGGGGAACCCTGTAGAATACCAAACCCCCAGGTCTGGATGTGTCTGCACTGGAAGAACAAACCTGGAGCAAAACGTGTAGCAGAGGGAGTGGCCACAAGCTTCTTGGGACCGTGGATCTTGGGTACTTTGGAGGAGGTTTTTGCAGGAGGTGAAGAGGCTGGAACCCTGCCCTCCTTGTGGCCCCGGGAGCTCCTGCCCCCCTTGGGGACCTGAGAGCCCCTCTCCTCCTTTTGGACCCAGGAGCTCTTGTCTCCCTTGACGGACTGAAAGCTCCTGTCCTCGTCATGGATCTCAGAGCTCCTGACCTCTGCATAGGCCCGAAAGCTCCTCATCACCTTCCAGGTGCAGAACCTGTGTGAGAAACACCGGAGACAGCGAAGCTCCAAGGAGACAATTCCAGCTGAGCTCCTGGGGAGTGTCTCATCTGCATTTTCAGCATGTCAGAGGAACGAGTGGCTGGAGATAAAGGCTGGCATCCACAGAGCCTCCTCCACCTTGGGAGAGATAGGTACCTTTTCCAGAAGTACATCAGGATGGGGAAGAGGGTGACCTTGGCGTTGTGGTAGATGGTCCGGGTCACTGGCCCCTTGGAAGATAAACGCCAGATTAAATCCCTCTCTTTCTCAGAGATGTTGACCTGGGCACAGAAGAGACAAAACCAGTTTGCAGCAGTCCTGATTGGGACCAGGTTTCTCTCCCTGGCCCCACCTCAGCAGTCTCTAAGAAGAGAATCAAATTACATCCTGGCTTCCTTCCCCAGACACAAGGGCAGGATCCCACCTGGATTTCTGTGGAAAGCATTGTGCTCTCCAAAGAGGAGATGGCAGTGCTACTGGAAGGGGATGGAGTGGGTGCAGTGGGGAGGGGATGATGGTGGCATTGGCTTCTGGACAGTGAAAGGACTGGATTGGTGATGTGCAGCAGCATCCTGGTGCTTCAGCCCTGGCATTTGTCCAGCAGGTAATGGATCATCCCCAACTCTCCCATCCTTATCCACATGCTTGTTCTCAATCTGTCTGGGTCTGGTGGGGGATTGCTTCCCACCCCTCACAGCCCATGTGGAAGTCCCAAGCTCCAGAGCATGCCCCAAAATCACCACAGCAGATCCAGATCCCTTTCTGTTTCTCTTTCCCCACCACTGTTCCCAGCTGTGCTGCAACGGCCTTGAGCAATGAGCAGGGAGCAGTCTCCAGCCTTCCTGGGTGGGTCCCAGGGTCTCACCCGCAGCTTTGGGGGGATATCAGAGTTCAGGAAGAGTCTGCTGATGATGTCAAGTTTCTTTTTGAGAAAGGCAACATGCTTTTGTGACCACATGCTGTGAGGTGCCACATCTTCCACGGAGTCAGCCAACCTGGAAAACCTGCAAAGGCACGTGAGGTCTTGCTCTGAGGCAAGTGCTGGTAACTGCTAGGCTAGACAGTCATATTCTTGCTTAATTTAGTATTTGCTTGGCCAGAAAAAGCAATCCTCAAGGTGTGGAACAGTGACACAGGAGGTATGAAAAGCCACCTCCCTCTTCTGCCACCCTCGTGGTCCTAGGATTCACCTGGGGCAGGTGAAGTTCCGCCTTTTTAGGAAAAGAGGAGGACTGAAAGCTGGGGATTTGCCTGTTGTGGGGGTGCTGGCTGCAGGGCTGGTGTCCACTGGCCATGGATTGGTCTTACAGGTTTGTTGGGAACACAGACAAAGTCAAGGGAGAAATGCCACCACAACTGGGACATCCAGAATGGTGCAGGCAAAATGTTGGATTCCTTGGGACTACCAAACCAAAAGGATTTCGAACAGGAACCGTGAGCAAGGGAATGACTGCAGGCTGAAATGGAGGATTTAGAGGTCTCCATCAGAGAAGGGTTTGGGCCAGAGCCAAGGGAGGCTGGTGCCAAGGCCAAGTTGGATGGAGCTCTGAGAAACCTGGTCCAGCGGGAGATGTCCCTGCCCATGGCAGGGAGTTGGAACAAGATGACTTTTAAGGTCCCTTCCAACACAAACCATTCTGGGATTCTGTGGTGGTAACCGAGCACCTGGTAGAAGACAAACTTACTTGTCCATCTCCAGGTAAAAGCGGAGGTCATCGACGAGGAAGTTGACAACGATGACCTGTTTGTCCAAAATGCGGCGTTTTATCAGTGTCACCTTTTCCGGCCGGGCTTTGCCCTTGCAGGAGCGGGGGGTCCTCACAGGACTTTTGCTTTTCTTCTCCTTGATGGGCAGGTCTGAGACAGGGGAAGAGATGCTGCGTCCTGCTCCCCAGCACTGAGTTTGCTCCTTCACCTCACCTGTGCTTCCCTTACCTGCATTCAATTTGCTGAGGACCTTTCTACCTCTGTGGACTACACCTTCACTCTAGCTTAGTAATCTCCTCCATCCCTCCTCCTCTTTGCACCCACAGAGTGTTTATGTTCACTGTTTCCCTAGGGAATGGCCTGTTCCTAAAGCCCCCTGGTCTCTCTAGCTGTTGCCCTGGCTCTGACAGAGCCCACAAGCAGATAATGAGTGACGATGAAAGGGAAAAATCTGTTTCCCCCATATACAAAATTCTCTTATCTATATGGGGTTTCTGTGTGTTTAGTAGATTACTTTTCTAACTGCTTTTCCAGCCTCCTCTCAAACCTGTGTGTAAACTTTCTGTTTAGGTCAGCTCCCTGTTGCCCAGAAAACAATTTCCTTTTGTTTATTTTTCTGGCCTGTCTCACCTTAGCTCCATTTAGTGTTTCCGGTTTTGGGGTTTTTTTTTGAGGCAGGGATGCAAACTTGCATATACAACATTGTTTGAGAGAGACGCAACAGCACAATGGGGCAATAAGTCATGGTAGTGGGAGATAAGGCACAGGTTTCCTCCATTTTCTTCTCTACCTAAACCCAGGCATGTCCTGGGGAGGGAGGAGAAGGGGTGGCAGGACACTGGACATACTTTCCCTCTCGTTTCTTCGCTCCTGACGGAGAAACTCCTCAAATTCCGCACGGCGTTTATAATTTGCCATCTCCCTCTGGAACTTGCAGAAGCTCCTGACAAGCTCCCGTATGGCATCCCAAGCCCATCGCTGTGGAGACATGGGACAGGCGGCATCAGCCAAGGGCTGCTTCTGGACAGAGCTCTCTTGTTTGGACCCACCACTGTGAGCTGGAGCAGCCTTGGCAGTGGGATTTGTGACCCATCCATCATCTTTGCTTTCCAGTATGTCTCAGTTTCACTGGTGGCCACAGGTGATGGTGTGAATCACTTGGCCAGTCCTGACCAGATGTGGTGAAGTCTGCGTGGAGCAGGACTCCAGAGCCTGTAGGAGGAAGCCTTTCCCTGCTGCTGTTTTGCAACCTCACCCCATTTATGTGACATCACTTACCTCACAGCATCTCCTTGCTTTCTTGCCTGGCAAACATCCTCAGCCTGCCAGCAGACAGGGTCTTTCCTTACCATTCTCTCTGTCTTGAGGTCCTCTCTCCCTTCCTGCATCTGATGCCGACGCCTAGACTTGGGCTTTTTGCTCCAGGGCAACAAATCCTCCTGCTGCTGCTGCTGTTCCTTCTGCTTCTGTTTCTGCTTCTGTTTCTGTTTCTGCTTCTGTTTCTGCTTCTGTGTCTGCTTCTTCTGCTGGTACTGCTCTTCCTCCTCTTCCTCCTCATCCTCCTCGTCCTGCTCCTTAACCCTGCCAGATGGGAGAGCAGAAAGAGCATCAAGGGCAGGCAGATGCACAAGGAGGGCACTGGTTTGGTGGAAGAGGGGCTAAGGTGGGGAGCAGCTGATAGGGGATAGCCCCAGGGTTGGGGTCCCACTGGACTTCTGTTCCTGGAGGAGGTTGGACAATGGTACAGGGCACTAGATAGGCTCTCTTCTTGAACATGGCAGTCTTGAGGCTGTCTGTCCTGCTTAACTGCAGTATTTCCTCCTCCAGTCCAGCAGCCTGCAGGCCCATAAGCAATTTGGTAGGTTTGAGGTGAGGGTCTGGATGGAATATTAATGTACTGACTGATGGTTCATAGAAAAATGCATTTATAGCAGTTGCTGTCTGGCCCCTTGGGGTGGGATGGATGTTGAGCAGGGTGCATTTGCATAACTGGGCTTAAGAAATCAGCTCAACCCAGGTGCTCACCATCATTTTTTCCATTTGCTTCATGTCCCAGTGTGGAGCTGCAAGGACTCATGGCTGGAGTATTCCCAAGAGGTGAGACACAAGTCCAGAGATTTAAATACGGCTACAGAGTGATTTTAAGGGGTTTTTCTGGGAATCTGAGCACTGCCGAGGTGGCATTCCAGGGGTTGATTGAGGATGAAGTGCATGAGACCTGCACAAGATGTGAAGAGTAACTCTGAACTGCAGTGGGGGGCAGTAGTTTTTCTCCTTTCCCTGGTAATTCTGCAGTTTAGACCCACAGGCCACCTATGCCTACATCTGAGAGGGCCAAATGACCAAACAGGGAGCAGTGGCACTACAGGGAGAAGTGGGAAAAATCTGAAAGAGTGGAAGTAGCAAAGCTCTGTACTGCAAAGTGCCAGATCTGCGTCTTCTAGATGACTTCTTTCTTGCACCAGCAGCAGCATTCTCTCGAGCAATCCTCTCGGATGCAACAGCTGTGGGGACAGAACAGGGTTGGTCTCTTCCTCAGGTGACAGACAGAGCCTGCTCGCAGCTGGACCCTGGAGCCTCCACGTGGTGTCTCTGTGGTGACTCTGGCTCAGGAGACACTGGGGTACTGTGGGAGCTCTCATGGTTTGACCTCAGCATCTGCTTCAGAGAAATCCCCCACTCTCACCCTCCCTGGCTAGATTAATGCCCCAGAATACAGCCTGTCATGGACAGATAGGCCTTTCCTTCTGGAGAAGTTCCACCAGATGATGCGATGCCTGCAGGGAAGACCCCTGCTCACCCAGTCCCTGTAGCACCCCCAAGGGTGATTGATGTTTGGGAGCCCACCCTACCTCTTGTCTGCCCAAACTGGACTCACCAAGTGCTGCACTCATCAGCTGCAGAAGCTCCTCTTCCTTGCTTGGGCTACCCACATCCAGCTCATCTGCCATCATCCTCTGGAATTCTGCATCAGAGAGAAGAGAGGGGACAGATCCCATGTCCATTACCTCTGGCTACAACAGCCCTTCAGCACTGGCTCTGAGGGCTGGATTTTAACTGTTACCTTCCTTGTGTGTCCTGTTCCATGATCTACCCATGACACTGCATTTTTTGAGTACAACTGAGGGTCCACAAGCTACAGGGGTGCTACAGGTGACCGCAGGTGCCCAGAAACTTGGTGTCATTCTCAAAAGATTGCGTGAGAGAACAAAGCTGAGGGTTTACACCAGTAGCACCAGCATGGCCAGTCCCAGCATCCTCAGGAGAAGGACAAGATGTGGAACTGGGGTGGTGGGAGCCACTGCTGGCTTTGGGCTTTAGTCACTTTGCTGCAGCCTTCATTTGATCTGGTGACCCAGGCTAGTGCAGGGATGTAGCTCTGGTACTGGCAGGAGAGAATTTGGCCCTTAGATCACTGCCAAAGCTTTGATTACAAATGAAGGCTCCCAGATCCACTGTACCAACCCACTCCATGAGGTCCCTGACCTGTTTAAGGTCACTGGTCACCACCAGAGCATAAAATATGCTTTACTGGCTTCACCCAACGTGAGCCACATCAGGAATTCAGAGCCTACTCTTACCAGTGCTGCCAAGGAGCAGTTTCATCTCTGCCTGGATGGAGCCCCCTTTCTGGAGGTCCCGAGCAGCAAGTAATTGCCAGTGCTTGGAGGAGATCCCTTCCAAGCTCCTTGTGCCATGCAAGGCCTGGCTCAGCTTCAGGGACTGGTTCATCCTCTGGGACAGGTGGAAATGTTCCCATCTGCCAGTAGCATGGCCTGGCACCTTGGGCATGGGGACATCACTCCCTAGAGCCTGTGGTGAGAAGAGGGCAGGGTGATGGCACAGAACACCTTCCCCATCTCCAGCACTGTGCCCATGTTTTACTGTGCATCTGACTACAAACATGCCCAATTTAGATCTCTGCTTGAGCTTTAAGCAGTCTAGAAGGAATCTGTGTGAGCACAAAGTTCAGCATAGACCTTACACCTACCCATGCAGCTGCCTAAATCTGGCTCACAGCTGCCTGCGGCTGAGATGTACTGGGGACAGGCTTTCCTGAAGAGTTCAGCATCCCGCCAGGAGGGCTGAAAACAGCCCTGAAGGTGTCCCCAGCAGCCTGGTAGCCTCATGTCCAGTTTTGTTGGCTGCTGTCACTGGGGGTGGCTCCGGCTGGTGCCCTAGGAGTGCCTCCCTCATCCCTCCCAAGACCCTTCTGCAGGTTTTGCCTCTCCCCACAGACAAACAGTTTGCACAGCTTGCCAAGCAGCAGTGGCAGAGTGGCTGATTTCTGGCTGAGATCTGAGAGCAGGCACCGAAAATAACCCTGCTAAGCCCCCAGCAGTTCCCCTGACACCAGAGCAAGATACCCAGGAGGAATTTGGCTCAGGGGATCGTGCCCACAGAGAGCACAGCCCCAACGCCTGCTGCAGTGCTAATTGTACCCCCAGACCAGCTCTGGCCTCAGAGGGAAGATTTCCTTGCCAAGAGATGCATAAAAACCTGGGCAGCTAATTAACTTCCAACCAAGAGCAGTTAATGAGTCAGGCTCAGGAGCTGCCAGCTGGCTTTTCCAAAATGCGCAGCTATCACTGGCTGAGACTCTGTGAGCCAGGTCTTTGAGGATACCAAGCCCTGACAGCCTCTCTTTAACATTTCCAGGATCAGCTGCTGATTTTACATTTCGTTTTGGGGAAAACAGTTGATTTGAAGAACACCATCTGCAGTGAAAAAAAATTGCCTGCATAGGTTGTGCAGGTACCAAAGCAGGTGGGGTGCTCAGGGGGTTCTGCCTGCAAGGAGGTTTCTGGGTGTAATGCTGGAATTTGGGATAGGTATTATGGGATTTCTGATGCCAGGAGGAATAATAGTCTGGGAAGAGTGCTTGTGTGACTCTGATTTCTTATATCATCCTTTTTGGTGGAAAAAATACGTGGAAAACTTGAGGGTGGTTGAGTCATAGGCTAAAAGGCTGCATGGCTTCTTCCCCCCTGTGCCTGTGCTGGCCAGGCACTGGAGCTGGGACAGGGTCATCTCATGTGTGTCATGCACATGAGTCACATTAATAGCAGTAATAATTACACATTAGTAGCATGGGCAAGGAAAAAAGCCAGGGGGAGATCAATTCCCAGAAGTGCTGGGTTCACCCCTGCCTGCCCTTAAAGCCTGCAAATATGTTTCTCCCTGCTTTTAGGCAGGGTCACAGCCTGTCTCGGGGCAGCTCTTGCAGAGTGTGCCTGCAGTGCTGCCGACTTAATGGGATGCTATGCTGGAAGAGCTAAGGATCATTGCTCCAGGCAGCTGGAGCTGGGTAGGATCTGCTGTGTCACCCTGTGGCAGCATTGGCTGGGGATATCGTGGGATGCTGGACCTCCAGCTAATGCTGGGCTTCTCCTCCCTCCCTCTATCTGTCTCCAACTTTTCACATCCCCACTGGTGCCTGCACAGCCCCCTGAGGATGCCCCTGTGCATCACCCTTACCATAAACTGGAGGAACGTCCTGTCATCGTCAGCCAGAAATTCCTTGTAGAGGCAGCAGAGCAGCTGAGGAGGAGCAAAGGGGGATTGTCCTCAGGCAGTGTCACAGTGCTGCTGCCATGGGTGGCTCACAACTTGCTGAGATGCCCAGGACACGCCTGCACATCCAGCTTGGTCCGTTGGGCTGCCCAGGGGCTGCCCAGAAGGGCTGGGGTTCTAAACGTGTTTTACTGGGGTTGTGCTGGAACCAGTGACAGATGCAAAAGGATGGTCACTGCCCTGTCATTCCCAGCCTTTGGAATGTGCATCTAGCCAAGGTCACCAGAGATATTCAGTGACTGCTCATCTCTGCTCTGCTGCCCAGCAAACTAGCGAGGATGCTCCTCTCCACTGGCCTGGGGCATCTTGGTCACTGGTCCAGTACAGGGTGACCACAAATGTTCCCTTCCTAATCTCTTTTCCTCTTAATTTTCCAAATGCCTCACTTCCTAAACATTCCCACAGCCCTCACACCACTGCAGGGGCGCCAATGCCAGCTGTACCTCCCAGGCTGACCACTGCCAGCACCCCTGTGTACCTTGCAAATCTCCTTCTGGGCTCTGAATATCCAGGGGGAGAATTCTCCACATATCAGATGGTTCCACAAACTCACAAGAGTCCTGGTTTCCAAGGGAAGCTTCTCAATGCTGTCCTCCTCTAGGTAGGTCTTGCAGATCTTTTCCCCAATCAAATGGCGCAGGAAGAAGCTGTTTTCCCTGCTGGAGTCCAGCACCACAGGCAGAAACTCTTCTAGGTCGTGCCACAGATCCAGGAGATGAGTCTCCATGGACCAGTTCTGGCACTGCAGGAAGTCTCTGAAGGGCCGTCCCGCACAAGCCTCAGCACAAAGGGCCCAGGGAAGGAAATCCAAGGTCTTGACTGGCTTTTTCAAGGATGGCAGCTGGGCAAGGGATGCAGAGGGAAGCAAGTCAGAGAAGATTTTCTCCTTAAAGAGGTTTTCTAGATCCTGCTCTGCACTGGATTGAGGTCTTCCAGGAAATGTTACTCCTCGATTGCCTCCAAAGGCAGTATTTGCAGGATGCTCTGACTGCTGGGGAATCGATCCCAAAGCATCCTTATCCAGACACAATTTCTCTGTGCTCCCAGCTGGCCCTGGCTGCCTCTCTGGTTTCACCTGAAAAGTGGCCATCTTCAATTCTTGGGTGTCTCTCCCCTCCTTGACCAGAGCCCAGATCTCTGCTTTGGCCTTCAGGCTGCAGTAGGGCCCTGACACACCCTGACTCCTTTTGATGTGCATTGTGGGGAAGGGCTCCGAAAAGCCTGGGGGCTCCTGCCAGCTGGCTTGTGATAAACGTTCCTGATATTCCTGGAGCAAAGGCTGACATGATTCGTCTTCCTCCATTCCCATCTTGCAGTGCATGAAGAATTTGGGGAGCCAGTAACTCTGAATCATAAAAAGGGCCTGTTCCTGCATCTTGCTTAGGATCTCCCTCCTGGTGCTGATGGACTGGATGTGCTTGGCTTTCGGCAGTGATCCTAAAATGGATGGAGGGAATTATGATGGGGAGATGGCTCCATGCAGTTCCCCAGCCAAACCAAGAAGGTGATGGTATCCCACCTCCCTGGGAGCATCCAGGAAAGACCACCTCTCTGGAAGGGCAGTGCTCATCCCCAGCTCCTGTGTTTCTTACCAATGATGGTGGTGCAGAGGGTGATGACGCTGGAGCCTTCACGCAGGTGAGTGGCTCTCAGCCGGTGGACCAGGGACAAGAACAGGTCTCTCTGACTCCCATCTGATTCGTCCAGACCCAGAAGCCTTTCAGTGATGAGCCAGAAGTCGATCAGTTCTTCCCCTATGGATCAGACAAAGGATGGGAGTTGGAAGGAATCCCTGAAAGCCCCAAGGATGGATGAAGCAGAAGGAAAGATCACTTGGATGAACCGAGGGAACAGAGCAGAGAAAAGCCAGGGTTATGCATCTCCCTCCCAGCTCTGCTGCTGGCTCACCTTCGAAAGCTTTCTCTGGGATCTCACCCACCCCTCCAGCTCTATGCCAGTGTCCTAACAGGCAGGTGGCCCATGGCTGGTTGGGAAGGGGCTGTGGAGCATCCCGTGCCCACCTGCTGTTCCTTGGAGGAAGGCCTGGAAGTGCCGCATGCCGTGGCTCCCACTGATGCACCTCTCCAGCAGCCACTGGTCAGCGCTCTGCCAGTTCAGGAGCTCTGCTGTGGGACAGAGTGCACAGATGGCATCAGGGGTTGCCTGCAAGATCCCAAGAAAACTCTCTAGCTCCCACCAGCACCCCCCAGCCTCCCTGAAAGAGGCTGCTGGAGGGAGACCAGCAAATCACCCTGAACTGGGAGTTTCAGACAGGCTGTGGGATGCACACATGGTGTTTGCAAGGATAACTCGCTCCTGTCAGGGACAGCCCATCCAGCTGTTGTGCCTCTCTTCCTTCCAAATGTCCATCTTTTTGTTGCCCAAGTTTGCGGCTTGCTCTCAACTTCCTCCAGCTTTGAGTTTCAACCCGACTGGAGAAGCAGCAGCAATATACTCAGGAAAAGCCTTGGTGAATTGCTTATTTTTCTGAAATGAGAATCTGCATTCCTGCTGCCACAGCTTTCTTTCCAGTGGCAGTTGACACACAGGTTGATGAAGCACCTGGCTGGACTGAGAAGGCTCATTTTCGCGGCAAAGTGAGCATAATCCACACTTGTTGCCAGTAAGAGAGACCACAGCATGTTTTCGCAGGGCACCCCTGCACAGCAGCAAACCCAAAACATCACCACCTCGGTTTCCCGTGCCCCAGGACGCTCTCCAGCCCCGCTCCACCCCCAAAACCCTTGCTAAGCAGGTACTCAGGGAGCCTGTATTAACAGGGTGGTGGAGTAAATCCCTGCACATCCCATCGGGACCTGCTGCATCCCTAAAAATGGGATGTGCAACGCCTTCTTAACCCGGAGCAGAGGCACGACCCACTGGGCAGGAACCAGGCAGTGACAGCCCCGGAGAGAGGAAGCCCAGCTGCAGAGGAGAAGCCGATCCGATTTCCTCCATGCCGCGATGACTCACCTGCTTCCCTCGAGCGAATGAAACCCAGGAGCTTCTGGCAGAGGACGAGGTGGAGGCACAGGTTGGATTTGCAGAAGTGAGGCAGCCGGTGCTTTTCCAGCCAAGCCAGTAGAGCCGCGGGGCTGGGATTCTGCGTTGCAAACCCCGTGCCCAAGGAGAGGATTAGCTGTGAGCGAGGAGCCGGTTCCTGCCTGGGGATTAGGGTGAGTAACAGGTCCTTGCTACAGGGGAAGGAGGTGGGGAAGGCGCCCTGTTGCTTTCTGGCGATGAAAGCTACCCTGATGCTGAGGCAGAAGGGGGATACTCAAGTTATAGCCCCTGCTTTTGTCCTCAAAAGCTCTGCCTGCGAACGTGGGAGCCCCGGCGCTTCACGGCTGCTGCAGGGCTTCCAGCGAGGCTGCCTCTCCTCGCAGCCTGCCCGCCTTCCCAGAGCCCAGGCAGGGAGGCATGGCAGCTTCCCGGGAGCTGCCAGAGGAGCAGGTTCCCTTTTGCTTTGGGATCTGAGCGCTGCAAACGGCGCTGGGGGCTGTAGGGAACGGGGACGTGCGTGGGGAGGGCTGAGCCAGCCTGGTGATCAACAGGGCTTCACTCCTGTTGAATTCAGGAGGAATACAGGACAAGGGGCTGATGTTTGTGTCCTTCTCTGCCACCACACATGCTCTCCTTCGCTCCACCTCTCGGTGTTTATAGATAGACCCCATAAACTGCAGCAGGACTTTAAATGGCTTGTGTTCCGCCCAGGGCTTAGAAGCGAAATGACACCTGGGTTTGAAATGATCCCCCAGCTGCACGAATAGGAGAGCCAGAGAGGGGCCTTGGCAATGAAAAACCGGCTCCTTCCCTACCCTGCCCTGTGCCCTTCCTCCCTCCTCCTCCACCTCCTCCTAACAAGGGGCATGTTCTCACCAGGTGGCTCGGCAGCTCTGGCCACAGGTACCACCGGCCCATGCCACTGATGTAAATGGGTGTCTGGCCAAAAACCTGGATCAAAACAGAAAGGGAGAGCTGAAAGAGATGGAGGGTGGCAGAGGAGCCCAGAGCCCAGCTGTTCTAGTTAGTTCCCACTACAGAGAAGGGTGTCGAATTCCCTTTTAGACTTCTATCTCCAAGTTGAGATCCTCAGGTTTCCCTCATTTTCCAGCCTGAATGTGGTGTACTCCCAGTTTTCCTGGGGCCTCTAATGCCACAGAAAGTTCACCAAAGGAGAGATCTGAAAGGTCCCAGGTTTTATGGTGCAGAGTGGACTTACGGGAAGGTTCAAAAAGGTGTTGAAAAAGTCAACAAAAACATCATCTCGCAGCAGCAGCCCCATGTCCATGGAGGCTATGGATGCTACAAGGGGAGAAGAGAAAGTTACCTGGGCTTTGTGTTGTCAGCTGTGACATCAGTGTGAGCCAAAGGAGGAGTTTTGGGGCAGAATCAGCTTTAGGGGATATGTGGTACAAGCTTGTCCAGTGCACATAGGAGAGGATTTGGAGCTGGGACAGTCTGTGAAATGTGTTTTGGGATGGGTGGCACAAGCTGTTCGGAAAGCACCACATCCAGCAGCATGCTGGGAAGTTTGAATGGCAGCCTCCTAAATAGCAAAGGTACGTGGTTCATAGAGGCTGGGCACAAATGTGGTGGCATCCATAGGGCAGGAGAAGGGAGGTGCTGTGGCTGGAGAGCACAAGATGTGCTCCTCTGCCTTACCCAGACACTAGGCATCACCTACCTTATCCACCCAAGACTCAATGCAAGTGTCAGTGCCCAACACCTCCCACTACCCTGTGAAGTTTTATTCATGAAAGATCTGGATGCAAGAAGGTGGGCTGGCATCAGCCTGCTGGTGGGTGGATGCCCTTGGAAATGTCCTCTTCCATGAAGGCACAGCTGTGTTACAGGGAGGACCCATATTTCAAAGCTTAATACTGCTTTTTTCCTCCCCTTTGTCCACCTTTTGGGGTGTGTTTAGAGGGCCTGAAGCCCCCAGCAGAGGATAACTCACCAGCAGTCATCATGATGGTGTTGTGTTCCAGTGCTGTGTTCTGAAGTGCCACCCTGATTGTGACACACTTGTTCTGGTGACTCCTGGGGGGCTGCAGGGCTCTTGGGGACCATAGGGTTCTCAGCACCTCCCTCCTAGCTGTCCTCCAGGCCTGCTTAGCCTGCAGAGGAGAATACTGAGAGAGGATCTGATCAGTGTCTGTATGTGCCTGAAAGGGGGATGTCCAGAGGATGGGGCCAGGCTCCTCTCAAGAAGCTGAGCAATAGGATGAGCAGAAATTGGAACAGAGGAATTCCCACCTGAACATGAGGAAAAACTTCTTTACTGTGATGGTGACTGAGCACTGGAACAGGTTGCCCTGAGAGGTTGTGGAGTGTCCCTTACTGGAGCTATTCAAGAACCATCTGGGCACAATCCTCAGTACTGTGCTCAGGCACCCCTGCTTGATCTGAGATGCTGGACCAGGTGATGTCCAGTAGTCCCTTCTGACCTTACCCATCCTGTGATTGTGTGAAATGTCACTTTTTAAATCCCCTGCAGACACACTTTGGCAGTCCTGAAATGAAACCCTTTCCCCTCTCTCTGCTTAGGCAAACTTCTTGCCTTCAAAGCAGGTTCCTGGTGGCACTTTGGCACTGGGTGTGGTCGCTGTCAGTTCATCTGCTCAGTTTGAGATGGAAATTTCACAGGAAACTCCACTGTGTCTGCCCCAAACAGACCAACTCCACATTTCTTATCAGCTGTCTTGCTTCAACAGAGCTAGGCCTGAGACTCAACCTTGGAGACCCTCGAGTTGAAAGAGGAGAAGGAGAAAAAGAAGGAACCCGTCTTGCAGCAGGAGTGACCTGTTTCCCTGGCAGGAGGAGGAATCTGCTCCCCAGGTGGGTATTTGATCCTGGTCTTTGTAATGCCGTGGTGCCAGACCTGGGGTCACCCGCGCTCTGCACAGGCAGCAGAGGGGGAGGACAGTGTCCCACAGTGTCCCCAGGAGCGGGGCCACGTCACGAGGTGGCGCTTTCAAATCAGGAATGCAAGCTGTTCCCAGCAGCAACAGGGCTCTGCATCTCAGCAAGCGGCTTGTGACAGCGCCAGTGAGTACAGGGACAACTCCGAATTAATTGTGGGGCTGGTGCTGGGAACCCCAGGAGGACAGTGCCGGGCTACTGGCACTGGCACAGCCTCTTGGGGATGTACACTCACCTTCCTTCGGCCACAGGCCAGCCACATGGGCTGGTTACTGTGCCAAAACCCAAACTGATGTGGGGAAGGGGCAGCCATGAGCCACAAAACACCTGCTTATCCCAGTGGTGCCAGGCAGAGCTGTGGAAAGAAGTTATGGAAGACCCTGGGGAGGAGTAGTTCTGATCATGGATCCATAAAGATTTATGCTGCTGAGCCCAAGAGATGAGAGGGGGGACTAGGAATGAACTGGAGTGGTGGCTGTCTCGCACCTAAAAGACTCAAAAGTCCTCAGAGAAAGGTCGTAACTTAAAAAAAAAAATACATTTTCCAGTTGGCAGCTGAGCAGATGCTCAGTAGGATCCTCAGAGGCTGGGGTAGCTCCTTGGGTACTCATCCATCTCTGGACTGACCTCAGTGGGACTGTGATGGTTTCTGCCCGGAAAGGACTAAGGTTGTGAGCAGGAACAGGCCAACATGGTTACTGTGGGAGGGCACAGGGCCATTTCCATGGAGTTTCTCCCCAAGAGGAGACCCCAAGAGGTCTGGCAGGATAGAGGTCTGCTCAGCCTGGCTGCAGCTTCCCAGGTTTTCCCAGGGCACGTTGTCTCCTCACAAGAGGAGCTCATGTGAGCTGGGTGGCTATTTAGGAAAAACCAAAAAGGTTTTTAAAAAGAAGTGGACACATGAGCATAGCCCAGATTTAGAAGGAACCTCGGAGTGGCTGGACTCCATAAAAAGATAAGGGCAGAGTTGCAACATCAAACACGTCAGGGGGGCTTTGCTCCCCCCCTGCCCCAGCCTGAATCACCCACATCCCCCGTCCCTGGCATGGGGAGCAACCCTCCCTTGGCAGACCTCAGGTGACCAGTGGCAGAGCCTCACGTTCCCAGGGCGGCAGAAGGGATGGGGCTGAGAGTTTTTTATCCTTGCCCAACATCAGTTGGCACTGCTCATGGTAGCAAAGTCCAAGGCTGTCCAAACACAGTGTCAGCCTCACTGCCTGTGGTCATTGGCCACTCACAGTCTCTCCCAGAAGCCCAGCCTGTCAGTTTTGGTGCCATCAGGAGGGTGGGGGTTGTTTCTCCCCTGCCCTGAACACCTCAGCATTGCTTCTGGTTGGGTGATGGTCTGGAGTCCCAGAAATCTGGGAAACTCCAGCCTGAGTACACATAAGTATTATATCCCCACCATGAGCTTTTGGGGGAAGATTTGGGATTTTTTTCCCCCCTGTACAGCCTCATTCTGTTTTCGTATAAATAGTTTATAGACATTGGGCCCACAGCACCTTAAAACTGGAGTTGCCCAAGGCCTGAGGAATTCCAGTTCAGCCTTAAATATTCTTTTCTTGAACATATTACAATTATTTTTTATATGTGATTTTCATGCTCAGTCTCCTGAGTGCATAAGATCTGTTTGCTCAGCAAGGACACCACTGGTGTTCCCTTCAGGAGTATTTTTGAGCCTGTTGCCATCTGTCTGTGGTTTCCTCGCTTGAGACTGTCCATGCAGGCTGGGCTCTGTCCCTTACACCTGATAGCCCCTGTGGCAGGCTCTGCCTTCACTTGTCTCTCCTCCAGCTGAAGCAGAACCACTCGTGTAACCTTATCGGAGCATCTGCGGCTGCTGACTTCAGCAGCCCAGGTTAAGTATGTGTTGTGGCAGAACAGGGACTTAATTCAGCCACAAGGGAGGGACATGGGCAGCAGCACTTTGCTGTTACCTTTCAAAATTTACAATGTCAGGCTCAGATTCACCACTTAATCCACTTAGGCAGTGGTTTGAGGATTTCTGTACTCTCACTTATGGAGCTGTGAGGTGTATTAGGCTGAAATTAATGTGCCAGCCACAGCTAANGAAGGAAAAAGATCCCAACAAAAACAACCCTGCCAATGCACAGTGTGACCAATTTCCAACTGCAGAGAAAGGCATGTGTGGAGTGCTCCCTGGGATATTCTCCACCCTTGTACAGAACAAACTGAGCCAAGCAATTTCTAGGTCTCAAATCCCGCCTGCCCCTGACGTTCTCATCTTCCAGCTTCCCTCCAGCCACTGTTGAAGGCGAGCACGTGCTTAGGGAAAGTGCTCGGCCCCCGTGCAAGGTCTGTGGAGNGGGCTGCTGGGACATGGAGCAATGCCATGGGCTCCTGGGAGGGATGGCAAGGTGGGCAGTGGGCATGGAGACATGCACCCAGGTGGCTGAGAAAGGGGTGGAGAGGGAGGTGGCAGCACCTGGGGGGTTGCACGAAACTGTCCCAGGTGTTGTGCCCCAAGGTCCCTCTTCCCTCCATGCTTCCTGGTGCGTGGTCTGGGGAGCTGCATGGGGAGGGAGGTTTTTTTTTTCACTCTGCATGTGCCTCTGCACATTTTCACTTAATAATTTGCTTTCCTAAACTGCCCTTTGGTGCAGCCCAGGTAATCTGCTCTGGAAAGCTGAAAGCTCTCTGGCCACCAGCCCACGGCCACCCTCGACCCTGGCAGCATCTTCAAAGGGAGCATGGGCCTGCTGCGGAGCGTGCAATGTTTGCTCACAGCCAGGGCCAGCAGCTACTGCCTGCCTGCCTTGGGGGGTTTCGTCAGCCTGCAGCGCTCTGGGGGAGATCGGTCGGCCACTGCTGCTTTCACAAGGTCAGTCCTCTCAGTGCACTCATTCCTCCACCCCATGGTGAGGTCCCTGTCCTCAGTCACTTTGAAACTAAGCGCTTGCTCAGGCGTTAGGTTGATTTTTCCAGCCCTCCTGTTGCTAGTCATGGGTAAAACATGCTGCATCTCTAGGTCTCCCAGCCTGGGAGCACCTTGGGAGCCCACCAGGACCCACTGTCATGGGTCCAAGCAGAGGTAGCTGTGCCCAGTGGTGGGCGGAGATGGAGGTGATGCAACAGGACACCCAGCCCGTGGCTGGTCTCACTTGGGTCCTTATGCAGGACCTCCTAGCCTAAAGCACTTCCCTGGATGGCTCTGAAAGTGGTATAGCTCAATTTAGGAAAAAATTGACTGTTGGGCATGGGGAGAGGAGAGATGCTCATTGCAGGGGGTTGGACTAGATGACCTTCAGGTCCCTTCCAAAGCAAACCATTCTGTGATTCCATGATGTTATGCCCATCCCTCCTCCCTCCCACCTGTACCATTGCTGGAGGCTGAGGCATTTTGGGTGTGTCCAGCTTCCTCCTGGGAGCTAACCATCACAACAAAATGGGCAATTCCTCCTCCCTGTGTGACATCTCTGCTGGGGAAAAAAAAAAAGCATTTGTTTCTACTTCAAAATTTTTTTTTAGTGCTGGTGAAACACAAATGTTACCTCGGCTTAGCAGTCCGGGTCTGCAATCTGTTGGGCTTGAGATCCCAGGATCTGTAGTGAGGGGCAGCCCTTGGAGATAGCCCCACGATGCTGGGAAAGTCTCAGCACTGCAGGAGCAAAGCCATCAGCCACCTGCCCCAGGGCCTGAGCCACAGGGAAATTTAATATCCTGTCTATTTAACCTTCAAGTTGCCACCCTCCTCTTCCCCCCCCACCCCTACCCCCCAATGGTGTGACATTTCTCCATTTTAAGGCATTCCCAAATGGAGGACAGGGATGGAGAGGGACACATGGACAAGAGATGGATCACAGCAGCCCCAGCAAGGCACAGTGGAGAGGGAAGCCATGATCCTTTACTGCCTGGCTGCTGGCTGGAGTTGCAAAAGGGCAGGCATGTCTCATGCTACCTGTGAGAAACTCATCCTGGTCCCCAAACCGTCCCTGGAGAGTGCAGGGACCCAGCTGTGCCCTGTCCCTGAGGGTTTGCCCAGCTGCCTTGGAGGCAGCAGGCTGCGAAGTCCAGCCTGCCCGACCCTCGCAGCTCATCAGCCGCTTCCCAACCTTGGCACTTTTCTCAGGATATAAAACTGTGCTGGCAAAAAGTGCTGGGCCAAGCGAATAAATGTGTTCCCACAAATTAATAGGAGGAAGAAGGAAAAACCTCTGCCAGTTGGGACTCGCCCCTGGAGCAGGACATTGTCTCACCCTCTGGCTGCACATGTGGCACGGGGCCCTTTGAAGGCGGATTTAAATCCACTCGTGGGTCGTGTCACCTTTTGGCACCGAGCCCTCCCCAGCTCCCCGAGGAGGGTTTGTCGGCGACAGCGAGGGTCACTGGAGCACGCAGCTGGGAGAAAACACAGCCTGAGCAGGCTTTTCCGAAAAAAAAAAAAAAAAAAAGAAAAAGCTAGGCTGGAAGGGGAGGAGGGGAAGGAACGCAGGCGGTAAACAAGCTGAGTGAGCCCAGCGAGGCGGCCCCGCAACGCTTCCCGGGAGAGGGCGCTGGGTCCGTGGCTGCCGCCTCTCCGCTGGCTCGTAAACAACTTGTGCAAGGCGAGCCCAGCGGCTTGGGCATGAGCCAGCCACCAAACCCTCCCGGGGCTGGCAGCTCCATCGTCCCACCCCCGCCGTCACACCCTTGCCCACCCTGGGGGTCTCTCCCAGGCTGAGGTTTGTCGCCTGGCATGGATTTTTGGGATGGAGGGGAGATGTTTACATTGCCAAGCTGCCTTCGCTCCCCACTTCCCTTCAGGGTTTGTTGGAGCTGCCCAGCCCCGAGGCTTGGATAGCACGGCAGTCCCCCCACTGCACAGAGGCTTCACCTGGACTTGTTTGCAGCCAGTTCTGGGTGGACAAAGTCTGGGAAATTAACAGGTAGCAAGCGTAATTCCAAGAATTTGGAGCTATCGGAGCTCGCAGTGTCCCGATTAAAGAAACACTCAACAAACCTAGGGAAGAGGCTGGACATTGCTTTACGTTGCCTGAGGCTTGACAGCTCTCCCTTATGGGAGCTATTTTTGGCCTCGGCAGCAGCTCCTGCTCTGCTTCCTTTTGCTTCAGCTGAGCTGTTAGATTTGGGTGACCACAGCTGAACTTGGGCTGAACGTGAGATCCTGAGCTCATTTCTGTGGGTAAAATATCATTTGTTTGTGTGCTGAAACCATTTCTGTGCACAGGGTGCAGGAACTGGGGTGCTGGCAGGAGGCACTTTCTGGGGTACTGAGGGGAGGCTGTTGCAATGCTTGGTGGCTCTGCCTTGCCCAAGCAATTCCAGGAGGAGGAAAGCACCTGAATTTCACCTTGTTCTGGACAGCCTCGGGGGATTACCACACACTAATGGCTGCTCTAAGGTGGTGGTGAGGAATAAGCCAAGCTGTCCCCGCAGGGAGGGTGGGGATCTGGCTCTTGAGATAGGCAATAAATCAAAGCGTGGTTTTAGCCAGCACTTCCACCTCCTCCCGCCTGAGGATCCGGCTCTCCCTTGCCATGTTCTCTCTGGATTCTGGCTGTACAGTGGCTGTGTCCGCGGAAGGTTGGCTGTGATGGCCAGGAGGCAGTTTTGGTGCCATCTCCCCGAGGCTGTCATGGGACAGAGCAGGGTCCTGTGGCCCCGTGGCAGGCGTGTGGGTGGCGTCTGCTTGGCCTGGGACTTGCGTGTGCCTTCAGCGTTAGCACCCAGGGGTGGCAGCTCCAACTGCTCGTGCTGGCGTGGCTCTCCTGCCCGTTGGATCCGGACTGGGAGTTGCACAGAGCTGCAAGAGACGGGACAAGCGACCCGGTGGGGTGGAAAAATACTGGGCAGTGCCTGCGGTTTGCTGGGTGCTGAGTGGGTGCTCCCGTGGTGGAGCTGGGGGATTTCTCCTCCCTCAAGTGACAGTGACCGATCCTGTGCCTTGGAGCAAGAGTCTGTAAATCCAGGTGCTGGAGGCTGTGACCTGCTCCAAGGAGGAGAAGCGCGGCACTGAGGCTCTTGTCCCCCTCCCAAGAGTGGGCACCAAGCCAAAGCCTGTGCCCGGGGCTTGGAGTTCCGGTCCCTCCCTCTCTCCCCCCGTTTTCCCGGGGCGGCCGGTTTCCATCCCTGCGAGCTATGCCAAGGCAGCCGCTAATGTAAACGCTGCGGAAAGCCCTGGATCCGCTCCCGCCAGCCCAGGGAAAAGGGGTTGTTTTTCCGGTCGGGAGCGTTGTTAAAAAGACCCAAAACCCGCCCAGACCCTCCGCTTTCTGCCTCTTTTTCCCTCTGCTTTCTGCACCCACCCACCCCCTCCAACTGAGTACGGGGCGAAGCGGCGGTGCCCCCCACTTTGCCGGGGGCGGCCGGGCCCCGATGCCGCCGGAGTAGGAGCAGGGGCAGGAGAAGGAGGAGGGAGGCGGGGTGGTGGCCCTATCCCCCCTCCTGGGTCCCCCCCGTCCCGCCCCGCTGCCCAATCCGTGCGGCGGGGCCGGCGCTGCTCCGCAATAAAGGGGCGGCGGGCGCGGCCCCAGGAATCGAGCGTGGGAGCCCCGCGCCCGCGTGCAGCTGCAGCCCAGCCCAGGTACTGGCCCGGGGGGGCACAGGGACAGGGGGGTGCCGCTGGCCGCCCCCCGCCGCAGTCCCCCGGGGACTGCAGGGCAGGGGAGGCAGCCCCGGGGCTTCCGGCGGCCAGACTTTCCAAGGGAAAATTCCTCCTTTGGGGGAAGGGGAGGATGGGGGAGGGGGGGGCGGAAGTGGAAGCTCGAGTTTTCTGTTGAAAACTTTCCCTTTGCAGTTTTGTTGTTTTTGTTTTTTTTTTTTTATCCCCACGAGGCTGTTCAGCTGCTCCCTGGAGCGCAGGGACTCCCTCACTGCCAGGAGATGCACGCGTGGGGGATGCTTCTGGCAGGGCAGTGGGGCGGTGGGAGCCGCAGCGGGGTGGGCTAGGGAGGGCTCATCCCGAGCCGCCCCCGCGGGCGAACGGGATGTTGGAGCGACTTCCCAAGTCAGTCCGCATTTCCAAACTGTTGGCATATCCAAGCTCCTTGGAAAACACGCGTGGAGCCCGGCTGCTGTGGGTCAGACACGAGTGGGCTGGCTCGCGCTGGGAGCCTGGCTCCCAGAGCTCTGGGGATGCTACAGCCCCCACCGACTGGTTCCAGAGCCACTCCGGCTCGTCCGGCCTCCCCATCGCTGCCTGAGGTGTTCAGAGCTCGCATGTGCTGCCTGTTGCTTTTCCTGCTGCCCTGGGACCGGGCTTGGATAACCTCAGCTGGGCTGAGAAGGCAGCTGGGGCAGAAAAGCCCTCCTCGATGAAGCAGATTTATTAAGAAAGCCCCAGCTAAGCTTTCCTTGCATTAGCCTTGCTCCAGAGCCGAATGTGGAGATGAAAAGTTCACATGGGGCTAAGGAGCCCTTTGGAAGTCTGTTGCACTGGTTTATTAGCAGGAGTTTGGATATTAATGGTGCTCTTTGAAGGGCTTCTGGAGTAGGGCTTTCCTGGCTGCTGGCATCTGCCTGAGCTGCTGTGTGTTCTCCCTGAGGAATGACATGGAACCACTGGAGATGGCAGCCAGCCCTGTGGCTGAGCTGTCTCGTGCTCCTCCCTGGCCTGGGGGGCTGAAAAATGTGGGAGCACAGGAAGGGCTCACAGCTGGGGCTGTTTCTGATTCCCCCCTGCAGGAACCCTCTTGTCAGGACTGCAGCCATGGCCACCTCAGCGAGCTCCCACCTGAGCAAAGCCATCAAGCACATGTACATGAAGCTGCCACAGGGGGAGAAGGTCCAGGCCATGTACATCTGGATTGATGGCACAGGGGAGCACCTCCGCTGCAAAACCCGCACACTGGACCACGAGCCCAAGAGCCTGGAAGGTGAGAGGGCAGGTGCAGGACTCGTAGCCCCTCACCAGGGGGGAGGAAGGATGCCACTTCTCTCTTCCCGTGGCAGAAGGATGGTTTTTAGGGAAGACATTCCTCCTCACACCCTTCCAGTTACCTCTTTCCCCAGATACCACAGGTGAGCGTTCCCAGCTCTCCAGATGTGGAGTTTCAGGGAGGTGCCTGGGGCCGGGAGCCTGTCCTTGGTGCTGTCCCTGCTGTGGAGGGGCTGTTGGCAGGGGCTCGGCTGCCCATTGACTCTCAAGTACTCGTTTTGGCCGGAAGTAGTTTGGCAGAAGAAAGTGCTGGGGAAAGAATGGAGCTATCCGGTGTAATTAAGAGCTTGTGTCCCTCAGAACAAACAGTTCCAGCTTACACAATAATAGCATTAGGATTTTCCCCAGGTTGCCATGGAGCTGGCTGGAGACAGTTATGAAATGAAAATACTGTGTGTGACTGAGCAGAATTATCTTTTTTCTTTCCCCCTCTCTCCTTTCCCCTTTTCCCTCTGAGGGAGTGGGTGGCACAGCTCCTTTGAAATCTTTGTGCTTCCCATCCTCCGTCTTTCCCCCTGGGGTATGGAGGAGATAACATTGCCCGGGTGGAGTTCTGGGCTTTGACCTGGAGGGCAATGCTCAGCATGGAGGGGTGGGTGAGAAGCCACACTCCCCTTCTATAGGAGATTCCAACTTTATATGATTTGCCTTCCCACCTTCTTCAGGCCATGTAGCATGGATGAGGGTATTCCATGGCTCTCCTCATTCCCATAGCTGGAAGATGGCTTGTGGTCTGCCCTCCCCAGCCGAGGTGACCGGGTGCTTTGCTCATCCCTGTGCTTGTTGTGACGTGGGAAATGTCCTCAGTGCTACTCTGTTCACTCGGGCTTGGCCAGCAGCCCAGTAACTTATTTCCCAGGGTGGCTGGGCAGTTGCACTCCTATGTTTTTATACTTGTTTTGGGGTTTTTTTTTGCTTCCCCCACTTGGAACAAAATCAGCTGAGCTGGGACTAAAGACCTATTGTTGGCCTGTTCTCTATGAGCATCTTCACCTCTGTCTTACTGGAGGGTGGCAGGGAGCCCATCCTGGGGACTAGGGACCCTGGGTCACTGTGGCTGGTTCCTCTCTTTGCTCCAGATCTCCCTGAGTGGAATTTTGATGGCTCCAGCACCTACCAGTCCGAAGGCTCCAACAGTGACATGTACCTGCGACCTGCCGCCATGTTTCGGGACCCTTTCCGCAAGGACCCCAATAAACTCGTTCTCTGTGAGGTCTTCAAATACAACCGCCAGTCTGCAGGTGAATGAATGGATCTTCTCCCTTCTCCTGGTGGAGGTGGTGTTCCTGTGAAGGGGAATGGGAGACCTGCCCAAGTGCTGCCTGTGCTCTTAGCATGACACAGAAGTAATCCCTGCCTTGAAAGTAAAGGGAAAACAAAGTGATGGACGAAGAGCTGGGCTTGGGCTTCTTCAACACTGCTGGGACTCAAACTGTAAAAAAAGGGGAAATGGGGAGTGGAGGTGGAGGTGCTCATAAGCCTTGTGTCTCTTTTCTGTTCCAGAGTCAAATCTCCGGCATACCTGCCGGAGGATTATGGACATGGTGTCCAACCAGCACCCCTGGTTTGGGATGGAGCAGGAGTACACTCTCCTGGGGACAGATGGACATCCATTTGGCTGGCCTTCCAATGGCTTCCCTGGGCCCCAAGGTAATCTTTCAGGAGCCTGGACCAAGTCAGGAGTGTTTGAACTGAACTCTGTGTGATACAGCTTCAGGCAAGCTGAGGGATCCAAGGTGTTCCTAGAACCGAAGGTGGACAGTAGAAAGCGGGATATTGGCAAAACTAACTATGAGATGAAATTTGTTACAGAAAGGCTGAGGTGGGGATTGGCCACGTCCAAATTTGCTGCTTGGTTTGTTGGTCTGGAGGGGACTTTGGGGGAACTTGCTCTCCACTGGTGTTCTACTCTGCTAGTTCTTCCATGAGAAACAGATCTTGGGGTTTTTCCACACCCCCCAGGCCTTTGGAGAGTTCTCCTCTGTGCATGCTGGGTCTTCACTGAGTGGCAGCATTTTTCCCTGTGGAGGCTGATGTTCCCCTGTGCTGTTGCAGGTCCATATTACTGCGGTGTAGGGGCAGACAAAGCCTATGGCAGGGACATTGTGGAGGCCCACTACCGAGCGTGCCTTTATGCCGGTGTGAAAATCGGAGGAACCAACGCAGAAGTGATGCCAGCCCAGGTAAATCATTCTAAGATGCTTCATGGACTGAGAGAGTAGTATGGAAAAATCCCAGGCAGCAGGAGCTGTGTCTGCCTGCTCTGAGCTGTGTGGCTGTGCCGAGGATCAGGTGGTGGGAAGTGCCTGTCTCCACCCCACTGAGCCCATGACGCCTCCTCCTTGCAGTGGGAGTTCCAAGTGGGACCATGCGAAGGGATTGAGATGGGAGATCACCTCTGGATCGCGCGCTTCATCCTGCACCGGGTGTGTGAGGACTTTGGGGTCGTGGTGTCCTTTGATCCCAAGCCCATCCCTGGGAACTGGAACGGTGCTGGCTGCCACACCAACTTCAGCACCAAGAGCATGAGGGAAGAAGGAGGTCTCAAGTAAGTGTTTGAGTTGTTTACTGGGCAGCAGGATTTTGCAGTGCTTTGGATGACACAGGAGTTGTTGCTCTGGTGCTTGGCGTGACATCTGAGTCTTCCTTCTGGATGGGGTTTTTTGGTTGTTTTGTTTTTGTGGTTTCTTCTTTTTTAATATAATGGGTTTTTATAATGATACATTCTCATATTGATGCTTGGTGGGCAATTCAGCCAGCAGGACAGCTCCACCACTGCTGGTGGAAGTACAGGCAGACATGATGCAACTATCTGTAACAGCCTGTCCAGCTCCTGACCTGCCAGTGCTGGGAACAAACAAACAAACTCAGCCCAGGCCTTTTTTTATTATTTCTTTATAACCATGATGAAAGAGGAAGACCATTTGCTTCTGTCTAGGCAAGGCTGCCATGTTTTCTTAAAGATGAACATCCTGAAAACGCAAACCCTGAGTTCCTGTGTGGGACTGGTGTGCTGAGTGCAGCCAGGGATCCTGTGTCAGTGGAGTTGTGCAGAGGGATCCATCCTGGCAGCTCTGTTTTCTTGCCTTAATCTTAGTGATGCCCTGAGATAATGGAACAGTCCATGACTCTGTCAGCTTCATGAATAGAAACTCCAGTGTTGAGAGATCTCCGCTCTGAGAGCAGGTGGAAGTGGGAAGTTTTAACTAGTGGTGTCTCACAGACAGCACTTCTTAGGGAGCCTGTGGGATTTGGCCATGAGGATCCTTTTCCTGGCTCAGCAGTAGGAGTGTAGAGAAACCCTGTGTTGGGATGAACAGCCAAGTGGGTTGTGGGGCACAAGGCATCGTCATTAAATGGCTTGGGGCCAGCACTTAATCTCGTGTCACTTTGACACAACAGTCCAGAGGGGTTCAGCTCATCCTGTCCCTCACTGTCATCCCCTGTCCCTCCCTCCCTCCCTCTGCAGGCACATCGAGGAGGCCATCGAGAAGCTGAGCAAGCGCCACCAGTACCACATCCGTGCCTACGACCCCAAGGGGGGACTGGACAATGCCAGGCGCCTGACAGGCTTCCACGAGACGTCCAACATCAATGAGTTCTCCGCCGGCGTGGCCAACCGTGGCGCCAGCATCCGCATCCCACGCAACGTGGGCCACGAGAAGAAGGGCTACTTCGAGGACCGCCGGCCCTCTGCCAACTGTGACCCCTATGCTGTGACAGAGGCCCTGGTGCGCACGTGTCTCCTCAACGAAACCGGGGATGAGCCTTTTGAGTACAAGAACTAAGCAGACTGCGCCCCACAGACACCGCCTCCCCCCACGCTCCCCGCACCCCTAAACATCCCTTCTAGATGTAATCCCAAGGGTACAAGATAACATGTTTTGTGTCTCAGTAACTCTTGTTGTCTTGAGGTGGGGAGGAGGGCAGGTTTAGTTTTATCGATGTCTGTTTGTCATTGACTCTTCAGAAGACGAGAGGAGGATGGGGTGTTAGAGAATTTTTAACCACTGTTTTATTTTTTTGTCTAATTCATGTGTACATCTGATGGGATCCAGTGGTTTCCAGGGACAGACTGCACACGCAGAATGCCAGTAGGAGAGGAGAAAGCTTAAAACAGAGTCAGATTTGGGATATCAGCCCCACTGCTGGCTCTCTGCAGACTGATGGCTCTGTAAGGTTGATGCCTTTCTGTGGAGAAGGGAAGATGGGAGCTGTGGTGATGGGAGCTGTGGTGATGGGAGCTGTGCGAGTGCTTCTGCCTGTGTGGGGAGATGGCGGGGAGATCATCGCCCTCCACCCACTCTGAGGTTTCTGGGAATCTTCTGGCATTAAGCTCGGCATAGGAGCTTTGAGGGAGGACTCTTGGTTCTGTCACTGGAAATCAACCAATCTCTGGCTCATAACACAGAGTGAAGTAGTATTTTTCTATTTAAATATAAAAACAGCAAAAAAATATATATACGGAAGTGGTTTTTTTCTTAAAGAGATGATGTTCCAATGCTTTATCCAGCCAGAGCAGGCAGAGCTCTTGCAGATGCTGTCGGAGGCCTCCAGGTGGGACTGAGGGTGAGCTTGGAGGGAGACTTGGATGAGATTTGTTCCAGCATGGAGTGGAGCTTGGCAGGAGGGGGTTCCCAGAGTGGAAAGCCTGCAGAAGCATTTGTCACTGTAACTTGAGTGGCCGTGACACGTTCAGAGTGAGAGGAAGGTGTCCTGAACCAAGAGTTGACTGGTCAACAGTGTTCTGGACAGAGCTGTGCGTGTGTCACCTGTCCAGCAGGGCTAGCATGTCAGTAAAGCAGGGCTTTTGACAGAGGTTAAAAAAAAAAAAAAGTTTTAAATTTTTTTTCATAATGTTCTTAGTTTCTCTGACTGAATGGTTTTACAGAGACTGTTGATGCCACTGTTGTGTCCTGGCTCTCACGGGCTGCCTGCCATCCAGCCAGGATGGGGGCTAGGAGAAGGGACGGGAGAAGGCCACCTGTCCCTCCCAGCCAGCCCTGGCACTCCCAGCTCCTGCTGGGGGGGTTCAAACGTTCCGGATTTTACACTTGGGTATCTTAGATGGTGCCGGTTATATTCCGTTGCATTTGGACTTCTTCCGAATAGGGTTTTTTTTTTGTAATAAAAAAAGAAAAAAAGAACAAAACCTTAAATCTGACTTCTGCGGCCTCTTTTTGTATGTGTGTTGCCTTCAGCATTTGAAAGGATTTTGGCTCTGATAGTGGGTAGATGTGGCTTTGCATTTGTGGGGTGTTTTTTGCGGGGGCAGGGGTCTTTCAATCCGTGTGTGCTCTCCAGAAAATGGGAATTTTCCAGCAGTGGTTGGTCTCTGGTGAGTAATGGTCCAGCTGTGGCTTGAATGGGATTCTTTTGGGATAGGAAAGGGGCCTGGGCTTGTGAGTGTCTATAGCAAGGGTTATGGGGTCAGTACAGATGTTGTGCGTTTCCCCAGCCGCCTCCTCACAAGTTCTACAGGATATAGAAATCCTACAGAAAACAAAACTCCAGCAAACTTAATTTAAAAGGGGGCTTTGTGGAAGAAGACCCTTTCCCACTCTCCCTAAGAAAGAAAATGAGAGAGAAATGACAAAATTCTGCTTGTCCACCCTTGGCATAAACCCGGTCATTTAGGAAAATAACCAAGGCAGTAGAAATGTGTCATTTTGCTCCTGTGGTCCTTCCATTGGCACAGAAGTAGGGACAAGATAGGGTTTGGTTTTCTGTTTGTTTTTTTAAAGTTCCTGTACTTACAAACACTGAGAATCTTTGAGGCTGAATCCTTGTCCCTGCAGAGACTATTTCCTCCTGAGGAATAAAAAAATTGGGAAAAAGGGACATGGCTCAGTTTTGGCCACTAAGCATCACCAAGGCAGGAGGAGCTGATGGGCAGCCAGGTTTTGTGTTTTGCCACAGAATCATGGAATGGTTTGGTTTGGAAGGGACCTTAAATAACATCTCATTCCAACCCCCCTGCCAATGGTAGGGACACCTTCCTTGGGTTAAAGTCTTTGGGATAAACAGCATCTCCTTACGCCATTTGGGTGTCCATGAGGAAGATGCCATCTCCAGGGTGTCCATCAGGCTGATGAGGGGAGCAGGCATCAGTCCTTTGCTCCTCCAGCGGCCCTGAACATAAATTTAGGTCAGGAGCTTGATGCTTAATGGTTCCTCTTGTTCTCAGCTGAGAAAGCATTTATCCACTCACTGCACAATTACCCGGCTGAAAACAAGGTCAGAACAACATTGTGCTGGGAAATGGCTTTTTAGATCATTATTAAAAGTATAGGGGGAAAAAAGATTATAATGAATTAGGAGGGAAAAAGTATTTTATTCCCTCTAGGCATTGTTTTCTGACTTTTTGCCTAGAGCCTGCTTGCTGAATCTGCTTTGTAGTTATCTAAACAGCATTTCCCAGCTCTGTAGGGTAGGGAGGCCTCCTCTTAAGGCCATGGGGCTCTTACAAATTGAGCCTGAAACCCTCAGAAGCTGAATTTACGTCTTATGTATTCATAGAAAACAGTTTGACTTTTGATCTGAGCCTCTCAGGAGGAAATTAATCTGTACTCTGTACTCACACATCCTTAAAATGTGAATAATGATATAGCAAGGATAGGTCACAAAGTGTTTGCTGGGCACATCCAAACGTCAGGAACTGCTCCAAATGAAGCAGACAAAAATAGTAGGAGCATTTTGAAGTGCCTCTTAGTTGTGCTCCCTTTTAATCAAACACCAGGTTAGGAGACAAGGCTACCCCTAACCCATTAATATACCTGCTCACATGCCAGGCTTTTCCCCACAACTGGATTTTAAGGCAACTGAAATGAGATTAGCCACAGCTCTCTTCAAATACAGCCTGGAGCACATGAGCTAATCAAGGACCACACTTGAAGCATCTTTTCATGCCGGGCTGTGCCAGCCCAGTTATTGTCTGGACACGAGGGATTTTCCCTTTCTGCAGAGCCTGGTGCGTCAGGTGTGGCTGCTTGGATTTCTCCTATCCTTTCACACTCCCAGAGTGCCCTGATGCTGCTCCAGTATCCACATCTCACTTCTCTTACTATTTTGTGGGGTTTTTTTAGTGCTATTTGATCTTCATCAATTACCTTTTTTTGGTAGATCAGCCTTCACATGCTTGCACAGCCTCTGGCTGAACACACCTCTCCCTGAACACATCTGGAGGAGGAATCAGCCAGCCTTAGGCGGGTCAGGATTTGCTGAGCTGTCTCTTGGATGCCCTTACCTGAGGGAGAAGAGAGGCAGTTTTTGTTGCTGGGTTAAACTGTTTTTATTTCTCCAAGTCTATGTTTTCCCTTTTCCCCGGGATGTTGATACTGGCCCGTGTGAGTGTCCTGTGTCTCCTTCTGCCCATGGAGGATGGAAAGGAATAGCCCCTGGGAGGGAGCCAGGCACAGACTGCTGAGGTGGTGATTTGCAGAGCTCTGCAAGAGCCTCTGTTCAGGCTTGAAGCTCCTGTTATCAGAGCAGCCTTGCTTTATTCTCTTGAAATCCCTCTGGGAGCTCCAGCAGCTTCTCCAGTGTTGGGCCTGGAGGAGTCCTGGCTGAGATATACACTTGCAGTTCATCAGCTGATAAAAGCCTTAGGAAAAGTGGCTGGAGGTCCTTTGTCCCCTCGAAGGAGGCCAGGGCATGCTCTGGAAGGGTGCTGGAGACAGGTCAAGTGTGGCCAGCGGGTAATTTCTTGTGTGACCCCTTTGAGCAAAGTGGTGGAGCTGGGAGAGGACTCCTGCCATCACATACATCCATAATTCATCTTCAATTGAGCCGGGATTTCAACCCACTTGTTCAGTTACTGATTGAACTGAGGACAGCTGCTTAGGAAACAAGTGGGAGCTCTTGGAAGGGAAGATCTCCTTAGGTCTGCCTGGCTTCCAGTTGGCTGCTGGATGCAGAGTCAGACCTGGGCTGGCTTCTGAGGGGGTCCTCCACCTGTGAGTGGTTCTCCAAGCTTTCCAGCTGGGACTGACAACCTATTTGCAGTGCCTGGTTTCAACATGTCCTGTGTGGATGTAAACTGAGCTCTGACTCTTTGCTTGCTGATACAGGGGCCAGTCCATTTGTAGGATCTGCTTTTCCTGAGGCCATGCAGGTTATGGGGCATATCAGTCACTGAGTGATGACTCATCTGGATGCCTTAAGATGTCACTTGTGAATTGCCTGGTTCATGGATGGTGATCTCAGTCTGATCCTTGTGACTCCACCCTGAGCCAGTGCTGGCTCTTTGGGGACTGTTCCTCCTTTTTGTGCAATGACCTCTGAAGGGAACATGTGGAGAAGGGCTCTGGGCAGACACAATCCTGCTGCTCTCTACACTGAAGCATCTCCAGGAGCTCTATTCCCAGTGGGAGATTATGTGGGTTAGAGCATCTTCAAGCTGCCTCTGGAGGTGTCTGTGTTTAGAAGGAATGGGATTTGGGGCTGGGTGCTTCTTGCAGGTTAGCCCCCCAAAACCTGCAGTGGTTGACCTCAATGGGAACCTGCTTGACTGAGGAGAAACCCAGGGTCAGAGAGATAAATTGGGAGGGAAATCCATGTTCTGTGACTCCAGAATGAACACTAGGACTGCAGCTCTTCAAAGTCTTGTAGGAGGACTGGACCCTTCTCCCTCACTGCTCCCTTCCTTTCCTTTCCTGGTGAGATGGTGCAAGGTTGGGGTACAGCACAGGGGGCAGCGAGGCTTTACTTCGGCCAAAAAATGTCTTTCTTTTTCTTTCTTTCCTCCCATCCTGGCCTGCCCACAGGCTGGCATGGCCGTGCTATTTTGTTTTCATAAGCTGCATTATGTAAGCCAAGTCTTGAGTGGGGATGTGGTGCCAACTTGGACTCTGCAGTGGGAAGGAGCCACATTCCTCAGCACTGGGTTTAATCCCTGCCTCCAGCCACAGTTGGTTTGCTAAGAGGAATCCAAGGGCTGTGCTGAGGTTTCTAATCCCTTGCCCCAGGTGGAGCCAGCTTGTTTGTACGAGAGCCCTGCTCTCCTTTGTCAACAGGTTGTGCCCAGGTCTCTTCCTAGCAAGCCCTTTCGAGGAGGGTTGGCCCAGGCATGCACAGCACACCTCAGGACCCTCCTCTCATACCCTTGTTTACTGAACTCTCTGTGCTCCTTGGCTTCACTTTCACTTGCTCAAAAAGGCTTCAGATGGCTGAATCACCGAAACCTATGCAGTGGCTCTGAAATACAAGATATTTTCAGACCATTTTCTACCCAAACAGATAACACATGCTGGGTGATTAACTGGCTCCCTCTTTTCCACCTCTCTTTGTGGCTGGGTCTCCTGGCAAGTTCTCCATCTGCTTTTTTAAAAGCTTTCACTTTAAAATGGATGCCTTCCCTCCTGGCAAACACCCATGCCAGTGATCAGTGGGTGACACTGCCACTGTGGGCTGTAGCCCTGTGGGGAAGCATTTCATTTAGAGAATAGATTGCTTTGTTGTGGAAGTTTTTTATCTGTAATCTTGCTAGGATGAAGAAAACTGCTTGTAGAGGCTGGTTGGGGAAGGAGGTGATCGCTGAAGTCTTGGAAGGGCTGTCCCTTGCACCATTTTGGCACTGTGCACAGAGCAGGGAGTGTGCCCCATGTATCAGGAGTCAGGCACACTCCATGGATGGTGGTCTGGGACCCAAAAGCATCCCAGAAACTGTGGTATGCTAGCAATCTGTGCCATGGAAACATACTGGTCAGAGCAAGGGGTTCCCTCTGGGTTGTTGGGTCTCTGTTTTCATGGGGAGGGAGAAGAGTTGGCAACCAAAGTGTGAGTTGTGGAGCTCCTGCATGGCAAACCCTGCTCAGACCTCTCTGAGCATGGTCGCGATAGCTTAGAAACATCCCAGGATACAGGGCAGAGTCCAGGATGCCACAGAAGGTGTCCGACAGGCTGATACAGGCAACAGAGAACAGTAGGGGTTAAATACAACCTGAATGGTGCTGCTGCAACAGCAGAGGAGCTCCAAGTCACTCTTGTGAGCCAGAGGAGTGGCTCCAAAGCACTCAGGAAGGAATTTTGGCCATTCAGTTTGACCCTGCAAGTGGGTAGGCCTGAGTCTGCCTGGTTCCTCCTGAAACAACACAGCCCTTCAGAGTGCCGTGTCTTGCTAGGAGCTTGCTGGTGATCTTGAGCTGGAGAAAGTCATGGAACTTGTAAGATGGGAGCTTCTGCTGGAAGAGGTGGTCTTGGCAAACTAGGAATCTCTCTGCAAAGGTTGGGGAAGGGGGATGGCAGTGATGTCACATAGGTTCTGCAGGTGAATGGGATGTTTTGGGTGGGAGCTTGTGACAGCTTTGCCCAAAGAGCTTTGAGATCCAGCAGCCCCCACTGCTCATCTCCCCCTGCTTGTCTCCCCCTCCCCATGCAGCCAGTGGAAACCCCTCCCATGAAATCTAAAGCAAGCACTGCAATACTCATATTTTTGTTGTGAATAATGTCAGGCCTTTTTTCCGCGAGCGCTATTGAGGCAGCAGCTGTATTTCACCCAGCTGGCAGCGCTCGGGGAGATCAAGTGTTCTCAGCAGAGCTGGGCCAGGTCTAGGGCTGGGGGAAAGTGGTGCAATTCTGGTTGGCCTCAGCGCTGAGCTGCTTTACACCAGCTCTGAACTGGGCTCCCAGACTGGAGCTTTGGGGGATTTTGGGGAGGTAAAATAGTGTGTGCTCAGGGGTCTGTGGGAGCAGGAGGATGAGGAGCTGGGCTGCTGCTGGATAGGATTTTAGTCATGTGGGTCACTTGTTGTTGGGCAGTCCTCTTCTGAACCCAAAAAACCAGGAGCACCTGAAGCTGTGTGTGTGTATTTCTCCACTCTGCCTGAGCATGTTGCAAGAGCAGAGCTCCAGCCCTGCCAAAACATCCCGCGCTTCTGGGAAGTGTCCTCGGCACCGTGTGCTTGTCCTGTGGAATACACTGTGCCTCCCTCTGCCAGGTACCTATGGGCAGGTGTCAGCCCTTCCTCTGGGCTCAGGAACAGCTTGTTGTGAACGTCAGTGCCATGGGAAGCAAAGAAAGCAGGAGGAGGACGAACCACTAGTAATGAGGACAGGAAAAGAGTGAGCTCACTTCTACAGCCTGTCCTCAGTGGGAGGGACCTGGTGGGAAGGCTGGGGAAGCACAACACCTGGGACAAGTCTCTGGCTGTCTCACTGGAGTGAGTTCTTGTGAGCAGCTGGTTGTACACTGTAGTTTGAACCACACCAGCACAGAGTTCAACTCTTGCTTCAGCTCCTCCTAAACACACACCTCCAAGCTAGCAGCAACCTTCCCTCCTCATCCAGCACATCCCCTGCTTCCCACTGCCATCCCAGAAATCAGTCTCACAGGGTACACTGTGCCACAGCAAGGTCGTGCCCATCAGGTTTGGTTTTTTGGGGGTTGTTTTTTTGGCATTTTTGTTGAGTCTGGTGCCATGTTGCAGGTGATGAGGCAGAACATTGTGCTGCAAAGCAGCTCTGTATTTAGAAGCAGAAGCGAGGCATAGGATGCACGTTTTTAGCATCCCAAATACACTGAGATCCAAAACGGTTTGCAAGGAAAACAGTCATTGCTATTCCCAGAGTGTCAGAGAAGCCTGGGATCTAACAGCCACATAATGGATGAGCCTGGTGGGTCCTGTCTTGGGTCCTGCTGCTCTCCTGGGACAGGGATGGGGGTGGGCAGGAGCTGGGCTGCCCCGGGTGCCCATTCTGGTGGGGCAGACTTGAGCTTCCATCCCAGCCCAGCTCACTGTGCCCAAACCACCCAAAAGTGCTGGGACCAGCCAAGCGAGACTCAGGCGGCAAAGTCCTCCTTAACTAGGCTCTACTTTCCTTTTCTATGGCCCCAGCTGACAGGAGCTACAGGTGCTTAATATCCAAGGGCTTTTTTTTTTCCAGGTGGGCTTTTTCTAAGCAGGGAGTAAAGAGCATGAACAAAGAACAGGATGATATTCTTAAGTGGTCATATTTTGCTGTCTGTAAATGTAGCTGCTGTGCCAAATGGAGATCCATTTGTCCATGAGATTACCTGCAGGAAGAGGGATTGTAGCAGTGTTGCCCAGTGGCTGCTGGGCTGGTTTTGGGTGATGGGCAAGGCAGTGTTTGTCAGGAGAGGTAAACATTGTTAGACAGTGGGATCACTGGGAAACAAACAGTTCACCTCCTGGCACAAGGGAAAGAAAACAAGAAATGTGTGAGTAGAGACATGGCCAGCTTCAAACCAGCAATGTGAGCTGGCTCTGCTCCTGGCCCCTGGTTCGGAGACTTCTTGCTTGATCTCAAACCTGAGGTGGATTTGGGCCAGTATATCTTTGAGGTTTCCCCAGCTGTTCTGCTAGAAAATAATTCCTTTCCCTACAGACTTTAAGGACTTGGCACGTATAGTTTATCCACCTTAACTTTTCTATGTAAACAAGGCTGAAAGATTCTGTGATTCTGAAAGAGAAGATGTATCAAGTACTTTTCACACCTCCTCAACCCACGGTACTGGGTGGGAGGTGAGTTCCAAGGAGACAGTTCCAGGCAGAGATGGGGAAAGGAGTCTGCTCCAAGAGGGATTAATGCAAACCCCTGGTCGAACAGATAGTGGCCGAACCCCTCCTGGATCGCCCCTGGCCTGGCGTCTTGCTGGGGAAAAGCAGGGGTGATGAACCCAATCCGGCTGTGGTGACGCAGCATCTGGGAAACGCTGCCGGAGGCTTTTTGTGGAAAGACGACTCTACCTCATAGGTGTCACAGCAGGACTGGGGTGAAGCAGCGAGCAGGCAGGAGGAACAAAGCCACCTTTGTCGCCATGCCCCTGCTCTGCAGAGCTGGCCCCATGCCAGTGAGGTGCCTGGCTCGCTACCGAGGTCTGGGGGCGGCTAGCTGAGCAGCCAAGAGCTTCCCAGAGCTGGAATTTGGGGCAGTTGCTCTCTCACCTGGAAAAGCAACTTCTCTCCTGGCAGCAAGCATAAAGGGGCTCGGATGGGGTAACTCCTGAAACTCCTGACGGGGCCGGCACCTTCCCTCCCAGCCCATCCCGGTGTCGTGGAGATGCTCATGTACCTCTTGAGGTACACCTGGCGTGGCCCTAGTGGGCAAGAGGGTGTAGGAATGGCCGCGTGGCAGAGAGTGAGTGGGCACAGGCAGGATTCCTCCGGTAACAGGGTGAGTGGCTCTGCGGGGATCCCTGGTGGGTGGGGACAGTGCCAGCTCAGCATCACCTCTCTCAGCCAGAGATGCCCTTGGTCTGGCCTGTGCCAAACCAACCTCTGCTGTGCAGAGCCACTCCCTCGCCAGGGTGAAGGGACAGCGCAGGGAACCATGTGTGGGCACTGTATCCTTTGCTCTGGAATGGGAGGAGATGGATCTCTCCGAGTCTAGCATGCACCTTTGAAAATGTCAAATTCTACCCAGGGAATGGAAAAATCCCATCCTTTGGGATCTCCCAGCTGCTTGTTATACCAGCATGAAACCTACTTTAAATCCATGCCCTTGTTGGGGCAGGAGAAGATGAATCCCTCCACGTGTTTTTTTCTCCTGTTCATCATCGCAGGGCAGGTGGGAATCACGATCTGCTGGCACATTCCCCCTCCCCTGGGATACCGTTCTTGTCTCACATCACTGCTCCTGCTTGGAAACCCCCTGGGACTGCGAGAGTTAATTCTTCATCCCAGCTTCTCCTGGAGCTCAGCAGCAAGAGAGATTGTGCTAGGCAAGGGGCACCACTGTGGAGGGGGAGGAGACAAAAAAAAAAGCTTCATGTTTAGACCTTTCACCTAATTTCCAAAGTTTCAGACCTGAGGGCCATAGCAACGAGAGCTGCCAGCGGTGTGATTGGAGGCAGAAGGCAGTGCTGGACTGCCCTCTCATCTTCCCAAGCAGCATCCCCATGGATGGGACACAGTCAGTGTTGAGGCCAGTGTTGGCTTTCTGCCTCCCCTTCCCCATGGAAAGAGCTTGAGGCATGTGGCTCTGTGTGTGTGTGTAATTTTTTTCCCCCAGCTGATTGCCTTTGCTCATTTCAATTACATTTTCCCTGGTTTCTGTGAGTTTTTTAGGCAGTTCTTGGGCACTTGTGAAACCAGAAGGCACCCAGGGAAGGCTGTTCTCATGAAGACCTGTCTAGAAATCAACAGGGTGTTGTGTGTATTTGTATAAACGTAGAGAAGTGAGAGGGGGTGGTACTTTGCAGCTCCAGAACAGAGCTTGAGTCCAGCAATACTTTCCTTTTTCTATCAAATAAGTCTTTGCAAAAATACCAGGAGTTCCTGCAAAACAAAAGCAAAGACATTATTTGGGGCAATAAAAACTGCAAACTGTTCTTGTTGTGCTTACAGCTTGCTGATTCTCCTTTTGGTTTTATCAGAGGGGCTCAACCATCAAGTTCCTCTCCAAGCACAGCCCATCCTGGGGAAACACAGAATCATAGAACATCCTGAATTAGAAGCGACCCATGAGAACCATCGAGTCCAACTCCTAGCCCTGCACAAGACAGCCCAAAAATCCCACCCTGTGCCCGAGAGTGTTGTCCAAATGCTTCTTGACCTCTGGCAGGTTTGGTGCAGTCTCTACAGGGAAAAATCCCAATGAAATTTGGATGTGTTTCCCATGGGTTTTCTGAGCATCCACCTTTGGTGGCAGCATTCCCTATTATCCTTCAGTAGCACTGCAGAGCTGACACAGCAGTGGGCTCAGTTTCTACAGGTCATGGAGATCAAATCCCCCCCGCTCTTCCAGAGCCACTTTTTGGAGCAGAATCACTTTTCGATCTGCAGGTGTGAGAATTTCTGGCAGCACTGAGCCTGCCATGGCAGCAAGTGGTCAGGGAGAAGAGGGAATGAGAGTGGCTAAGAGGAAAAGCATTTGCTAAGGAAAAAACAGGGATTGTAGGTGCCACTGAGTTGATGTAAATCGAGCTGACCTGTATTCCCCAGATCTTCAGGATCACTCAAAGCTTCAGCAGAGCAGCTAAGCTTGATTATGTCTGTGTCATGGTTCTCTTGTGTAGAAGGCAGTGTCTTCCTTCCATCTCTCTTCCTCGATGAGCCACAGGCTTGACAAAACCTGTGCTTAAGCCCCTCACTGAATCCACTTAATTCTCCTTACACTGGCACGAGGTTGTCTTTGTCATGGGGAAAAGCTTTCTAGCACAAAGCTGGCTGTGTTTCTGCTCTTCCCGGCTTGTGCATGGCTGTATGGGCTTCCAGTTCCCTTTCCTGGAGAGGAGCACATATTCCCATTCGTGTTATATATTTATCTTTGGATCCGAATTAGTATTTAGGAAAAAAGAAGGGTGATATACCCCAGCCAAAGCTACCTTTGTGTTTTCTGCTGTGCCCAAAGCTTTCTGTGCATCCCTGTAGCATTTGAACCCACCCAAGAGCAGTGAAACACAGTTCATCCCTAGGGAGCTGTGTGCAGAGAGAGAATCATCTTCCCCAGGATTTTAATAAGCCGTGAAATTGGATATTCAGCTGTTTTCATTATTCTACTACTCTGTGTAAAAAAAAATTGCTGATTTTTTGCCATTCATCCTAAAGATCTATTGGGATATTCCTATCCTTTGCTGCCCTTTGAATGTCAGGTTGTCTCTTCAGCCAGCACTTGTCAGCCAGTGACTCCCTACCACCCCTCTCCCTTCCACCTTATTTATAGGGTACTTTTAACACAACACAGGATTTGTGCAGAAAAGCCTTGGAAGCTTGGAGCACCTCTCTTTTTCCAGGGGTCTGAGCCAGCAGATGCATTTCCCTCGCAGACAAGAGCAGGATGGCTCACTTGCACTCAACTTTCTGTTCTTCAGGAATCACTGGAATATGAATAGGATCCTTATCAAACCAGGTTCATCCAGAGGACAAGGCCATATGAATTGTTTGCAGAACTCCAGCAAATAAATAGCATTCCTCCTGATTCCTGATTTGCCCATTTTAATCCAGTGGCCAGCTCAGGCAGAGGCCATAGAGCTCAGCAGCAGGGAGGTGACAAGTTTTGGCAAGTTCTGGACCATGCCCAGCTTCCCAGGTGGTGTGATCAAGCACCATGGAAAGAACTTCTGTCTAGAACCTTTAAATTATGGATTTGGGAGGTAAAAACCCAGTGCCTATCCCACCTGGGGGTCTAAATGTAGAGGGGAGACCTGCTGTGAGCGTGGCTTTTTTCCTTGAGGCCATTTGCTGTGCTCAGGAGTGAAGTGGGGGTGATGGATCATGGTGATGAAATGGAAGCGAGGGCTTGGCTCCCTTCCCAGGCAAGGACTGGCATCCCAAAGCCTGAGAGGCCAGAAGTCATAAGGTCTTTCTGTGCCCCAGGAAAAGCACAGATGACACAAGGCATGGCCAGAGCTCTCAACACCTGACATCTCCCTCACTGCTGGAAAGTTCTCATAGTCATCTTCTTAATGAGGAGAGAAAAACTTGCAAGCATCTTCCTTTGTCTTGCTGCAGTTTGGATAGCCAAAAAAGCGTGTTATTCCATCTAGGCTGCCTTGCCCAGCCATCACTGCTCTCTGTAGCATGTCTGGGGTGTTTCTCTGCCAGGGATCTGCCCTGTGGAGCACATCTAGGAGCTGGAGGCTCAGGGGCTGAGCTTGCAGGGAAGGAAGGGCATACATGAAGTTCATGTTGATGCTGGCCAGGCTGCTGGCTCATGTCAGAAGGGCTCATGTCTGCACAACTTCAATCTAGGGCTACATTTAAACACCAAAATGCAGCTTTTAGGACCCCAGGGAATAGCCCAGTCCTCAACTCCTGTGGCTGCCTTCAGCCAGCCCTCCCTTTGGCAAGGAAGAAGCTTTTGTTTTGCTTGGACTCTGGGCCAGCTTGGAATAAGAACACCAGCAAAACCCTCCCTGCCCCAGCACAATGAAGCAGCGCTCTCAATTCCCAGATGTGCGGAGGGGAAGTGCCCACTGTGTCCCTTCCTGATGCTTCCCTTCCAGATGTGGAGTGGCAGGGAGCTGGAGACAGCTGGTGGCCAGCCAGGAGGCGGGCTGAGGAGTAGACAGTGGATTTTTCCCCTGAAGACTCTCTGGATCTCACTGCCTGTGGCAGAGGGAAGTGGTTTGAGTGCTCTGCTAGCTGTTCAGCTGGTTTGAAACAGCTTGAGAGTGCTCAGGGAGTGCTGCAGAGAGGAAATGACCCACCAGGAAAGGTGAGGATGCCTTCCCTCTCAGATGTGTCTGCATCCTCAAGGAACCCTCAGTCCCTATCTTCTCCTCAAACAGCTCTTGGTCCTCATCATTTCCTCCTGATCATCACCAGCAGGGCTGGACTCTGTTAAAATCCCTGCAGGCAGCTTGACGGGACAAAGACACATCCCCTGCTTAGTCCTCCTGTCCAGGGACAAGGGTCAACATGGAACCACCTCATGCACGAAGCCTTGTGCCAAGGTCATGCTGAACAAGTCTGAAGTGAGCTGGTGTTCCCTGTGGCATGAATCTGGAGATTGAAGCCTGTCCCCCTTGGAATGAGGTGGGGGTGTTTCAGGTTCAACTGTAATCCCCCGTGATTTGGGCAGCACAGGAAGGGGCTGCCCATGGGCACAGCTGCCTCTCAGGGTGCTGGTGGGTGATGCAAGCCAGGGCACTGCATCCTATGACCCAGGCTGGCTATACTCACCCAGTGGAAAATTCCTCCATCCCATGGGCAACGTCCTTCTGCCTTTATTTTGAAGCAGCTCGCTGAGGACACAGCCAGTGCAGGAGATAATAGGTGCTGACAGGGGCCTGGCTGCTAATTGAGGTTTTGCCAGGGCTTCCATGATATTTGCAATTAAAGGAAGGTGGGAGGGAGTTGGTGGAGGAGGAGGACAACAGGACACAGATGTGACAGAGGGACGGAGCCTGCGGAGGAGCTGAGGATGTCTGAGGAAGTCGCAGGGAGGGATCCTCACACTCAAAGCCAGAGTCAGGATTACTCACACCCATGACATCAACCTGGGGGCCCTCCCAAGCTGTCTCTGTGCTGCGAAGGCTGGGACAGGGTGTTCCCGTGTGTGGGATGGGGATTCAGACCCTGCACGGTATCAAGGCTGATCCATCACCATGTGGCAGCAGTGCTGAGCATTGGGGGTGGTCACCTGAAATTTGGGGGTGCTCATGACATTTCACTGCAGTCTTTCAGGGGCTGTCTGCTTCTTCTTTTCACATCTTTCCCTTCCCTTTCTCCTTTCCTCTCATTTTCATGCAGCAGTACTGGCCACCCATATTCCAGAGCCCACCAATGGGGTGGATGCTGTCCTGACCCTTTGCAAACCCAACCAAAGCTTTTTCTTTGCCCAGATTGAATTTTCCACAAATTAGAGCAAATTTGAATTGGCTCTTTGTTTACAGGGGAAAAATGAACCCCAGAAAAAAGCCCAGGAGGTTTAAATTAACTTTCAGCTTGAAGCTGTTTCATTTGCCATGAAACATTTGCCAGGTGTCTCGACAAAACGCTTCAGGAGTTTTTGCAAGATTAGATCTTGTAGTTTGTTTTCCTGAATGTGTAAAAATATCCCAGGGAAACCTTTGCCCTAATGGCAAGTCAGGATAGCTTCCAGTCTATCTCAAAAAGAAATCTGGAATAAAAATAGAAAGATTTGGACACACAAGACCCTCTGAAAGATGTAAACAATCTGTCTTAGGAAGGGATGTATTTAAAGCAAATCAGAGAGAAAATATATCAGGAGTCCTGAGGAAGTGCTGGACATGATGCTGGAGGTCATGGCGGTAGTTCAGGTGGTGCACAAGGTAAAGCTCAGCTGTGGGTGGTGCTGTTCCCAAAAGGGAGGGACAAGAAATGATTTACACCAGGCTGTAAAGCCAGGGCTGTGCTGTGCCTGGGCATGGAGTGGTTCATTGCTTGATGCCAGTTATGGGATCCCAGTCCAGAACACCTGCAAACAGGGCACATGGATTGAGGAGAGCTTTGGACCAGCATCTGTGAGGATTTACTTCCCTCTGGCCTGCCCTGCTGGGATCAGAGGCATGGAGGGTCTTGGGAAAAGGGAGCATGAGCAAGCAAGTGGCTTGCTGTCCTAATGCCTGGGTTTGCAAGTGACGGTCAGACTCACACCCTGTTTCCCTGCACAGGTAAGAGGTCCAAAAACCATTTAGAGAGTCTGGACTTCAGGACTTTATTCCTTTATTCCACCCCAGAGGGGCTGTCTGGGGCTCTGGTGTCACCTGAGCAGCCTCAGAGCACAAGATTGGAGGAAACCCAGGATTTAACCATCCCCTTGGAGGCCTCCAGCATCTCTGGCATGGCTTTAAATTAAGAGATGGGAAAAATTAAAGGCAAGAGGAGGGGGAGGAGAATTTTAAAAAGGGAAGGGATCAGCCAGGGAGGAGGAGGGGAGTGAGGAAGGGGTAGCTGCTCCCTGCCAGCCGCTTGGGAAATATCGGCAGCAGTTATGTGACGACTTGTGCTTCTGGCGTAACCTGCGTGTTTGTGCAGGACGAGGAGGAGTGTGAAATCACCTCCTGCTTCCAGGAATCCTCCCGGCACGGCATAACACGGCGGGGAGCTGGTAAACATGAGACCACCACTGGCCTGTAACTCAATCGGGTCCCTGCATCCGCTGCTCCCTGCCCGGGGAGCTCGCTCGCCTGGTGGCTTCCCGGGGGTGGCAGCGCATGG
This sequence comes from Rhagologus leucostigma, assembly GCA_013397725.1. Taxonomy (NCBI): domain Eukaryota; kingdom Metazoa; phylum Chordata; class Aves; order Passeriformes; genus Rhagologus; species Rhagologus leucostigma. Next base: position 50,345 of record VZTD01001140.1, on the reverse strand, counting down.
GACAGCGTGTCCTAGGGCAGGGGGCATCACCGGCGGGGGGACAGGAGCGACGGGAATGGCGGGGGGAGCTTGCACTGGGAGTCTGGGGACGGGGAAGCTACTCCACGTCAGGGTGCGTGGATATTCCTCGGGTGCAGCCCGGGTCCGAACTTTCTCCCAAAGTCAGGAACAGCCCCTTGGCCGAGGAACAAACCTCTCCCCCACGCTCCTCTTCCCCAGCTCGGCGTCCCGGCGGCGGCAGGAGCTGTGGGTGACATCCTGCACCCATTCACAGATAACACCGCTCCCTTTACCGGCTGCCAGCGCGCCTCCAGCGGCTCCTAATCTGCCTGCCCACAAAAATATACCTCCCTTGGGCTCTCTGCCCCCCTTCCCTGCCTCCCGGGAGAACTTGTTTATTGCTGGGTGCAGGGAAACCGTGACGTCCGCTGCCTGCTGTCCCCTTTGGCTCCCTGTGTCTGGAACATCCCTGGATGGGGACGCCAAGGGGACGAAGGCGGGTGCCAGGGCCCCCCAGGTATGACAGGAGCAGGGAGGGAAGGGGGTTTTGCAATCACAAAACATCACATTAATTAAACCAGCGTCAGGCTTAGGGATGATTTCTGTTAATGACATCCATGTGGGGCCTGAGTATGGACAATCCTAAGAGGGAGGAAGGGGAGACCTGGAGAGGAAGGAATGGAGGTGAAATTAGTTGCTATGGAGCATAAAGTCAAGCAGGTGAGGATGGGAAAGAAAAGCTCCTGCTGGCTGCTTTGGGGCTTGTCTGAAGTGGTAGAGGAGGGGGTGGCTGGGGACAAGGACACCATGAGGGTGGGATGATCTCAGTGGGTGGGGATGTGATCCCCATGGCATAGGGGACTGTTGTGTCCTCTGCACCCAGCCTGGCCTGCCTGCAACCGGATGAGAGGGGCAAGAGGGGCAACAGGGTGGTCACAGGGATGGGAGAACCCAGGGCAGATAGGATGAGCTTGGCTGGTCTGGCTGAGCAAAGCAGAGAGCCTGAAGGGCACACAGAACCTTCCTGCTCCTGAGTCCATGTCCAGGTCTCCAGCAAATTTGCCCTAATTTTCAGCCTTCAGCTTAATTTCTTTCAGCCAGGGAGGCAGGGCCTGGCCGAGCAGCCCTCTGCAGGACACAGGGTGGGTTTGGGCTGCCCACTGCTTTGTTTTTATATTTAGAGTGCACCGCAGGCACTAGGTCACTGAAGTGAGTGAAATTCCACCCTGGAGCCTGGAGAAACTCGTCATCCCCATCCCTCCCCTCAGGGATGGACTGAAGTCAACAGCTGAGCCGGAACTCAAGTGTCTTGGCCACTGCAGTGCCCGGCTGAGGTGAGGGGCGAGGGGTGGGTGGAAGAGCAAGGCAGTAGGCAGGGGACAGCCCTCCCACTGTTCTCACTCCTGGAAGAGACCCAGGGGAGTTAGGGTCTGGTTATGCCAAGCTGGGGACCCCACTGCACAGGGGGGCTCTTGGTGTAAGTGGTCTCAGGGGGAATTAGTTTGGTGGGACAACAGGCACCCTGTGCTGAGGGAGCTGAGGGTGTTGGGATGCTGGGACAAACAGGAGAAGGGTGGGAAGAAGGCCACCCCTACCACGCTTGCTCAGTGGAGTGATGAGTTGGCAACATGTTGAGTCAAAAGCTGAAAAGGAGGGAAAAACCTAGAAAAGGAGAATGTGTGGGGGCTTAAAGCAGCACAGCACATCTTGAAAACACAGCTTGGGTCCCCTCATCATCTCCAGAGCGAGTGATGCAAGGGAAGCATCTCACCAGGGCTTGGGTTCACAGGGAGTCAGGAGGGCTGGAGTCACACCTCTTGAGTCACTGCTAGCAGCTCTGGCAGCTGCCCCTGCCTCTTTCAGTTGTGAGTGGTGATGGAGTCACAGTCCCCTTGGGGGGCCTTGGGAGAAAGTCATCAATTTATCATCTAAGCCTGAAATAGAGAGAAACTCTCCCCTGGGATGCTGACCCAACCAGCAATTGTGGCAAGAGATGCTGTGGCAAGGAAGGGCAGCAAGTATCAGATCCCTGCTTTAAGGCAAGAGGTTTGCCTGGACATTAAGCCAAGCAGAACATGCTAGGAGTCATCATTTAAGAGCTCTGCCTCATGAGGTGTGAAATATCTGCCTTTCCTGATGATCTTCTAGATAATTTTCTGTGCTTGAGCCACCCAAATGCTTGGCCTCACCTGGTTCAGGTGGCCTGAGCAGCCAGCAGTGATCAATCACACATTGCTTTCATCCAGAGATGCTCACACTGATGTGATTTAGCAGGACCAACACTCAAACCTCAGCTTGAACCTCAAAGGTTGTGACAAGGATCTCCTGTGGGAGGGAGCTGAACCTCAGGAGCAGAGGATGCCAAGCACTGTTTTTATTGCTGGAAACAGCCAGATATGAGGACTGGGGTCTTTTTTCTGAGCCATCACACAATTTTGGGAGGATTTTTCCCCTCTATACACAACCCAGAGCGTGCCTGCACTTCCTTGTGTCGTACTGCCAGCCCATGGCTCTGCTCTGGGACATCCCCTCCAGTGTTTTTTGCCCCCAGGCCTTTTTCTCAGAGATCCACTCCTTTTTTTCCAAAACAGGCAGTTTCCCCTAATAGCAAGCACCCAGTGGCCAGCAGCTGACAGCTTAGTTGCTTTGTCTTATGCACAAAACTTTCCATTTGAACTTTTTGTCTTCCCAGCAGAGGGAAGCGCCTGCTCTCCCTGGCCTCTCTCCTGCAGAAGGGAAACGTCTGCCCTCCTGTGTTCAAAGTCCCCTCCAAGGAGAAGCCGAGGGTGCACTGACCTCACAGAGTAAATATTTTCCATGACATCTCCTTCTGATATCTCATCTCGGGCTCTGTACCTATAGCTGACCCAGTTCTGGGTTTACAGCCAGTTCCTTGCTTCCCAACATGTCCCCATGCAATGTCACCCTCTGAAGGTTCCAGTGACCTCTCTGGACACCCCTCCAGGGACTCTGCTGGCCAAGGGGGTGGCTCCTGGGCCAGTGCTGCTCCCCAGGGACACCAAATCTCACTGGCTTGCTGTGATGGCTTCTCCAGCATCTCCCCTTGCCTGCTCAGAGCTCTAACACGCCTGTGGCCATGGGCTGATGCCAAGCCAGCTGGGAAGCTGGAGCCAGCAGGCACGAAACATCCATGGGCCTGAGGTGGGATGCAGGGAGGTTGTTTGGAAGTGGGAACAACTTGTCACCAGGCATGGGTGGGGGGGACACTCACTGACTCTGTCCCTGCTGCTCACCCAGCTGAATGGGAACGGGTGGATTATCCAAGAGTTATTTTCCACCTCCAGCCTCTTGCTGTGTTTTGCCTGTACAGAGTCCTTCCCCAGACTGTCCTTCTCAAGGGGACAGTCACATCTGGTGTCTATCCTCGGCAGGTCTGGATTTCCTGCACAGGTGCTGCAGAGCCCAGAGCCCTTCATTGTCAAGGTGTTCTATTTGCAACCATGAAAAGTCAGTGTCTTTTCCCCACCATCAACTTTCTAAGACAAGGTGCTATGGTTACTCTCCTGCCAGGGCTTTTCAAACCAGGTGCCAGGTTCCAGCTCCAGTACAGTGTCCTGAGGGAGAACACAGTATTCCATGAGTTGGATTCCTTAGGATTAGATCCCTCCCAGCCGCCTCTTGTGGAACAGGGAGAAAACACAGAAATATTGCCAAGCAGGCAGCACACACCAGGAGGTGTCAAAAGATGCTCCCATCAGCCTTGCAGGCAGCCCTGTGGGGAAAATCACCCAAGCAATTTGCTGTGGGCATTTCAGAGCCCTTTATTTCTGGGGCTTTATTTCTCACCTACAGCAAAGGTGCCTCCTCAGGTGAGGCAAGGAGAACACCTATACCTGCCCTTCTGGTAGCTCCTCCAACAGTTTGTAAAAGAGAAACCAGTGTTTCCTAGTTCTGCATGGGAGAATTGTTCTTATCTAGAGGGTTGCTACTGCTAGAGTGAAAATCAATGTTAAACATCTATTAACCTGGGTAGGTTTAGGGCTTCTTTTTTGGCTCCTCAGTAAGATCTTCCATTTTAAACAGCTCTCTTTTTGGCAGACGGGGAAGGTTTTTCCACCTGCTCCACAGCTTGCCAGGTAGTGGCTTCACAGGAATGCTTCAGGTTGCAGTGGAGAGCTTGGATGGACCAGCCTGTGATTCCAGGTATTGCCCTGCACCTGCTGCAGAACAAGTCATGGACCTCCTCCCTCCATCCCGTGCTCCTGAAGCAATGTGTGCGTTCCTGGGAGATTCCCAGCATGGCTGTGAGTGCAGCACTCCCACACTGGATCATTCAGTGTGCAGGGTGCTGTCCATGAGCTCTTTCACAAGAGGCTGAGCTCCGAAAATCCACGTGCCAATGGCACAATTTTGCACCTATTTTTGGCTTCTCCTTGGAGGAGAGGTGTGTCTTTGCTCTTGAGCATGTGCTGTGCTCCTCTGTGTAAAATCCAAGTGGATCCCTGCTCCTAGGAGGATGCAAGGGCTGCGCATCCTACCTGAAGGTGACAGCTCAGTGTTGAGGAAATGATTCTCTGCTGGAAGTGCCTGCTGTTGACCAGGACGGAATTTTGGAGGTAGGGTGTAGAATCGTATATTGGAGGTTGGATGTATAAACCTTGGCTTTCCCAGAGGCCTGGGTCTTCCCTGGGACTGCTGCTCTGCCTTCTCACATTTCTGGGGAGAGGAAACTGCAGCTAACCTCACCACAAACACAAATTAGTTGGGTTTTGTTACTTTTTTTTTTTGGTCCCGTGTGTTCAGTTTGAACAATAAAACATCTGTTCCCGAGCCCAGCAGCTGGACCGAAATGAAATGACGTTAGCATCAATTATCCTCCGGGATGGGGAGGCTGCCGGGAGAACGAATGGTGCAGATTTCCTCAACACTGAATAACAAATGAGAACAACAGCTTGGCTCCGTGGCTCGTGTGTTCCCGGAGAGCTTCCAAATCCCCCACCTGCTCCAGCCCTCGGGTTTGGGATGCCAACTGCTATGTGTCACTGCTCCGGGTACCACTGTGAGGCAGAGTGAGGGAGATGCTTTTGCAACAATTGAGGAATAAACCCCATTTGTGGTGTCTTGGTTTACGGCTGCTGTGGTGGGGGAGATTTTCCTGAATGCACCAAGCATACAGGGATTTTTGGGGGGATGGGATGGGGTGCAACCACTTTTTGCAGGGCCAGCACGAAGAGCCCCAGCCCGTGGTGGGTGCAGGCAGCCAGCCCAGAGCAGAGCTGGGGTTCACAGAGGGATGGGATGATGCAGAATCACGTTCCCTGGGGACAGAAAGGGGCCATTAACAGGGAGAAAAGGGGGAGCGATGGAGCACAATGCCTGTGATTTGTTGGCAGGCGCGACCTCCAGTCCCTGGCAGCACCTCAAAGCAGCTGTGAAGTGCCAGTCGGTGGCGATGCTCCGGCGCGTGATGTAGGGCGCCTGACCCTGGCGTAAGGCTGGGACACGGGCTGGGACACGGGCTGCCCGCTGGGAAGGGCACTGACTGCACCGGGGCTGCTCCTCCCTGGGGCGGCGCGAATGAATCCCAAGTGTGCTGAGTGCTCCAGGGACATGGTGGCCTGGGTGCCATCCTGTCCCATCCTGAACACGCTCACCAAAAGCACGTTATTTCCCCAAATCCCAGTAGCACAGACAAAACCGTGGCTGTGAGGAAACTGAAGAAAATTACCTGAAATTACCAGGGAAAAGCATTTTTATTAAGCGAGCTGCTTTGTACCTGCACAGCCAGATGCTTAAATAACTTAATGCAGGCTGCAGAAAATAATTTTGGCTGCTGCAATTTTGAAACCTCTAAAATAGCTTTGCTGCTCCCTGGGGAGCTGTGAGCATTTTAGGCCTGACAGCTTCCAGCACCCCGCAGGTGAGGTACAGCTACTCATGGCAGCCTGCAGGGCAGGGCTGGGGGGAAATGGGGCTCCTGGGCCTTGTGTGATGCTCATCATGATTTTTTGGAAGGGAAGTGTTTGAGGTAAGCAGCAGGAGAGAAAGAGCTCATTTGGGAATAACAGCTTGCTCCAAAAACCTGGGAGCATCAAGCACTCAGAGAGTTCTTTGTCCGGCTTCTTCCTTGAATGTCCCTCTCATGGGAATATCATCCATATGCCATGGAATGCTTTGGGTTGGAAGGAACAGTAAAGATCATCCAGTTCCGCCTCCTGCCATGGCAGGAACACCTTCCACTATCCCAGGTTGCTCCAAGCCCGGTCCAATCTGGCATTGGACACTTCCAGAGATAGGGTAGCCACAGCTTCTCTGGGCAACCTATGTCAGGGCCTCACCACCCTCACAGGGAAGAATTTCTTCCCAGTATCTCATCTAACCCTGCCCTCTGTCAAGCTGAAGCCATTCAACAGCACTCAGCACATGCCTGAGAAAACTCCTGTTTTCCTCTAATCCCTTATTGCTTTTGGCCTCCCGCCTTGGTTATATCCACAAGCCACACTGGGCGAACACTAGCTCAGGTATCACATCTGATGTGTGTAACCTCTCTGCTCCAAGACTGGGCGCTGCAGGCACTCCTGGTCTCTCCTACCAGACATGGAGTTCAGCTGGGAAAATCCCCAAAACTTCACTCAGAAGAGACTTGGCAGAACTAGAAGCAAAATAAAGGAAGCTTTGCCTTTATAAGAAATTTGAAAACCAGATCACTTTGTTTCTAAGCAACTGAACTCAGCCCAGTATGTCTATTTTTTGTTACATTATGTACTGTACTCCAGCCTATTTTCCCAAGCTTTACAAAAGCAAGTGGATCCTCATTTTGTTTGCCTGTCCCAACCCTCAGTAACATGCTGAACTGGCTGGTTTGGGGTAGGTCTGGCAAGGACATTAATTCCTCCCAATATTCTGGCCTTCCTGGCTGTATGAAAATAAGTGCTGGTGCTGGAAGTTGGCTTGATCTCAAGTAGTGAGGGAAAGGCTTGCTGGGTCCCTGGTTTCCCAAAAATTCCCATCTGGTGGGAATTTGTCAGCTGGAGCATTGAGATGGGGCTGCCCTGACTCCAGGCACCTCTTCCCCTCCCAGCCTGCCAGCAAAAACAGCCTGGGAGGATTCTCTGGTGTATTGGGATCCAGAGGGATGGAGACAAGAGAAGGGCTGAGGTCCCTGCACCCTGCCTGATTCTCCGGTGATCTTTTTCTTCTTTTCACCCAGCTTGCAGTGGCCTGCTTTTCCCAGCCTGGCTGGTAATCCTAAGGAATAGGAGGCAGAAGCCTAAATGTCTCCTGAGGAGCTGGATTTTAGTCCCTCCCTATGGCACTGGTGCTCTGGCTCCCTGTAAACTGTCCCACCTTTGCAAGGACTGAGCCTCCTGTGCATCATCCACCTCTATCCAGAGGAAAATGTGGCCTGAGGGGCCCAGGGTGGTGGAAAACAGGGATTTGTGCCACCAGGCAAGCTGAGATATACAGCAGCCGTTTCTGGTTCATCACCTGGAGGAGGCTTTGGAGATCAAGATGGGACAGAAAATGCTGAGCAAGGCTCAGGAGGGTCCAGGTGTGTGTAATGCAGCTAAAAGGAGGTGGGATAGGGGAAAAAGGGAATAAAGCAAGGCAGGGGTAGCATTCTGACCACCACAAGGTATCTGAAACAGGGTTGGATGCCCTGTGTGGGCAGCCACCAGGCAAGGGATGCACAGCTCTGCTTTGTCCCAGCGGCTCTGTGGAGCGGCTCTGGCGCTTTTCCTTCTGCCAGGGCAGGGCACAGCCTGGGGCTGGGGCTAAAAATGTTGTAACAACATCTGCATCCCATCTCGGTGGGGGTTTGTGCTCTGTGGGGCTCCTATTCAGCCCTGCTCACCCTGAGGCTGCTCCCACCCCAACCCAGAGTCAGCATCACTGCCTGGGGCACCTTGGGAGGGGGGATGAGGGGCCTGGGGGGCTGCTGGGGCAGGGACCTCTCCTCTTCCCAGCCTCCTCACCTCTTCATTTCAACACACTCTCCCACCTCCAGCTTGTTTGCACAGCTCAAAATGTTCCGAGCATTATCAGTGTTTGCACTTTTGCCACTGTTTGTGCTGGTTGCACTTTAAAGTCAACCAGCACAATAAAGTCAAGTTTTATTTGCATACAAGGGAGCCGTGGGTTTTCTCCCCCAACACACCAGAGCTTGCCCTAAAACATGGCACCAACCACCCCTGGAAGGCCTGGGCCTGCTTGGGCTCCTGGGGATGATGTTCCTGGGAGAAAAGGGGCTTGGTGTGTGCAAACACATGGGGTTCACACCTTGCATCACCCCAAGGCTCTGCCTGCCAAGCTTTGAGCTTCATGGGGGAGGCTGACTCAACATCCTCTCCCTTTTATTCCCAGAGAAGCCAAGGTATCCCAGGCCACACAGCCCCATCAGCCCCTTTCTCAAATGAACTTTTCCCTGGCAAAGCCACTTCCCTCTGAGTCCTGGGGTTTAGGAGCAACAGAGGAGCCCGGTGCTGCTGATGACACGAGGCCTTGGGGGTCCCACAGTGCAGGGACATTGACCTCATGTGTGCCCAGCCACCCACTGCTGTCCACAGGCTGACACTACCTCCCTGCTGGCTGCTGGGTTAAACATTAACAGGCTGGGGCCAGTGCAAAGCCAGAGGAGTCTCCAGAGTGTCTGGGGAAGGGTGTTATTTCTGGAGAAAGCAGTGCTAAGAAAGAGACCTCCACTGTGCTTCTCAGTGACCCTCTCCTATCTTGCTGCTGCTTCATCCCTGCTCCCAGAAAACCTCCCTCCATCATCCTCCTTGGCTCCCCAGCTGCTTTCTCCACCTCTCAGTCTGGTCTGGACTGCCCAGCACATCTCTCCATGCACAGGGTATATTCTGCACTGCCTAAGGCTGAGCTGGCTGGGGTGTGTGCTGACCCTCTTGGGCTGATGCCAGCTCCCCCACTGCCCCCCTGAGCTCCTGGTACCACTCCAGAACCTCGAGATGGGGCAGAGCCCACAGCAAACCCACAGCTTGGTGCCTGGACGGTTACCACAGATGACTGCTTTTCCTGGAAGGGCAACGTTCCTTGCAACTGATCCCTGGATTAACGTAGGACATTTTCTCTGCCCTGCTGAGGCACGTGTAACCTCTGTCACCTTTCCAAAGAGCAGCTGCAGTGGCTCAGCACCAGGAACACCGTGTAAACAAGGTGCCTGCTGGCCTGGCTCACGAGGGACACCTGGGGCTGGAACGGACCAGGAAAGACACAAACCTCACAGCTTAAGAGGGGTTTCAGTTTGCAAAAAAAGAGGAAGAGATGTGGAAAAGGCAAAGCTGTGTCTGGGCAGGAAATAATGCCTCACCACGACCCAAGATGCAGGTGCTGTGCTGCGGTGTGGCGGCTCACCCTGCCCTCTCCGGTACACCGGCTCGCTGGCAGCCAGTCCTTTTGGGAAATATCTGAGATTTTTAAATGCCCTTCCCCCAAGAAAACATCCGAAGCTGTTTGAGGGGTGCAGGTTGCACAGGTCTGTTGGGCCAGGGAAGGATTGTGGCATGGAATCATGGATTTGTGGAGTGATTTGGACTAAAAGGCACCTTAAAGACCATCTAGTTCCAACCCAGGAAAAGTTGCATCATTTGCTGTGACCTGATACCTCCTTAACGAGTAAGCACTGATAGCTCCCTGAATTTCCCATTTTATTCATGGGGAATTTTCCATTTTCCAGACCAGGAGCGAAAGGCTGCAGTGGGCTGTGCTGTCTCTGCCTCCATCTCGGACGAGGTGGATGGTGCTGTGGCACAGCCTGGCTGCCTGCAAACCCATCACTGTGGTTTCTCAGTGGTGCTGGGGATGGTTTGGCAGACCAGGGTGGCTGTGACTTGCTCTGGAGAGGAGGCACCCACTCCAGCTGTAATCCACAGGTCTGGAAAGACGCCTGGGATGTGCCTGGTGCTGCCTGCTCCCACCCAGTGTGGGCTGAGCCATGCAGGTGGGCACAGGGCACTCGCTGGGGAGCTCAGCCTTACCCAGCAGAGCCTCGGCTGCAGTTCATGTTCTCCTCTTTCCATCCTGCCCTCTGGAGCATCTCTCCCCCACCTCCTGCTGCTGCCAGCAGCTCTCCCCCACTCACATCCAGACTAGCACGCCTTGGAGTCATCTAGGTATTATTTTCCCTAAGGAACTGTGATGCCATCATGTTGCAGGAACCCAGCACAGTGTCAGCTCATGGGTCTAATCCTGCCTTAGCCCAAACCCAGGGATTGAGGCATGGAGTGAGCTTGGGCTGGAGGCATAATCCAGTCCCTGTGTTTTATCCCAAGCCCTGCAGACAGGGAACACAGTGTGATATGGACATACCCGTGGTGCTAATTGCTGCCTGTAATCCCAGGATTATGTTTTACTGCTTGTTATATTCCTGTTATGCTCCCAGCTCCATTCCCTCCCCCTTGCCAAACCAGAGCACAGCAGGCCTTGGGATCCTCCTAATTAAACACTATTATTTTTTTTTACATCATATTTTTAAATGCAATTTAAAATGACAATACATAAAGATGCAGCTCAGCTCAGAGACCGACATCCCTCCCAGCCTCCAAACACACCCAGCCTATCTCTAGGGATTAGAGACCAAGCAGAGAGCCTGAGCAAGTGCCAGTGGGATCACAGTGGATCCCCCAGCACCTTCCCTTTGGATGGGGATAAACAAAGGGCCTGGTTTGGGGTGCACATGGAGCTGCTGTCCTGCAGCAGAACACTGCTCATCCCGGAGGGAGCAGCTGTCCGAGGGATCCGTCAAAACTCAGGCACCTCCTTGGGAATGGCTCTATTTCATCCCTGGATCTGGAGCTGTTCAGGGAATTATCAGGGCCAGATGAATGGTGATTTTTGTTCCAGCAGACACACTGCACATTGGGCACCTTGCAGGAAATAAATCACTGACACAGTAATTGTATTTCTCCACCTTCCTCCTTCCTTGGCTTCAAACAAATGGATTTAAACCAGTCCCAGCTCTCTGAAGAGGTGGTGCTGAGAGATGGGAAGAGAGGAGAGGGAAAGGGCAGCAGAAGGCTCTCCCAGCCCAGTGTCTGGAAGGTCTTGAGGGTCTCCTTACCATGAACCCAAGTGCCTCCTTCCTGTGCAAGGAATCATATCTGTTCATGCTCTCCCTTCCCTCCCAGTTCCAAGACAGACCACAAGCAAGAGGATCTGCTGAGGCCGGGCAGGTGGGACTGGAGAAAATCTCTCAGCAGCTCTTGCTGCAATTCTGTAGAGCTTTTCTGCCTGTAGCTTTCTTTATTTGATTTCACCAGGTCTGATTTTATTGGATATTTCTGCCTTTTATGTGGCCTAGTACTCAGGAACAGTCCATTTGGGAGGAGGCTTGATCCATACACACATCTCCATGTATGAAAGCAGGGAATAAGGAGACTCAGGGTACATGTGAGAGAGAAGAGGGGGGATTTGATTTATAATCCCACAGTGGGGCACCAGGAGTAGGATTTTAGGATCTGCTCAATAAAGGATTCAAGGTTTCTAAAAGGGTGTCTTGTGCACAACCCCAGAGCCCTTTCAAGCTCAGCCCCTGAAATGATAAATGTTTTGGAAAGCACTACTCTAAAAGGAAAACAAAAATAAAAATCCATACATTGATACATCTTATCTGGCAGTCAATGAACACGAGCATCAGTTTTCAGCTCCGAAAGTCTTCCAGGGTGGGTCTCTGCTCCCTCTTCCTCCACGTGACAGAAATTATTCAAATTCTTCTCTTCTAGCAGTCAGGCAGCGATCCTGCACTGCATTGGCCGAGGAGCAGATGCAGTCTGGCAGGCACTCAGGAAAACACCAAGTGAGCAAGTTTTTCTGCTGCTTCTCACATCCGCACCATTCCTCAGAGTGAGGCGTAATCAGCCTCCATTTGTTTTCACAGCTTCAGCTCCAGAATAGATGGCAACACAAGCTGCAGTAAACAGCTCCTGCTGCCGGGAGCCGCGAGGAAAATGGGGATGGGAAAGGTGCACTTCCCACTCTCTGTCTCCTTGAGCTTTCCCTGTTAAGTAGTTAATCACTGAGACACCCCAAATCAAGTCTTGCAGGTGCCAAAGGTGCCTCTAGACAGACCCTTTACAGTCAAAAAATACAGACATCTGCTATGATTCAATATCTGTGAGCTCAGCCTGCTTCTCTGGCTGATTTACTTTCCCAGCTAAAACATATCACCCTTCCTGACTTCCCATCAGCTGGTGAAGGGAAAGCAAGCTCCATGTGCCTTTATACTACACCGCAACCAGCCTGGGAATGTTAGCCAGGTTGTTGGACACCAGCTCTGTTCCTGCAAAACATAGCCTGGGATGAGAGGGATCACAAGTAGAAGATTTCTTGCATGGAGTGGAAAAAACACCAACACTTGAACTAGTGATGGGGAAATGCTTGAAAAAAGACCTTGTATTTTTTATTTTTAGGTGATCTATGCAGCTCTCCTGGTAGCTGTGCAGTGATGGAGAGTGTTGGTGCGACCCAAATATTGCAGGGCAGAATGGGAAGGGTCCCTCCACTTTCACCTTTGCATGTGGCTGCTTCACACCCTGCTCCCTCTCCCTGAGTGCCACTGCTGCTGGGGACTGGCTCTTTGCATCCCCTCTCCATGAGGCCAAGGACAGCAAAGGGTGTTTGCTCATCCTCCCACCTCAGCCGTGCAACCTGCCCGGCACAGCCACCCTGCTCGGCCAGGCCTGGCACGCTGGGAGTGAGCTGCTAGCAGACAAACACAGCCAATTTCCTCATCTCCAAGTGATTTATCTGCCAAAGGCAAAGCTAAGCTCAGCCTTGACATCCTGCTTTTTATTCTCCTTGGTTTTCCAGCCAGGAGAGCCAGGGCCTGAGGAGTTCAGCGAGTGCGGCTGAGGTCAGGCTACAAATCAGGGCTCCATTAGGCTGGGTGCACGGGAGCCTCCTGGCCCAGCCTCCTGGCTGGGTGCCTCTGCAGCTGATTTATCTGATGCCTGATGCTTCCTTATTTTTAGTGCATATGCTGGAGTTCGTCATTACTTACAAAGAGCTTATTTGGAACTCCCTGTCCCCAGGGATGGTCCCTGCTGGGCATTGTGCAGGATGCCCAGGCTCTCCGAGCAATGGAGGTGACTTTCTTCATCCCACAGTCATCTGCAGGCAGCCAGACACAAAGGAAAGAGATGGAGTTTCCATTGCTGGGATTGTGGGTTTGGGGCAGCATGGTGGAGACTGAGTCAGTGGGGGCTCTGCAAGACTTTCCATGCATCCTGGGGCTGCAGTGAGACAGGAGATTCTCCACAAGCCCATGTGATCAGTGTTTTTATCTCAGCCATTGCACAGATGTTATTCATTTCACCCGCCCTTGCCTCTAGGCAAGTGGCTTTTGAAAAAATTCATTTTTGGGACAAGGGCTGCCCACCAGCAGAAGAGCTGTGGCCATGCACTCACAGCCAAAGCAGCAGCAGCAGCTCCTAAAGCCATGATGCTCCAAGCACAGCTCTGGCACAGCCTCTGCATGGGAACACAGCTAATTTTAGTTCCTCGGAACGTGCAGCGTGGTTGAGATCGACTGTAGCCAAAGAGATCCTGCTGGAAGGGGCTTGTTTGCTTAATATGCTTCAATATTCACCATCCTGAAGTCCAGCTAAGAGTATGTGTGCCCTCAGGGACATCCTCTGGACTCAGAGAAGATGGACATGAGGGTGTCCTGACCAGCAAGGTCTGTGCAAAGTGGAAGTCAACATTCAGCTGGGGCTGAATCAGCATCATTGTGGGGTTTATTCTCTACACAAACACCCTGAACATGAATCAGGATGAGCAGAGGGGTTGCCTTGTTCCCTCCAGGAGCAGAGAGGTTGGCATTCAGGGCCAGCAGGGTGGCTCTGGCACACAGGATGTGGGACTGGCGACAGTGCTGGACTTTGACCAGCCACAGGAAGATATTTACTGCTGCCACAATAACTGCAGCTCCACAGCTGGCAGCTTCCCAGTGTGCCAGGCTGGGGGGGACAAGGACCCCAAGGGGATGTACGAACTGCCCCCTTTCAGGCAGAAGGGTTTAAGGTTGTCTCCCTGGGCCCATTCCCCCAAAGCAGAAGATTTCAATACACTCCACTGGGGAAGTAGAGTTTCTGTTTGTCGTGCCACCACAGGAGCTGCCCTGGAAGTGCTGGCACTGAGGGGAGATGCCCCTCCACTTTATCCGGGGTTGCTGTGACCTACAGGGCTGTAGCCCTTGAAGCTGTAACTTGATTCTGCAGCCCTATAAATATGACCAGAGCACCCTATAAATACGGCCAGTGCAAAACAGTAACAGTAACTGCAGAAACAGTAATCTAACCCAGTTAAATATAAGGACATCATCCAGCAGATTATCTGAGTATGGATGGGGAGCTACAGGGGCCCCAGGAGGAGTCTCTGCCCAGTGCTGGCTGCTCAGCAGGCAAGGAGGAATGCCAAGCAGCTCTTCAGTGATGTACAAATACCCTGAGGATGAGCAGTTTTGCAGCAGTGAAGATGCATTTGGCCATGGAGCAGCCCAGTTCCTAGAGAGGTTCATGAGGAATTTGGCATGGGACTTTTGGGCATGGAGTCAGCTCCCATGTTGGGGCTCAGAGGCTGCTCCAGACCTGTAAGGGGCAGGGTCTATGCCTGCTGGTCACTGGAGACTGATCTCTCTCTGAAGCCACCATGTTCTGTCATGTCACCAGTCAAAGGTTTGTTGGCTGCCTGGGAGCTGCACAAAATGCTCAGCTGGTGCCTCCCTGGCACGATCCACACATCCCTTGGGTTTCACACTGGGAAGCTCTTTCTTCCCTCTATATCATCTGCCTAAGCAGTGACCAGGTGACACTAGGAGGGCAGAAAAGGGGTTGCAAACAGATGTTTCAAACCCTCTGGGGATTTTGTGCAAGGAACAAGATGTTTGCAGCCCAGAGGAACCTCCAGCAGAGGCTCCTTTCCAGCCAGGACTGCCCCTCTGTCACTTACCTCCCTGTAAATATTCCTGCTGGCTGGATTAATTGATGCTAAGGCTTCAAGAGCCTGTGAGGAGACATCACCCTTCATCTGAGAAGGACCTTAACACCCCACAGCCCAGTAACACTGACATGGAGTGACCTGATTTGGGGTGTAGAAGATGCCTCTTCTGCTCGTGGCTCCCTCCTCCCTTTATAACTCAGCTTCCTGCCCCTTACTGCCCACCCTTGCCAGTGTCACCAGACAGGAACAGGTCATGGCCTGAAGGCAAGGATCCGCAAAGGAGCCCTGGACCAGAGCTGGGTTCTCATGCATGGATTGTGCTGGGGATCACAGGACCGTATTTTGGAGCCAACGGCAGTGAGGAATCATGAGGATGGTGTCACCTGCTTCTCCAGAAACTGGAGACTGACCTGGAGGTTGTCAGTGGGGCCTGGTGTTGCACAGTGCTCCCCCATCTCCCCCGGGCTCATGGGCACAACTGGGAATGACTGGGGACAAGGCTGACTTTCCCAGACCTACCTGCACAGGTGGCTCTGGCACACTTCCAGGGAAGGGGAGCACATGGGGTAGAGCTGTAGGGCATGGAGGCATGGACATTTCTCATTTGCAGCACAAACCACATTTTCCCTTTTTTACTACTGTAGGAAGCTTTATTTGGAAGAAAATATTACAGCACTTTGCTTGGCTGGCTCTGCAGGACATGGAAAACAAGCAGGAGGGATGGGAGCAGCAGGGAGGAGAGGGTCAGCAGAGGAAAACCTCACCCCAGCAGTCAGCAGAGGAAAACCTCACCCCAGGCAGTCCAGTGCCAGGGCTGGGGGGGAAACTCGCTGCGTGCCATTTTCCAGAGTCATCTTTGCAGTCCTGGAAACAAGAGCTGGATCCTGGAAACGCTGCTGGAAGAGAAGATGTACCATAAATTTTAACTGTAAGGCAACCCTGAAGAGGCAATAAATATGCCTGCATGCACATGCCCATGCCAGCCTTCACACCTCTTCCCATTCTGACACCCAGACGTGGTATCTGACCTCTGGGACCTATCCTGCCCCATTACAGAGGCCCCACCTGAGTCCTGTCCAGCATGTCATTCCCAAAGTACACCTCCTCTTAATTTTACTTCCCTCTTTAATCCTCCTGCCCTGTCCAGGCTGGTTCCTGTCTGAGTGTCCAGGGCAAAAGGTGGCAATCAGGAGGGCATGGGAATCCCGGGGCTGATGGCAGAGATTTACAGCTCCTGCTGGAATGGTTCTGAGCTCAGGAGGGTGGCTGGAAGGGCAGCTCAGTGAAGTGCAAAGGAATGGGCATCATGAGATACTGAAGCTGGGAAAAATACCAGCTCACCACTGAATAATTTCCTTCTGACCAGGAATGTCCTGCAGTCTCTAAATCCTCCTTCCAAAGGATTTAATAAATCCCCTGCTTTCTCCATCCCCACCAAACCAGACACTCCTGTGGGTAAGGTGGGTCCATCCCCCTGTGTCCTCCACAGTCCACAGCCAATGGGTGGGAGCTCATCCCAGTGTCATCCCTGTCCATCATGCCATCAGCCAAGGAGGAGCTGGGAGCAATGTCCTGGGAAGGTCTCTACAGCAAGTCAAGGGATTGGAGATGGGGGGAGCTGCTTCTCTGGCTTCTGAGTCGCTTTGCAAGAGGACAGAGAGGGAGATGAGAAGCTGGTGTGATGAAGGCACAGTGGATACCACACATACATCTGATCCCATCTTTCTTTGAGTTCCTGGAGGAAATGGTCCAGCATACACCAGCAGGATCACTCTCTGCTCATCAGCTTCTCCCAAGTCTGCTTAGCCCATAAATTAGACTCAGCATCATGGCTGTGGCCAGCAGCTTCCAGTGGGGCAGAGCTGACATCCTTATTCCAACCTTTTTTTTTGCCTACATTGGAAGCGAAGAGATTTGAGTGGCTCCATTCCCCATGTGCACTGAACAGGGAGGCTGAGCAATGCCATGGAATTGTGGTGGCCTCAGTGATGCACTTTAAAAGCCTGAACAAACTGGAGGCCCTTTGGGACACTACTGGCAGCAGGCAGGACTTAACAGGCAGTGCTGCTTCTGTTGCTCACTCCTTGCTGCTCCCTTGTTTTATGCCTTGAACAGATTTCAAAGATTTTGGCACCAAAAAAAAAGCGACAGAGACCTGGCCCTAGAAAAAGGCTGCAGCTAGAAATGCAGATGCTGTATCGCTTCTCTTTTCTGGGGGATGGGTGGGAAGAGAGGCCAAGGAAATGAGGGTATATTTCATGTTGTCTTTCCTATTTGGGGCAATGCCACACTATTCAGCACTGAGGGAGGAGGGGAAGATTATCTTTGCTCCAAAGAAAACTTAGTCATTCTTCCAGGGAAGTATTCTCTGAGATTTGAAAAGTGAAGAGAAGGTCAGCCCTGGTGCTCTGGACTGGTCACTGCCCTGCAGTAGGTACAGCTCAGATCACTGGCAGGGATGGGAATTGCCATAGGCCCAGGGCAGTACCTCAGCAAACACCCTCCTGAATGTGTTCTCTCTCCCATAACCCTGTTGCAAAGCTGGGTGTCCCCCTTTCCCATTCCCTGCTTGCCCTTTCCCATCCTCTTGGCCTAAAAGGCTGAGCTGGAGCTCAGGCAGCCCCTACCGTGGTTGCCTCATGAACACGGAGTTGTCCTGCGTGAGGAGGACCCTCATGCTACTGCAAAGCCCATGTGTATCCCCAGTCTGGACCTGTGTCAGAGAAGGAATGTCCCTGGCCCTACACCACCTATGGCTGAACAGAGTAGTGTGTTTGCTGGATGAACCTTTATCCTGCCTGTGACTGCACCTGTCCTTCACCTGGCTGACACCAGCCCTCCTCCCAGCTCAATTTACCAGCCTGTCCTTGCTGGCAGGGCCCTGGCTGCTCTTCAGGAGGGCTGTATAAAGCTTGGGGGTTTTAATCTTCCAGGACTCCTCTGCTGGCTGTGTGCTGGAGGTGTGCAGAGCCAGGAAGAGACAGTGGTGCTGGTTATCCATGCAAGATCTGTGCTTTTTGGGCCAGATACTCTGTCCTGGTAAGAAGGGCAGATGCTGAGAAACGGGTTGTTCGGGGTTTTAGGAGTTCTTTTTTTTTTGTTCCATTCTTTTCCTCTTAAACAACTTTTTCTCATGCTAAGGGATAACTACTGGGTGCTTAAGAAAGACAAAAAGAGCTGGCCACAGGGGGAGGGGTCCAGCTGTCCTCTTTTACTTGGGGTTTTTTTCTCCGGTGGGGGCGGAGATGCCGCGAGATTTGAACTGAGAAAAAGGGTTGGATACAGTGCCTCGAGCTCTTTGTTCTTCGGGCGTTCGGAGGGGAAGGAGAGGCTGCAGTCGCTCTAGGGAGAACTCATTGTCGCGGCGGGGTCCTGCCTTTTGCTGCCTTCCTTTCTACCGTGAGTGGAGTTTGCTCCCTGGAGCGGCCGTTTGCACAGGGACCCTTTTCACCATCTGCTTGGGTGCCTCAGCGGGGCCCTGGACCCCAAGCCCGCCTTCCCCTGCTCTACCGGGAGGCAGCTGCCCTGCCTCCGCCGTTCCTCTGCTGCTGCTTTGAGGCTTTTGCTACACTGTGGCACTGCCAGCGCCGCCCCCCCTGCCTGCCGAGACGTCCCGGAGTTCCCACTGCAGCTCCGGAGCTCGATACATCTCGTCTACCACCCGAGATTTTGTGTTCATCCCTGCTGTTCCAGCCTGCTGTTCCCGGGGGTCCTGCTGAGGCACCGGGATCGGCTGCCCAGGGGGTTGTGAAGCCTTTCTCCCATCCTTTCCCGGCTCGGGCACGTCCGCCATTACCGCGTGCTCCCCGAGCGCGCTCCGGAGCGCCCCCTGCAGCCGCGGGGGAACCATCGCACCCGCCCTGCTCACCGGGAGCCGCCAGCGCCCCTGCCGGCCGTGACCGGAACTGCACCAAAGGGGAACGTGCCTGCAGCCGAGAAGGCTGCACTGGGTTCTGGTTCTGTTTGTTGTTACTGCCATACTTATTGTTGTTTGTTTGCCTTGAGATATATATATATATATGTATAAAAGTAAAGAACTGTTATTCCTATTCCTCATGTTTTTGCCTGAAAGCCCCTTAATTTCAAGATTATAGTAATTTGGAGGGAAGGGGGTCACATTTTCCATTCCAAGGGAGGCTCCTGCCTTCCTTAGAAGACACCTGTCTTTCAAACCTAGACATAGGTGAAGGAAGCAGGACACAGGAAAAAACACCCTGAAGCCTTTTTAAGAAATAACACCTATTTATTGGCACAACTCTAACCAGCACTGGCTGTCCCAACCCTGTGTAGGGAAGAACCTGTGGTGCTGAGCTAGTCCCGCTCTCCTGGCAGTACCCTCACCCCTGGGAGCTGTAATTCCTGGAGTTTCCCTCAGGCAGCTGCAGAGTGGTCCTGGCCCAGTTCCAGCAGCTGTTGCAGGACAGCTGCCACAGGATGTCCTGGGCTGCTCCATGCCCCTGGGCCCGGCTCTCCTTGCCTACACAAACAGTTTGTGCAAGAAGCCCTGGGCTGAGCCTCTCCCTGGGGTGGAGCAGCACCAGCACACACAGGGACACACTGCCCTTGCCAGCTCTCCCAGCCACCCCCCAATGACTGGCACAGCTCAGCCGGCATTCCCAGGACATATGCAGCCCCACACAAGCTCTGTCCCTGCAGTTTTCCCAACACAGGGCCTGCAGGACTTGGCCCAACCCCTCTCCAGGGCACTGGCTTACAGCAGGCATATGTTCTCTCCCCAGCCCTTTAGGATCCCCAGAGCCAAGCAGATGCTTGTCCTATGTTCCTTTCACGACATCCCAAAAAACCAGGAGAGTGTGGCACTCCTCTGGAAGTGGCTGCAAAGTGTTGGGATGTCAGGACAATCCCCTCTGGCTGGTACCATTGCTGGCAGAAATTTCCCTGCAAGACATAAGCTGTGTGGTGACCTGGCCTCCTGCTTTCCACCCTTTGCAACAAGACCACTACCTTCAAGTCCTCAGCTTACTGAGATCTCATATGGATTTCTTTGCTTTAAGCCACAACACAACTTCCTGGGCTGAGGCTTCAGCAGGATGCAAATCAGAAGAGCAGAGAATCATAGAATCCTTTAGGTAGGAAAAGACCTCTGAGTCCAGTGCCACATTCTACATGTTTTAAATACCCCCAGGGATGATGATTCCTGCACTTCCCTGGGCAGCCATGGACACAGCAGAGCTCCTAGATCTCCACGGAAGAGCAGCTATGACCGGGCCTCTACCACTCACTGGGCACTGCTGCATTTCAGCACAACTCTGCATCTCAGCAGGAAACATTATCCTGCCTGCACCAACAGTCTTGAGTCCAAACACCCATCCTTTATGTCAGGGATGGGCACTGGATATCCCTGACACTTCTGTGCTCTAGGTGTGGCAAGCCCATCCTAAGGTGGTTCCCCAGGAACAGGCCAGGAAAGACCAAAATGTGGTTTATTATTTTGCTCCCAGTCACCATCAGCTCATGCCCTGTGGATGCTAAGCCCAAGGGACCTGCAAAAAGCCCTGGTGCAGGGAGGAGGCAGAGGGACTGGCAGTGCATCCCTTAAAATCCAGCATGTTAAGTGTTTTCATCCCTGCAGCTTCCTGGGGAGTTTTGGAGGGAAGCAGGCAACCACTATCGCCCCCAGTGCCCCAGGAGCACGAGAATCACACCAGTCCTGCTTCAGCCCCTGCTGCAACCCCTGCTCCGCAAATCCAGCAGCTGCTGCAAGCACTGGCAGAGATGAGGAAAAACAGCAAAGCAAATAGGAGGGGGGAAAATAAACCCCTTGGAGCCGGCAGGAAAGCCTGAAAAGATCTGGTTGGACACAGGGAGGACGAAGCCCTGCTTTTCTTGTGCTGCCCCCCCACCCTTTCTCCTCTGTCCCACCTCTAAAATACCACTGATCTGCCCGTGATTAAGAACAAGGCTCCTCTGAGAAGCGGTGAAATCCTGTGTTTTTGAGGGTATTCTGCTTTGCTGGAAAAGGACGGGAGCTGCCTTCAAGCTCCAACCCACGCCTCCCCTCCGGCTCCGAATTGAAAAACAACGGGCTCTGGAGGAAGAAGGGGAGAAGGGAAACATGCCTCTCCTGCAGCTCCAGCAGCTCCTGACCCTCGCGTCTCCGCGGCGGAGGCCCTGGCTTGTTGGCAGCGCTCGGATTGGCCGGGGGGGGGTGGGAAAAGGAGCCCAGTTTGGTGTTACTGGGCAGACTTGGAGATTTTGGGGGGATAGAGGGAGGGGGCCACGGGTACACGCGCCTGCGTCGGGAGGGGAGCGCGCACAGGGCTTGTTTTGTGATGCTGGATTCCAGTTCGCCTCCGCCGGCGCGCTGGGACACGGCGTCAGCTGCTCTCTGTCTCATGCTGCTATTTGGGCGACAGCGATAGGAGGGACAGCGATGGCGGTGGGGCGGCTCTGGGTTGGTGCTGGGCTACGCGGTGCCCGCCTGAATGTCCCCATTGTGCCGCCAGGGAGGGAGCAGGAAGCGCTGGCATCGCTTTGGCACCTCCCCGGCACCCTGCCAGCATGGGGACCCCGGGAAAGGGGCAGGGGCTGTGCCCCCCAAGGGGTATTTGGGGGGAGGGGGAAGCAGAGGAAATAGGACAGGGAGAAGAAGTTTAAAAAAACAAAACAAAACAAGGTCTGGAAGTAGAAAGTGTTACCGTGCAGAAAGGGGATTGAAAGGAAAGGGAAAAACGCAGCCAACCTCTTTGTCTGCTACACTTGGGCAGTAAAAATGGCATTTTTCTACGGGGACAGGAAAAAACCACCCTGCCACTTGCCCCCAAATGCTAATTTCATCCCAGGTGGCTGGCCCAGCACAGGGCTAAACTGATGCCAGCAGGATGTTTCACCCAGTCCTGAAGCCTCTCTGAGCAGTCCCTGGAGCCTCCCCCTGCTTTACCACGGGGGATCTCCCCATTTTCCAGCCCCTGCCACCCAAACTGCCCTATCTCCCTGCCTGGCAGGAGGGAGATGGGTGCTGGGCAGGAGCACCTGGGCACCTACACCTATCCTGGCCACATGCAGGTGTAGCCTGGGTTCACCTGAACAAGGTCTCCTCCACCACCAGCATGGGTTGAGAAACCCCAAAGCTGCTCACTGCTCCCACACAGCTTCACAGCACAAAATTAAACTCAAAACAGGAGCCAGAAACTTCAGTGGCAGCAGAAAATTATTTCTTATTTTTCCTCTCTCGTTAGAACATGTGAAAGCCAATTGATTTCTTTAGGCCAGAGCCCAAGAGAAAATTAAACCCCTTTCCCAGAAGGCTGTGTCAGATGCTCTCTCCATCGTCCTGCATGAAGGTCTGGGGTACCTCTGGAAAAAGTCTGGAGGAAACTTGCAAGAATCCAGGGTGGAGGGGACACATGTGAGGAAAACCCCCCAAATTACCCTAACATGATTGGAAAAAATCAAAAGTGATTTTGGAGTAACATTTTGAAGAGCATCCTCAAGGCCTCGGTGCTTTGTCAAGGGGAAACATGGGTTGGTAGGACCCTCATGCTGGACTTCAGTTGACAAGTTATGGGGCTAACATCCATTAGGTTTTTTATATTTCTTAATTTTGCTTCCTCATTAGTGTGCAAACCAGAAAGTTGATCACCCTGTCCTGAGCAGAGGGAATATAAATAGTCTAGCATGAAAGCAAGCAGGACTTGTTCCATGCAGACAACCAGGAAAGCCCTCCTGGTTCCAGTGTCCTGGTGCTTCCTGTGTGATGTTTCCATTAATTGATGCACTTTGTCATGGGGAGGAGCTGACACTCACTCCTTAGAGGAGCACCTGTGGTTACAGCTTTGGGGTGTACACACCAACAACTTGTGGTTTGTCCAGAGCTCAGCATGCCACTGGTGAGCACATGGAGGGCAATTTCCACCCAGGGACACCAATCAGGGCCCACCCAAGGGGGTGTCACCCTCCCAGGACTTTGCTTAACCCATGCCACCACCACAAACATGCTGCAGGTCCACCTTGGCCACCTGGCACCTTCCTGGTGGGCCATCAGAGAGAAGATGGGGTAGGCGGCAGCAGCTTAGAAGATGCAGTCCTGGGCACCTCTGAAAACCAAGTAAAGCCCAAGACAAAAGGATATGGAGAGCCACGCTCATTAGAGAAGGAAGTGAGGTGTTTTTCCCTTGTGGATGTGAGCTTCTATTCATGGTTCTTCATTAAGGCTCAAACAACCTGTGGAACTATCCCAGCTTTGGGTTGGCAGTATCTGTGCTCCTATCAGCTTGGAATTGTCCGTTGGGCAGGTCACTCAAGGGAAAAGAAATCAAAATCCCATGCAATTATAAACAAGGCCCTTCCTTGTGTTCAGTCTCAGCTCAGTAGATGCTCTCCTGGGGTGACCCAAGCCACTGACCTGGCCCTTACGCCCTCTTCCCATTCACTCCTCAGGCTGGCCAAAGCCAATACCAAGAGATTTTAATTAAAACATCTTTCCAACCACAATGGTGGGCATTTAGTCTGTTAATTGCGGAGCAGACAGTCTCTCAGTGGACCAGTGACTGTCCAGTTGGCCAGAGTAGCCCTTCCAAGTCAAGTGTTGGGAACATTATTGCCGAGCACAAGAAGGGTCTTTCATGGTAAGGACATGTATAAAACAAGGTGAATGGTCATCATTGTCATCATTAGGAGGCAAAAAAAATTAGAAGAACATTTTCTTCTGCTGGGTAGGGGTGGAAACCGGGCTCAGAGCACATCTCTGCCATGTTGAAAAAAAACAAAATGGAAGAAAGACACATCTGACCCTCACAACAAATTCCACCCATGGCACAACCAGGACAGCTCATTTGCTTTGCACTCACTCCACTCTTTAACATTTCCTAGGGAAGGATGATCAGATTTGTATTTGCTGTCCCTGTGGAGGTCTTGGAGGCTCTTGCCCTGAGGGTTTTAAGATAACAGAGAGGCCTTGTCACCCAAGTCCTCTAAGGATGCATCTACCTTTTGCATGACAGTATTGAGGCAGTGGCTCACGGGCGCTGTGAGATCCAGAGATAGCCAGAAGCCCTTCTCTGGTACCTCCATACAATGCAAAGTCCTATCTTATCATGTATTGTTGCTCCTCAAGTTCAAAGAGGTCATGTTTTATAGTGCTGCTCTTCATATCATTCTTGTTGCTCCTGTCGCCCAATTCTCTTTTTGTAACACCCAATACTTCCAGTGTTGTTGATACCCTCTCAGCTCTGCCTCATTCACATAGCTCAACATTGCTCCTCTACTTTTTTGGGTCATTCACAGAAATATGAAATAAGCCAAGTCCTGAAGCTGACATGGGTAGGTTCAGGGGAAACCTTCCTTTTGCCTGACAGTTCCCCTTGCAACTCCAGCCATGGCCACCTGATATGCAGCCAGCCCAGACCCACCTTCATCCCACTCTCCAACCACACACAGGTCATTTCATACTTCAAAATCCACTGGAGATCTTGCAGCCTTCCCTGAAGGAGAACAATTTGGGTCCTTCAGTGCAGTCCAACCATCTACAACAAAAACAGGCATCCTCTGCAGCAGAGGATGGGATTTGGTGGGGATGTCAGAGATGTCAAAGCCAGGTTGGATGGGGCATTGAGGAACCTGTTCTAGTGGGAGGTGTCCCTGCCCATGGCAGGGGGGTTGGACTAGGTGGTCTCTAAGGCCCCAAACCACTCTATGATGGTATGAAAGGAAATCTTCTAGCTATGGTATTTCTCCCCAGAAACAACCCAGTTTGTTGTTTGATGCTGCAGCACCCAGCTCTTACAGCATAGAGAAATCCCATACCTCCCATGCCAGGAAAGAGCATAACATCCCTCCCAGTAACAGCCCACCTGGGCTGGACACCACCCAGCTGCCAAACCCACCTCCCTCAGGCCATCCACTCATTAGGCTGATTATAATTACCTGCCAACCTAATTGCACCCTTTTCCTAGGGGAAAGAGAGATGCTGAGCGTGGCTGGGAAGCTACTGGTAATTAGAGGGATATTTTTATAACCTATACTGAGTGCCTCAAATCAAGAGAGCAGAGCTCGGCATGCAAAAAGCCGTGGTGTGTATCTAAAGCACCCTGCTCGTGTGCCTCACGACTAAACAGCAGCAGCAGCAGCAGCATAATTCATTTGGCAGACAGGAAAACTTCAGCTCTGCCTTCGTGGTCTGGGTGACAGGCTTTAAAGGATGTTCTGTTGGTTTGCTTGCTCAGAGCTTAAGCCTGGCTTTGCTGGGTAACACAGGAAAATGAAATGCTCTTTAGCAACAGCACAAGAAAATTCACCTTGAAGATAAAAAGGCTCCTCCTCTCCATTTCCAAGCACATCTTCAGGAAACCATAATTTGGTCTTTCTGCCCTAAAATCATCGCCAGCTTTCCCCTGAAAAACAATCCCGGTATATCTGTAATTGAAGGATATTGACCAGAGGATGAAAACAGGCTGGTAATGAAAGTTTTTGCTTTCAAGTGCTACAGCTTTGCTGTTTGGAAACTTTCTCTTTTCCGTGTTCTCCTTCCCAGACAATTCACATTTTTGTTTCAGTCCTTGCAGGCCCAGCCAGGCACTTGTGTGCGGAGCTGTTGTTAGTGTGTCAAGGATAGCAACACATACCTAAGGGAAGGAGTCAACATTTGCTGGAAATGGGCCTGGCTGAACTCCCTTTCCCCCTCCCTCATCCAAATGGCCCCCAGCTTTGGAAAAGTTTTCCTCCAGTTCTGAACTCACTTGGCCCCAAGTGCTATAAATAGTCAGAACAAAACCTCCCAGGCCAAATGCCCCGAGTATTTCGAAAGCTTTGATCCTGTGCTGCTTTTTGGGAGCTGGAGCCTTTTCCACTCGTGCAGCTGGAGCCCATATTCCTGCTCAAAGCAGGGGCAAGGAGAGCCATCCATGGGGCTGGGAAGGGGTGGGAATCCTGTGTAAACCCCCTGTGCAGACTCTCTTCACCTCTCCCAAGGTGACCCAGCATCAGTGAAGGAGCAGGAGACAGGGGGCTGAACTGGAGCCATGATACTGGCCTCAAGTCCAGGAACATTCCAGTGTGGAAAAGGGGCTTCCAAGAAGGTTGGTGAGGGACTTTTGACAAGGACATTGAGTAATAGGACAAGGGGCAATGGTTTTAAACTGACAGAGGGCAGGCTTAGATTGGATGTTAGGAAGAAATTCTTTATTCAGAGAGTGGTGAAGCATTGACGCAGGTTCCCAAGGAAGTTGTGGATGTCCCATCCCTGGAAGTGTTCAAAGCCAGGCTGGATGAGGCTTGGAATAACCTGGTCTAGCGCAATGTGTCCCTGCCCATGGCAGGGGGTGGACTAGAAGATCTTCAAGGTTGCTTCTAATCCAGACCATTCAATGATTCCATGAATCCCTGTGAGGAGAGCCATCCCTCAGCCAGAGCTTGTAAGCAAACCCTCTTCCTCACTCCCATCACTGTGTGTTCTGTCCCCACTGTCCTGTGGGTTGAGGGTGCTTTGCTTCCCCATTCCTCCCTCTGAGTGTGCCTGGCCCTTGTGCCTTGGCACTGCTTGCCTTGGCCAGAGACAGAAGTGGAAAGACACAAACATCAGGGGGAAAAAAAAATAACCAAAACAATCCAGAAAAAGGGCTGCTCTTGCAGTATTTCCAATCCATCAAGCCCAGAGTGGGAATCCTACGAGAAAGCTGGCTCTCACAAAACCCCAGGCCAGGACATCTGGAAAAGCGGCCCCACGATTTGCATCCTCTCTGCCACCAAGATCCCAAGGGTTTTGGAGGAGCAGAGCTCAGGCACTTGCAGGGCTGCTCAGCAGCCAGAGCAGGCACCCAGGCACACTGGTTCCTCAGGGCAGCATGTCCTTTCCCACCTCTGCATTTCCATGGGTTTATATATGTGTGTGCCTCAGAGCTCCCACATCCCAGCCAGGAAAGCAGCTTTTGGCCCAGATGGCTTTTTCCTTGCCACAGCTCTTCCTTTTGGGAGCAGAAGCCAGCAACACCAATGCACACAGCAGCACAAGGCTTGTGGGAGGGCTGGGGCAGGGCAGCTCGGGATAACTCACCAGCAGTGCTCTGGGAGAGAGGGAACCTCATGCCCACCATGGCTGGCAGGACAGTGGTGCAGCACCAAACCATCCTCCTTTCATGTTCCTTCTGCAGCAATAGCGTTTCTGAGGAGTTTTGCTGCATCCTCACACTAGGCCAGTGCTTTCCCCCAACCAAGTGACTTCAGGATGGCTACAGGATGCTTCGTTCCCAAGCAAACCCCACTTGAAACTCTTGGAAGGGTTTCAAACCCTGCCAGCAAGTGTGTGCCCCCTGCCTTCTCACCTTGTCCCTCAGCAGGATAGTGGTGCTGAAATCGTGGTTCTCTGTAGATTTAGGGGAGCTGGCATGGGTTTGGGCTGTGTCTCTGAGGAGCCAGCTTAGGTAATCCTGTGTTGGGAAAGGGCTGAGGTCAGCCCCATTGCCCTCTGTCACTGGCAGGGATCAGTATGGGGGCAAGAGAGCCTGGAAATTATTCCTCAAGGGAAATGATAAATAAAGCAGCCCACCTTTAAGGGAGCACTGAAAACCCCCAGACAGAGTCCATTGCAGAGAGGAACAGAGTTTGACCTCTTCCTTACCCTGCTGCACCCCATAGTGGGTCAGATAGGGCTCGGTCCTGCTGCCTGGGACTGTGCCTTGTGGGGCAGCTTGGCAGGTGACACCCAGCCCAAACAGTGGCCACACAGCCTCCAGCCTGGTGTCACTTTGGAGAATCCATCCTGGGCTCTCCAAGTTCATAGGACTCATCACCTGAATCCTACCAGGGAGTTTTGCCCCCATTTCCCTGCTCATCAGTGCCACAGGGCAACACTCGCCTGGCCACCAGAATGGCTGCAGCACCCAGAACCCACCCTGGGTGGGTTCCCATCACCTCCCGCGTCTCAGCCCATGGCACTCCGGATGGGGTGGCTGCTCCCTTAGGGGAACAGGCTGTCCCGCAGGGGTTTTGGCAGCACGCTGCCTCTGAGGCGAGAGCTGGCTCAGGGCTTTGTTTTATGTCCTGTTTATCCTGCCGAGAGGAACAGAGGAGTTCAGTGTGCAGGAATCTCGTGTCCTCGCCCTGCTCCCCCGCCACATGAAAGCTGCTGAGCAAACAGGAGAGAATCAAAGGCGGCTGTGCCCCATTGGGTTTCCGCACCGCAAGCCCTGCTGCCAGCTCTTACATAAGCTTGGCTCGGGGCTGCGCTTGGGGCTTTTTCCTTGTAAACCAAGCAGCCACCCCAGCAAAGACCCTGCAGCTGTGCTAAGCCCTCTGCTCATCAGGGAACACCTCCTGGCCATGCTCTTGGGATCTTTGCCCCCTCGATGCACAGCCATGGTACATTCAGGTTGTTGGCACGGTGGGGAGGGTCAGCCAAGCCGGGCTCTCCCCCCAGCATCCTGAACTCCCCAGACTCAACAGAGCACCATCACTTCATTTTATCTCGTCTCAGCAATTCTGGTGTCCCCAACATAAGAATGACATAGAAATGTTGTGAGGAGGCCCACAAAATTGATAAGAGCAACATCTGCTAAGGAGACAGGCTGAGAAAGTTGGGGCTGTTCAGCCTGCAGAAGAGAAGGTTGCATGGAGACCTCACAGCACCTTCCAAGGGACCTACACAGAAGCCAGAGAAGGACTCGTCATCAGGAACCATAGTGACAGGACAAGGGGGAATGGGTACAAATTGAGAGACAGCAGGGTTGGATGAAATATTAGGAAGACATTTTTTCCTGTGAGGGTGATGAGGCCCTGGCACGGGTTGCCCAGGGAAGCTGTGGATGCCCCATCCCTGGAATTGTTCAAGGCCAAGTTGGGCGTGGCTCTGGGAGTTTGGTCTAGTGGAGGGTGTCCCTGTCCATGGTCCATGGCAGGGGATTGGAACTAAATGATATTTACTGTCTCTACCAACCCAAACCATTCTGGGATTCTCTGATTCATCTCATCTCACCCTCTCCAAGACTCAGCATTGGGGCATGTCACGTTCTCCTGCTGGAAAAAGAAGGTGCTTTGTCCCAAATCTCCTCTCTCTCGCCTTTGCTCCCAAAGCATCACAGTTTGTCACTGGTGTGTGTTTGTCACTGGCCTGAGTGTGTGACCTTTCCACCAAGCACAGCCTGAAGCACCAGAGCATCTTGATCCTGTCATCTTTGGCTGTCAGGCAGTTCCCAGGTATCCCCAAAACTGTGCCCTGCATGGTTTATGAGGATTCATTTCCCCAGCTCTCCTGGGCGTGACCTCTCAGCAGAACAGGAATGAAAACCCTGCAGACATGAAAACACTAAGAATATTAAATCCTCTACGTCTGTGCCCTTCACCACCAGGCATGGCCTCACCTTCCCCTCCAGCACAAGGTCATCCTCTGATTTGGCAGGGTGACAGCTGCCAAAGGAGGACAAGGAAGAATGATGTCACCCTACCTTCTCTTTTCATCCCTACCTCCCTTTCCCCCTCTGTGCGCCCTTCACCACAGGAAAAGGAAGAAAGAAGAATTTCATGCTTTGAGAGGTTCCTGGGAGTCAGTGCGTGAGCAGAGGTGGCTCTCAAGGACCCCTTGGCCCCACACCAGTCCCCCAGCCCTGTGGGGTGCCCCAGGAACAGCTCCTCAGACCCTCCAACACTGCCTAGACCTGCCATCCATCCATCTCCAGCAACACTCTATCATCCTCTACCATGCAAAAGTATTCCTGCTTCTTACATTTTTAAACTCTGTTTAATAAGCTCTAATTAAAAGCAGTTTAAAAAGTCGTAAAATGCCATTTTCCTAGGTTTCCACATCATTTAAACTGAACAGCATAGAGCCCCGTTTACCTGCATGCTCCCTGGGCCCTCAGTAGGGAACTCCTCACTTTCCAGCAGGCACAGCAGAGAAATTAAATCAAATTAACTCATAGTTGGAGTAGCAGGAGGATCAGGCAAATCCTGGCTTGGCTCTCTCTCTTCACACTACATCTTGCAAACAGAAGGGCTGGAAACAATTTTGCTTCAATTACTTTTTAAAATGCAGCCAGCAGATGGTTTGGTAACCCAAATTCATGACTCTTTCCACAGCTCCAGACTGCTGGCTTGGGAACCAAATCCAAAAAGAAGCCAGGTAGAGAGGGACCCATCCTGCCTGCTCTACCAAAGTGCTGGCCAGGATGCCCAATGCAGGATTGTCTGGACTGGCCCAGAGGGACAATTTGCAATTGTCAGGGCCACCATGGCACAGAAACACTCTGGATAAGCCTGGAGAACCCAGGAGTCCATAACATGAGCTGCAGCTTCCTTGGAGAGTATGGCCTGGTCTCTCCATGGCATGGGGGACACAGCCTGGCCACACATCCCTTTGTCACTTTTGTCCCTGGGGGCTGTTCCAGTGGACCCATGCCCAATAGGATCTGAGCTGCTCCTGAAGGGCTCATGAATTAGGCAAGCAGAGTCCTTTTCTTGCTGGCTCTCACCCTGAACTGCTGTGTGACTTCCCACTTGTCCCTTCATGTCTCTGTGCCGGTGTCCGTGATGTTTCCATGCAAGACAAACTGGGAATGCTGACTGCCAGGCCTACACACCAGTTGCAGACTTGTGCACCACAGCAGAGTTTTAACACACCCAGGCTGACCCTTCTGACCCAGGTGGTTTATCCTTCACATGAAGTTCCCACCTCTCCATGAACACCCAGGTGTTCAGCGTCCCGCGGTGCCCAACCCCAGAGCTCTGGCCCAAACCAGCCCCCTCACAGAGCAGAAGAACTAAGTCCATCCAGAAAACCTCACAAACATCTCGTGAAGCTGGGTTGTTTTTCTCTTACCAAGTAATTTGAAATTCTTGGAAGGCAATCAGGAAAGTACAAAGTATTCCAGCTCAGGACAGCCTGGGACTCATTCCTTAGAGGCACAATGGTTGTTTACTCAATCTCTCATACATTAATATCTAAAAATTCATGAGTTAATTGTAAACAAGACGTACTGGCTTTACAGTGGTGTCTATTTAACAATAGTGGTTCCAGCCTGAATGCTGATTTCCTTGTTATCCTTCTTCTAATCTGGCTATCAGAGAGTCAAGATCTTGCAAAATTACGGGAAATATTTCAAGCCCATTTATTTCTGGTTTTGAAAAGCATCCCTCTGAAACCCAAGGCCAAAGAGAGACTATTTCAAATCAGCATCGAAGAGCAGAGGCAGGGAGAGGAGCTGTTTGTGCTAGCACTGCCCTCTCGCTCAGGAACAAATGAGGAAAAAGCTGCCCATGGATATATCTGTGCTGGAAATCTGTAGAAGATTCCTAAGTGTTGAGAAGGAGGGCCCCCAAGGCAGTCACCTAAGGGGACAAGCAATCAGGTGTGCTGGTCAACAGCAGCTGAACATGTGCCCAGGTGGGCAAGAAGGACAATGGCACCTGGTCTGTACCAGCCATAGTGTGACCAGCAGACCCAAGTGACCATTCCCATGTGCTGGGCACTGGTGAGGCCACACCTCAAATCCTGTGTCCAGTTCTGGGCCCCTCACTGCAAGAAGGACATTGAGGGGTTGGAGCATGTCCAGAGAAGGGAACAGAGCTGGGGAAGTGTCTGGAGCACCAGAAGCAGCTGAGGGAGCTGGGAGGGCTCAGCCTGGAGAAGAACAGGCTCAGGGGGACCGTATCACTCTCTACAACTCCCAGACAGGAGGATGTAGCCAGGTGGGGTGTGGTCTCTTTTTCCAGGTAACAACAATAGAACAAGAGGAAATGGCCTCAAGTCATACCAGGTTTAGACTGAATATTAGGAAAAATTTCTTCATTAAAAGGGTTATCAGGGATTAAAACAGGCTGCTCAGGGAAGTGATAGAGTCACCATCACTGGAGGTATTTAAAGGAGTACTGACAAGGCACCTGGGGACATGGCTGATGACCTTAAAGGTCTTTTCCAACTTAAATGATTCTGTGATTCCATCTGCAGGGTGGAGATCACCCAGAGCTCATTGGAGCTCACCTCACCTTCCATCTTTATTGACTGGCACTGCCACAGCCCCTTCTCATGGCAGGTCTGTGTAGCCTCAAGCTCCCCAGCGGGTCCCCCTTACAGACCTCTATCCTTTTTGGGTCTGACTCTTTGCCCCAGTGATATGAGGCTGTGGCCTCCAGGAGAGGACATTCATGGATAGGCTGGCAGCATTTCCCAGCTCCTTTACAATCCTACAAAACCACATCTGTTTCAGGCATTATTGTGCCAGGGAACACTGTTTTAGCTCAGCTTTCTCATCTCTTCTGCACAACAGTAATTTGTTTAGGCAGCCTGAACAGGATGAGAGCCATGCCTCTTGCAGAGTCAGAGGGAATCAGTCATCTCCACCCCGAGGATTTTTCGCACTCGGGCAGAGCTCAGACACCACCACACAAGCCCGCGCTCCAGGAGGGTGAGGAGAAACAAGGCAGAGAGCAATTTCAGGGGTGATTAGGGCTGTGTGTTATTCCCCAGCTGGTTGTTCCAGGGACAGAGCCCTAGAGCAGCCTAATCTCGAGGAAATGCAGGAGGAGGAGGAAGATTCCTTGAACAGGAGGATCATATATCTTTATCTTTGCTGCTGTCAAAGGGCAGTAGCTGAGATTGCAGTGTCTTGGAAAGCTCCACGAAAACTATCTCAAGGACATCAACAAGTCTGGAAACCACCTTCACTCTCTTCACTCTCAGTCAACAAATACACTCTAAGGCAGGTTCCCAGGCAGTGATCACTTCCTACTGGCTGGAAATATGTCAGCTTATGTTTGAGTGAAGCCTTGGGCTGGCTCAACCCACAGGTACCTCATGGAGATGCATGTGCTTGGTCTCCTGCGGGAGTTCAGCCCTGCAGGAACCAGCTGGACAGATGGGGGTTATGGAGTGGTCACCCAAGTGCTGCCAACTCACTATCCAAGAGCTTTCAGACAAGCCGGGATTTCAACCAGGGAAGAAACCCAAGGGGAGACACTTCAGAATTCAATCACTCTCCCTTCCTGCCCCGTGAAAGACAGCAGGACATTCCGTCCAAGAGTCTTTGATCTTCCCTGCTGACTCTGCACCCAGAGACCTCCATCGAGGAGAAGTCACTATGGCATCAAAACCTGCAGTGCTGCAGCAATGCAAGAGATAGCACCTGGCTCCCTGTTCACTCCAGCAAGCAGCTACTGTCACAGGCACCATGAGAACATCCACTTTGGGACATTTATCTCTGTGTTTGCACACAAATACTCTTGTTGGAAGAGCCCAAAGCCTCTAATCAGCCCACACCTCACCAAGGAAGGTACCATCTGCACCAAACCTGGCTGGGACCATGCTGATGCCACTTAGGCTGGTAAATACCCTGTTAAATACCCATATATAAATTATAAATATAAATATCCGCCTCAGACCATGGTGGGAAAGGCTCCTTCTGCTCCTGCAGGGGCTGGGGTACCATCCTGCTGACTGGGCAGGGTAGGAGCCTGACCACCTGCAGTGACCACAGCAGAGCACAAAGCCAAACTGCTTTTACGGCTTTGCCCAGATCCCCGCTGCTCACCCATCCTGCCCGCCAGCCAGTCCATCCCACAAGGCAGCTCCCTGTTTGTCTTGGATCACCTCCTGCCAGAGCAGAGCGTTCCACAGCACGGCTCTTCTGTGCTGCCCGAGGGTGGATTTCGTGCCGTTTGATCTAAATTTTCCTGTCGTTTCACCGAATGCCTCCTGATTTCGTTCATCGGGCCCGATCTTTCCATCAGGGAGGCGGCCCTGCAGCCTGGAGCTCTTTGGCAGGGAGCTGAGGGAAAGGTTTGGTGGTCAATGAGCAAACACTGCTGGTTCGTGACTGGAGCTGGAGCGGTGGAAAAGACCTTCCCTCCCTTCCCAGGTGGATTAAGCATGGACATGCAGTGCCCTCTGCTGATCTGGCCGCCAAGAGAGATGCAGGGAGAGCAGCATCCAGGCAACCTTGCAAAGCTCTGAAGGGGCAGCCAAGCCTCCAGTTTACCCACGAGCTCTCTACTGGCAAGGCAGGGGCAGCACATTCCTCTGCTGCTGAACTGGTGTTTGTCACAGCTCGTGGTGCTGTTTGAGGAGCCAGGCTGATACAAGAGGCCTGGATGGTCCCATTCCCATCTTCACACTTGCAAGTTATAGCTACACCTAAAGAAGCCAGGGCATCTTGGACAGGCTGCCCAGAGAGGCTGTGGCTGCCCTATCCTGGGAAGTGTTTATGGCCAGGCTGGACAGGGCTTGGAGAAACCTGGGATGGTGAGTGGCATCCCTGCCCATGGCAGAGGGATAGGAATGAGATGATCTTTCAGGCACTTCCAACCCAAACCATTGTGTGATTCTCTGATCTGCACTACCTCTGCAGTCCCACTCACTAGGCTGAGCACTGCTGCACTTCCCCAAGCAATGGGGAGAGGGACAGCCTGGAGAGATGGGCACAGCATTAAGAGACTAGAAGCCAATGTGGAAGAAAACATTTCTCTTTCCCCTTGACCAGAGGCTCCCTTTCTCAAGGGAAATGGATTGCTTTTCCTTGAAATAGTGGAAAGAAGCAGCCTCACAGGGAGGACAGGCTGGTGATCCAAACTGTCCTGGGAAGCAAAGAATCCTTACTGGGAACTGCATGAATCATGTGTGAAACAGAGTCACTGCCCATACCAGGACCTCATAAATTACTGCTCCTGCAACAGAAGCCTTCATGAGAACACCAAGACAGACATTAATTAAACAAAGGCCCAGAAAAGTCCCTTGCAATGTTTGTGCTTGCAGGACTGGAGGCAGGGGCAGCTGCAGCCCAGCACTGTTAGCTGCAAGTCCATTATCAGTGGATTTAGCACTGCAAGGAGAGTTTGGTGTGCAAGTGCCTCTGACAAATTCTCCTGAGCCAGCCAAGGGAACTGCAGCGCAAGGGCAGCTTCCTGCTCCAGACTTGGAACATCCCAAATGTTTTGGCTGGAGTTGGCAGAGCCCCTGGATCTCCACCATTGCACCAAAGCAAACCTGGAGCTGCTCCTGCAGCAGCACGCATGGGGCTGGCAGGACACCCACAGCTCAGAGCTGCTCACACTGGAAAAAACCACTTTGTTTTTCTTTTCCTCAAACCCTCCCCAACTCACTAGAGGGAGAAAAGTTCCAAGTGAGGTTTAAAGGGCACAACACGGGCAGCAAAGTCCACTCCTGGTTAATAAGATTCACTTTAGGAGATAAGGCTTATTTGCATCTGGAGAGTGATAGGGGTTTATAACACTGGCAGCAATCTGAACTTCCAGCAGGTGTATGTGGCACAAGCAATGTCCAGCCTGATAGGCATGTCCTGGTCCTGGGCTGGGGCTCCTTCCCCTGACTGCAAGGACTGCACATTCCTTATTTCTGAACATCCCTGTCAAGATGCAAGTGCATTCAGTTTTGATTGCTTTCCCCTCTCCATTGAATTTTCCAGAACTTCTAGGTGATCAAATAAAAAAGGGTCTGGCTCAGTTTGTACTTGATTCCAAGGCAGGGTTTCCTTCCTCCTTGTTTGTAGCCATGGCTTTTCCAGCACTGCCAGTCTCCTTCCTCCAGGTGCCCACACCCCCTCTCTGCCATCAGTCCCTGTTACATCCCACACTCGCCATCCTTCAGGACAGAGGAGCCCTCTGCGCCTCCACACTGTGC
Source organism: Rhagologus leucostigma (assembly GCA_013397725.1). Taxonomy (NCBI): domain Eukaryota; kingdom Metazoa; phylum Chordata; class Aves; order Passeriformes; genus Rhagologus; species Rhagologus leucostigma. The sequence continues at coordinate 14,851 of VZTD01001140.1, read as the reverse complement.
CCTGGTCTCCTGGGAGCTCCTCCAGCTGACACAAGAGACTCAGCTAAGGTCTGATGTGTCAAGTCAAGCCTCTCCTGGAAACCAAAGCATAATTCCAGAGGGGAGGAGCACATGAAACCACACACAGCATCAACACAGAGGACAGCCCCAAAACCTCAGTGCCTCTCAGGACCTCTGGTTCAGTCTGACCTCTCTCTCTTGAGCACTGTTCACCACATTTCATGGATGTGTCAGCCCAGGACACTCCTCCTCCCAAAATGCAGCTGCCATTGTGACAAAGCCTGGCTGCTGTCTAATGAATGACAACAATGCCGAGCGTTAGGTAAAGAAAACAGAGTCACACAAATTCTTCTGAGAGGAAGAAATTAAGCTCAGAACAAGAACACATGGACCTGATGCCTCCTGGCATAAAGCCTTAATTTTCTTAAGGAGCATCCCAAACCCAGCACCTTCCAAGGTACTGACACCCTTTAGCAGAAGCAGGGATACAGCTGGGAGTGGGTGAGGGGACACCACGAGAACATCACTGCCATGACCCACAAAGCCTTTTGCCAAAGCCACGTCTGGCCCAGGCATGCTGAGAGTGCACTGCTAGCATCTCTGTGGCTGTACCTGATGGGGCGGTACCCAGCCAGGACAATGGGTTCTCCTCTCTGCATTGCATTTTCCTGTTATCTCACACCTGTGGGAGCCAGTGAAAGGGACAGACCCCGAGAGAGCTCCCCAGGTTAAAGTGACTATAAAAGCCTCCCCCAGGATGCCCTGTTCTGTTATGGAAATGTATCCCAGTTCTGCTTCCCCAGTTGGCCTCTCAGCCCCCTTGTACCTTGTCTGCTCCTTTGGAAAGTTCTCCCTTCCCCACTCTCCCATTGGACCTTGTTCCCTGCCACTCACCCGGATTTTCCCATTGGCTCCTGTACCCTAATCCCGCCTATGTACTACTCCTGCTGCTTTCCCCGCCCCCGTATATAGGCTGAAAATTTCCATCCCCCTTGGTCTTTGGTGCTTGGTCCCTTCACATATGGGGGTCAAATAAACCTGTGCCGTGGAATTCCACACAAAGACCCTTCCTGCCTCTTTGCTGTCGGCTTGTCGAAGAAGCTATCCGGAGCGTGTGTGTGTGTCTGTGTGAATGCAGTGACTGCTGAGCGACTTTCTCTTAAAGTCGGATCCGGAGGTCGTAGCACCCCACCAGAACACCCCCTGGATCACGACACACACCTGCTGTAAAGAGCTGACTGAAGGAATGCTGAATCAGGAGTGCTCAGATGGAGGAAATTAATTTGGTTTTAGCACCTGCATGGCCCTGTACTGATTGGAAGCATTGCAGCTTGAGGAGCAGAGGATTTGTAACTCAGTGCCTTGCACCCTGAGGAACAGCCTGGTTCCAAACCACAATGAAATGTGCTGGATCCAGGCAATGGGGAGGCCAAGGGGACCCACAGTGCCCTTTTTGGCAACTGAGAATTAATTCTTAGCACCTTCTGGCCTCTCCTTCCCAGGCCTGTGATGAGGTGCCTTGGCTGCTGATGGTACTTGCAGTGGCAGCACCCAGAGCTGCCACCTGCACCCAGGGCTGATGCCAGCCCTGTGTTCTGTACCACTGATGCAGTTATCAGCATGTTGTCAGCTCAGGGAAGTCAACAAAACCCATGGCCATGCCACAGGAGCGTGCCCCAAGCAGGCACACAGCTCCCATTTCCCTGAGCTCAGCAGCCCTGCCTGATAAAAGATGGGATGGAGCTGCTTGGAGAAAAGAAGAAAACATTTCCAATGCTGGCTCGGCTCCCATCAGATAGAGAGTGCACAGCACAAAGTCCCTGAAGTGACTCTGGGGTGACCCCAGGACACCACCAAGACAGGCAGTGACAGGGAACACCCAGCTTCCCATCCCATGGGGTCTGTGTGGGGCGGAGATGTGGCCATCCAAACCTCCCAGCTGCTGCATCTGGAAAACACCTGCTGGTGAGTCAGGGGAAAGAGGCCCAACACCCTGCCAAAGGTCACATCCCAGCCATGCCAAGGCTCAGCGGTGGGAGCAGATTCACCCCGCTGCTAAAACAGTAGCTGACCAGCTCCATTACCACTCACAGGCACTGTGCCCTGCCTCAGTCTCCCCAGCTGTCAAAATCACTCCACCCCAAGGCCTCGCAAGGGCCAGTCTGGGCTGTTTTACATCTGAGCTACTCCAGCTGCGACCAACCCACAGCAGCCTCTGCCAGACAAGTGGGGAGGGAGCAGGCAGAATGGAGTGTTTCTACCTGTTCCCTTGCTCACCCGTCCTACCTGGGTGGCCATGGGGAGCAGGGACCCACATTAGCCCGGGGCCAAGGAGCACCTCCACCAGATACCCAAAGCTTCCAGAGACCCTACAGCTTGTGATAAAGGAGCTGGACCTACCAAGGGGGTCACTTTGTCTGCTGTCCCCAAGCCGTCAGCACAGCAAGCATCTCCCTCCATCCCTGCGGTTCCGGCAGGGCGACATTGCCATCTGCTGCCTGCTGCTTGGCAGGACACGCCAGCTTGCCTCTTGTCACCCAGGCATGGGCCTCCTCCAGCCGCCGCTGCGAGGAGGGAGCACGGGCCCGCCGCGGACTGTCCCTGCGGGGACCCACCAGTGTCACCAGCTCAGGGGCAGCACCCACGCCACCATCTCCACACCGAGCTCCCAGCTCCAGCCTGGCACAAGGAGCACAAGGCAGCCGTGCTTCATCCCACCCCATCGTTCCAGGTCTGTCCTACTCCAGGGAACATGGCTGGAATGCTTGTTGGACGAACATGCCACCACCCAGCAGCACAGGGACAGTGGGGCCGTGTCCCAAACTAGGGCCATGTGCCCTGCCAGCAGCCCGGCTTCCATAACCATGGAATAACAAAATGGTGTGGGATGGAAGGGACTTTTTCAATGTCCTCTGGTCCAACCACCCTACAACAAGCAAGGACATCTTCAGCTGAGTCAGATTGCTCAGAGCCCTCAACCTGACCCTGGACGTTTCCAGGGATGGGGCATCCACCCCCTCTCTGGGCAACCTGTGCCAGTGTTTCACACCCCTCCAGTGTTTTACCACCCTCATGCTCTGAGCTGCTGTGACACCACCCTGCCCTTGGCTCTGCTGGTGACTCACCCACCACATGGGAACACACACACCTCCAGCTCCTCAGCCTTGGGCTCTTCATCTGGAGGCACAAAGCTGGTATTTTTTAACTCACAGTCACACCAAGAGATGTTCACGTATTTTAAATTTGAAAGCACCTACATACTGTTTCACAGCCTGAGATAGGAGATGCCACCAAAGGGAGGAGAAGAGTAGTAATTATCTGCTGTTCGGAAGTTCAGCCTTCAGAGGAGGAATGGGGCTACCAGCTATACTTGCCACATGCTTTTAAGCTGATCTTTTGAGAGGCTGTGCATTTTATAATTGAGATTGCCCATCTGAGGCAGGAGATTTCCACATCACTCCTGGGTTTATAGATCACTGACACAGACCAAGGCTGATGGTCTCCAAGAGGGACAACACCCTCTCAGTTTCCCTATGGAAGTGCCACAGGGGAAGCTCTAATGTCAAAGGATGCGATCCTCACTATCAATTCCCACTTTATATCTGAACAGCAGCTGGATCCACTGAAGTGCGACCTGCTAAAACACAGTGCTTGAAGATCAGCCAAGCCCAGCAGGCTGATGGCTCTGCTTTGATATCCACTGGAGGATTTCCACTTTGAAATCCACTGGTAGCAGCTGAGACAATCGAGTGCTGAGCAATCACTCAAAAAGCTATCCAAGATATGGGACCCAGCCCCTGGAATAAGAGGGAGACAAATTGAAAGCAAGAAAGGACCTTGAATGGTGCAGCAGTGTCAGTACTAAAATAATCATTAAGGAAAAATAAAACTAATTTTAAGGTGTTTCTCCATCTCCAAACAAGAGAAAATGCTTTTCTCCATGGGGATGGATATGTTTCCTGCTATCCACCTAAAGAGTCCATGTCAGCCCCATCTTAGGGCTGCCCTGAGTTATCACAAGAGATCTGGACACAACTGATGGCTGAACAGGTCACTTGGCCACACATGTGCTGGTGTGCACATGGCCACAATGGAAATGAGTGGAATTAGGCTAGTCTGAAAGCAAAATCATCCTTTCCCACCCATCAGGGCTGGCACTAAGATTTGCTGTGCCATTCTTAAACACTGGAGTATTTATTTCCTACATTTGCCACCCAGGTGGCCTCAGATATGCAGCCTGCCCAACCTCCCCCCCAGATCCCAGTCTGCCCAGTTGCTGGTATGTGGACATACCATAGCCCCAGTGCCACTGTGGCACAGATGCCCAGGAGCCGGCCCTGGATATGTTCCAAAATCTCAGGAGAGATACCCCAGCTGCTTTTTCCTAATCACCCATGGGGCTGGGGGGGCAGGTCTCCTGAGACAGCCCCAGGGAAGTCCAGCCAGGATTTCTCCTGCTCTGAGCCTGTAATTTGGTCTCCCATCTGCTTTTGTGTCTCTGACAGCTCCTGCAATGGGCTTGGGAGCCGTTTGGACAGAGTATGATTTGGATTTCCTCCCACTGTTGCTTCTCTGTGGGCAGGCAATGCAGTGTTTATCCCATAAACTAACACTGGTAACCAGGGAAAATACCAGGCAGATCTCAGAGCAGTCCAGGGACTGCAAGGGAAAAGGAACAATTTAACAAGGAGAAAAAAAAAAAGAAAACCCAAAACACTTTCCTGCATGCTATAGATTTGGTAAAATTTCTTTCTTCTAAAATCATTGTTTTCTCACCCAGGCCGTGTGACTTTGTGCTTTCATAGTGTACAGCATCCCATAAGGCTTTTCCTTGGCTGCATGTTCAGCCCAGAGCTCTGCTGCAGGGAGAACCAGCTCAGGAGAAAATGTTACTCACAGTCAATCAGGGAGGATACTGCATTGTATTTTCCCCTATTTCAAGAGGCTGAAGGGATGAATGATGTTCATCAAAATTACCTTTTTCTTCTGCAGCATTTCTTGCTCTATCAGGAAAGAGTTCAGCATGGGGAGGGACCTCCCCACAGATACCCCAAAACACCCAGCATGTCTGGAGGGGGATCAGCATTGCCAGGATCCCATGGGACCATGCCAGCCTGGATCTACTTTGGGTAGCCTGTGTTGGAAAGGGAGTTTCTACCCTACTCCCTGCTCTATAGCTTGTAAGCAGACCTCAGCTGGTCCCCGTGATGATGCTCCTCCTGTTGCAACAAGATGAACCTGTCTCTGAGCCCTGCAAATCCCTCCCCATGGCTTTCTCTTCACTGGTTTTTAAACCATCCCCATTTTACGCTTAGTGACAGCTTCCTCATGGCTTCAAGTCATAGAATCACAGAACCATAGAATTGTTAAGGTTGGAAAAGCCCTTTAAGACCATCCAGTCCAACCATTAACCCAGCGCCCTTCATTAAACCATGTCGCCAAGTGCCACAGCTACATATATTTTAAATCCCTCCAGGGATGGTGACTCTGTCACTTCCATGGGCAGCCTGTTCCAGTGCTTGACAAGCCTTTGCATGAAGAAATTTTTTCTAATATCCCATCTAAATCTCCCCTGTTCTATTATTCCCCACCCCACTCTGCTTCACAGCAATGCTACCAAGACCCAGCGAACACTTTTTGGTGTGGTATGGTTGGCTCCAGTGCAACAGTTATAAAACTAGTGGGAGGAGGATTCCAGGCTAGTGTGAACAGGCATCCTTTATTTTTATCACATCCAGGCAATAAATAATGGTTTCAGCCCATTGGAGAGCAGCAGTGCCTTGCTGGAGCAGCTTCCCGGGTGCTTGTGTCTGCTGTCACTCAGCAGTGACCTCCTGGCCCAGTTGGCTCCACCTTCAGAGGGAAATGGATTTGCATGTCTCTGGCTTCCTGTGGGCATCACAGCATTGATTCATACAGGTTTGTCTAGGTTTGAAAGACAGGTGTCTTCTAAGGAAGGCAGGAGCCTCCCCTGGAATGGAGAATGTAACCCCCTTCCCTCCAAATCACTATAATTTTGAAATTAAGGGGCTTTCAGGCAACAACATGAGGAATAGGAATAACAGTTCTTTACTTAGATAGATAGATAGATAGATAGATAGATAGATAGATAGATAGATAGATAGATAGATAGATA
>VZTD01001139.1:0-12018 GCA_013397725.1 Rhagologus leucostigma | reverse complement strand
CGGCCCCGGCTCCTGGATCCCGCCGGGAAGGGGCGGTGGGCTCGGAGCATCCATGGGGAATCATCCCGCGGCCCCGGCTCCTGGATCCCGCCGGGAAGGGGCGGTGGGCTCGGAGCATCCATGGGGAATCATCCCGCGGCCCCGGCTCCTGGATCCCGCCGGGAAGGGGCGGTGGGCTCGGAGCATCCATGGGGAATCATCCCGCGGCCCCGGCTCCTGGATCCCGCCGGGAAGGGGCGGTGGGCTCGGAGCATCCATCGGGATTCATCCCGCGGCTCCCGCTGCCATTCCAGAGCCCTCCAGCTCCTCCACAAAGAGCCCCGCGCTCCACAGGCGCGCCCTCCACGCTCTATTTTTAATTTTCTAAACCTTTTTGCGGAGAGCCAGGAGCTTTGCTGGGATGCTCCTGCCTTTCAGGGCAGCACGAACCGATTGGTTTCCGTGCGAACGCGGCTTTTGCCATTAAGGGGAGAAGAAAAAGAGGACGATCCAACCCTAATCCCCGCTGCTGAGCGCCTTCCCTCCCACAGACAGCGTCCACCCGCGGGGCTGGATTGCGGACGGCACCGGGAATCCTCGAGAGGGGAAATGCCGGTATTGATTCCCCAACCTGTTGTTTCCCTCAGGAAATATCCGGGCAGGAAGGAGGTTCCTGCTCCTTTCCACAGCAGCCAGGGTTTCAAGCCCGAGCCTGAAGGAAATGTCCCTTCCTGACGCGTTTGGTGTCACCTGTCCCGAGCTGTTCAGCGCTCCCGGGCTCGCTGGGTGTTTCGGAGTGGTTACGCTCATTCCAAGGAGTTTTCTCCCGAAATTTGTCTCCAAACCCGAGACGCCGGGGAATTCAAATTTATTGCTGGAGAGGGGAAATCAAACCCAGCTCCAGCAGCTCTGGGATCCAGCCAGGAAGCGGGTGAGGAACAAATAAATTATGAGGGGGTTTCACTGCGCCTGAGGCCTCTTCCCCAGCCGGAGCAGTTTGGGTCGGTGCCGGGGGCTGAAAGCACCGCGGGAAGCGACAAAAGGGGGGACAGAAATGTTCTGGGAGGGGAAGAAGGAGGAGAAACCTCGTCCTGCTGAGGGGGGTGCTCGGGGCAGTGCCCAACACAGCAGCGTCCCCGGGGGGAACAGGGACCAGCATCCCGGCGGTGGGAATGTCAGAGGGACCGGGATCCTTCCATGGGAATGGGTCCCAGCATCCCCACACGGAAATGGATCCCAAAATCCCCACACGGGAATGGGTCCCAGAATCTCCATACAGGTACCAGCACCCCCATATGGGAATGGATCCCAAAATCCCCACATGGGAACGGGTCCCAAAATCCCCACATGGGAACGGGTCCCAGGATCCCCATACAGACACCAGCATCTCCATATGGGAATGGGTCCCAGGATCCCCACACAGGGCCAGGGACCAGCATTTCCATACAGGAACGAGTCCCAGAATCCCCGCACGTGTACCAGCATCTCCATATGGGAACAGGTCCCAGCATTCCACACAGGGACAGGTCCCAGGATTCCCACACGGGAATGGGTCCCAGCATTCCCATAAAGAAGCAGGTGCCAGCAGTTCCATATGGGAATGGATCCCAGCATTCCCATAAAGAAGCAGGTGCCAGCAGTTCTACATGGGAACGGGTCCCAGCATTCCCATAAAGAAACAGGTACCAGCAGTTCCACATGGGAACAGGTCCCAGCATTCCCATAAAGAGACAGGTACCAGCAGTTCCATAGGGGAATGGATCCCAGCATTCCCATAAAGGGACAGGTACCAGCAGTTCCATATGGGAATGGATCCCAGCATTCCCATAAAGAGACAGGTACCAGCAGTTCTACATGGGAACGGGTCCCAGCATTCCCATAAAGGGACAGGTACCAGCAGTTCCATATGGGAATGGGTCCCAGCATTCCCATAAAGGGACAGGTGCCAGCAGTTCCCTATGGGAACGGGTCCCAGCACCCCAGGCAGACACCACCCAGCCAGGCCTGGCCCCCCAGCCCCACCACCTCAAACCGCACAACTCTTCCCACCCACAACCCCACAGAGCAGGAGGAAAATGGGAGCAGGGAGGACTCCATCCCAAGGGAGCGTGGTCCCGGGGCACCGGGATTCCCTGGCAGCCACCGGCAGGAGAAGCTGCTCCTTTCCCCCCATCCTCAGCTCGCTCCTCCAGGGAGATGTTCCAGGCTCCACAAAGAGCAGGGAAGATCCTCTCCGTGCAGTGACCATCCCCCATTCCTCTAATTCTCCGCTTCATGAGCTGCAGGACCCACCTCGTGCTCGGGAAAGCCCTTCCAGCTCTGAAAGCAGCAGGGAGAGCTTCCAACGGGACCATGGAAGCTCTCAGAGCCCAGGGGGTGAAGGAAACATCCCCAAAGTCCTGGTTTCACAGCAGGGGAAGGTTTTCCCGTGGGTTCCGTGGCTGGGGTGATCCCACTGGGAAGGGAGTGAATGGCTGATCCCATCGGGAAGGAGCGTTGTCCCAAAAGCAAACAAAGCCAATTCCCGAGCCTCAAACACCAGCTGGGCCCTCATTTCCAAGCCCGACCAGGTCCACCTTCATGGACACAGGGATGTCCCGGTGAGGGACAATGTCCATCCCTGCCCACCCAGCCGTGCCACATCCAGTGGATTCTCTCTCTCCTTCCTCCTCCTCCTCCTCCTCCTGGCTGGGTGTTGAAGAGCTCTTGCCATGGAAAACAAAGGGATCCAGGATGCTCCAAATCCAGGACCTGTTCCCAGCTGAGTTCTCCTCCTCCTTGGCAAGCACTTCCCTACCCCAGGAAGATGTGTCCCTGCAGGTCCCTGCGGCTGTCACCCCCCAGCACCTTCACCCCGCCCTGCTCCTCCTCCCTGGATTTCCCCTCCTGGCGTTCTCTTCCCTCTTTCTCACGGCGGCTCTGAGCTGTGCCAGACAAGCCCTGGTTCCCAAAAACTCGGGGCAGGGAGAGCCCCAATCCATGCCCGCTCCTGGATCCTGGACCTCCTCCTCACCCCAGAGCTCGCTCTGCTCCTCACTCGGGTTTAACCTTTGCCAAAGCGAAGAAAAAAATAATGAAAAATCAACAAATGCCTGATTTTTATGCGTGGAAGAGCAAAGCCTGAGCAGGCGAGCGTGACCCTCGTGCCCTGCTGCCCGCTGGAGGAACAGCGGATTTTTCCTCTGGAGCATCCCGGGGTCAAACAAAGCAACAGCAAAATTCCCCTGATCCTCGGGATTCGGCTGCTTTCCTTCACCTCCCGCCCCATCCTCACCCTGGATGGGGGGGAGGACCCATCCCCACAGGACAAATCCCACTGAGGCACCGGGGAAGTTCAGATTTGGGGTTCCCCTAATTGGGAGGGGCCAGAGGCGGGCGGGAAGCACCGACCCCACTCCAAACCCCGAAAGAAGAAGGAACCCAAATAACTTCTCGCTGCCTTTTCGGTTTCAGTCAGAACTGAGGCTGGGATGTGTTCGGAGAGCCACGAGGTCGGGTTTCAGACCGGTTTGGGGGGGGTTCAGAGCTTGTCCCGTCCCCCAGACGGGCTGGGCCAGCCCAACCCCAAAGCTGTGACCCCGGCTGAGGACGGGAAGCGCTGGGAAAACGCTGGGATAACGCGCGAGCCGCGGCTGCTGCGTTCGGGGTTTTTTCCTCTCCTCTAATTGCTGCTGCTATTTTAGCAGGGCCAGACATTTCCTTGACGATTTGCGAGGCCTATAAATGTTTGATGTCCCTTTCCCTCCGCGCTTCTGCTGGGGTTTGGGGGAAGAAACGCCCGGATTGGAGCAGCCGGGGCGCCACGGGATGGGACAGCGGCTGCAGGAGGAGGACCCAGCCCCGGATCCGCATGGAAAGGCCCCATCACACCCCTCTGCTCCTGTCCTCTCCTCCCACCCCGTTCCTAGAAGGAGACCCCACCGCCCAGCCTCCGTGCAATATGGCTTTGTGCTGCGGGAACCTAAATATAGAGCCTAAACCCTCCGGGGGCTTTGCTGCGCTCCGAGGTATTTTTAGCTGCAGGCAAACTCCGGCTGCGGCGTCGGGAGCAGCTGGAATTGCGCCGAGGAGGGATCCAGCAGCAGGGGTGGGGTTTTGGGGTGACACCCCCCGCCCGGGTCAGCCCCGATCCCGCTGGTCCCCGCATCACCGCGACAGGAACGTGCGGGAGCCTCACCTGCGGCGGGGTTTGAGGCAGATTTGGGGTTTTAGGGCCGAACCCAGAGCGAAGGGGATGAGGCTGAGAGGCTCAGGGCCAGCCCGGCTGCTGCTCTGCGGCTCCCGCACAAAAATCCAGGCACCCACTGCTCCAAAAGCCTTTCCCAGAGGATGGGGAATTCACCCCTCGGAGCATCCAAAGTGGAGCAGGAGGGGTGAAATGGTCCCTCCTTCCCAATCCTCGGTGCCCAGCCCGGCTCCTCTCCCATCCCTGCTCCTCACACCCCGATTTAACCCAGCCCACCGGGGAAAACTCCGGCTGGAGGGAGGGAACGAGGGGGGAGAGGGATGGGGAGGCCCCGGGCAGCAGCCGCTTCCCGATCCAGGGATGCAGGCAGGGATGGGAGCAGGCTGGGAGCTGGCTCTGCATCCCAATCCCAATCCCCTTCCCTGTCCTGGAATCCCCGGCAGCACCAGCAGCTTCCCGGGATGGGTTTGGGAATATTTTCATCCGGGGGTTCCGGCTCTGGGATCACAGACTCAGCCTTTGCTGGAGCTGGCGAGAGCAGTCGGGAATGTTGGAGTTGGATCAGAAGGGAAATCAGCAGGAAAATCCCCTCATTCGGGTTCCTGGGACCCTCTTGCATCCGGGGTGATCCCAGCCAGACCCTCAGCCTCGCCTCAGGCCGGTGGCACCGGCAGCCAAAAAGCTCCTTGGGAAAAAAAAAAGTCACAAACCCTTCCAGAAATAAAAGGATTTTTACCAAACCTTGGTCAGAGCCTGCACTGAGAGCCCGTGGGAATGCTCCTCCCAGATCCCTTCCCAGCACAATTCCCAGGTGTTCCAGGGCTGGAAGGAGCTCCCTGAGCAGGCAGCCCCAAAAAGTCACTGTTTAGCCCCAAAAAGTCGCCCCAAAAAGTGGTGGGTGGGGGACAGGACCTGGAGCTGCTGCTCCCTGCAGCCGCAGCCACTCCCTGCCTGCTCCTGGAATTCCCATTTCCTCTTGGATCAGGGGCTGGCGTCCCTCTGGACACGGGGAGGTGACAATGTCCGTCCCTGCCCACCCGGCAGTGCCGCATCCGATGGATTCCCTCCCTCCTTCCTCCTCCTCCTCCTCCTGGGTGCTGAGGAGCTCTCGCCATGGAAAATAAAGGGATTCAGGATGCTCCAAATCCAGGATCCGCTCCCATCCCGGCATCCCACCCACAGATCCCGCCAGCATCTTCCCACCTCCACGCCTGGTGGCTTTAGGGACATCTGTGGGACGTTTGGGGACACACTGCCAGGCCCTGGCCGTGGAGGGGGCCCGGCGTCCGGGGATGGAGGAGCAGGGATTAATTAATCCCAATTAAAGGCAGAAAGGCAAAGAGGGAGAACAGGCGGGGCCACCCCCATTCCAGCCCAGGTAACATCCCAAAATCCAGGGGGTCCTGCCCAGCCCTGAGACCTCCATGGCTGCGGGAAATGTCCCGGGGCCACGGGGGGATCCCGGGATCCAGAACAGGGGGCTGACCCCGGGATCCAGAAGCGGGGGCCGACCGCGGGATCCAGAACCGGGGGCCGACCCCGGGATCCGGGGCCGCAGGGGAATCCCGGGATCCGGGGCCGCAGGGGAATCCCGGGATCCGGGGCCGCAGGGGAACCCCGGGATCCGGGGAACTGATCCCAGCCCCCGCCCAAACCAGTTCGTTACTGGTGTGTGGGGACAAACGGCCCCTCCCAGCCCCAGGGAAACCCAACCCAAGGAATTGCGCGGATCCGGGATTTCGCAGCCTGGCTGTCCCGGCGGGACGCGATCCCCACATCACCGAGGAGCCGGGGGGGGATGAAGAGGCCCCGTGGCCGATAAATCCCGCCCAGGATCCCATTCCATCCCAGTTCCCTGCCCCGGAGCCCCTGCGGGATACCCAGGCCCCCAGCATCCCCATCAGCACTCTCCCTAATTAACACCGGGGTAATTAACGGGTAATTAACGCCGGGACCCCCCAGCTTTGCACGGGGTGTTGGTAACGATCCTCTGACAGAGGCGACACAGAGGGCACCGACCTGCGGCCACCGGGGGCTAATTAGAGCTTAATTAGCGCTCATCAGAGCCCCTAGACACAGCCCGGGCTGGGGGGCACCGAGCTGGGCAGGAAGTTGGGATTATTAAATTGGAATTATTATTCAATTTGAATTATTATTAAATTGGAATTACCATTAAATTGGAATTAATAAATCCTGGATTATTTCTGGAGGAGGTGACAAAGGCAGCGGTGACATCAAAGGGCCCCAGAGTCCCGGGGACCTCACCCAAAAAGGGACCTTTACCCTCGGAGCCGCCTCCAGGGGGTCCAAGTGCCTCAAATCTCCCCCCATTCCATCCACAAATCCCTGGCAGCTCCGGGATTTTCGGCTGGGATGGAGCCAGGGCTTTGGAGCAGCCCAGGCTCCCCCAGGTGCTGTCCCAGCTCCAAGCCCCGATCCCGGCTGCAGGAGATTCCCACTTCTCCCTCCCCCGGAGCCCGTGCCCGCGGGAGAAGGGAAAGGAAAATCCGGATGACGCCGTTCCCCCCAAAAAAACTCCAAAAATGCGGGGGAAAACGGCATTATCCCGGCTTTTTCTGGATGATCTGCTTGGGGTGCGTGGAGAGGCTCCCCAGGGACACAGCGGCCGTTCCCAGCACCTGGAAAAGTTGTGAGGAGCCCAAATTGGCCTTTAAAAAGCTGGGAATGGTGGGTTAACGTCCAGTTTGGGGAAGCAAAGCTCCCTGTGCGCTCCCGGAGCTGCTGCCTCTGCAGGGAAAGCTGCTCGGGGAGGGACACGAACACAGGGACTTTGTGTTCCCTTCCAGCCTGGCTTGCAAAAATGAGAAATAAATGAGATTTTTTTTTCTCTTTCAAATGCCCATTTCGGCCCCAAACTCCCACTCCCTCCCCCCAAAACGCAGCCCTGCGTCGGATTTTTGACGTTTGCTGCCTGAGCATCCCCTCCAACCCCCCAAACCCTCACCAGGCCCCCCCTGTCCCTCGGCAGCTCCTGAAGCAGCTCCGTCGCCTCCTCCTCCTCCTCCAGAAAACCGCGGTTTTTGGCAAACAAACTGTTTTGCCAACAAGTTGTGCTCCGTGCTGCCTGGAAGATGAGGTTTTTCCCGGCTTTTCCCAGCTTTTCCCTGGCTCCAGCCTCCTCCTCCCCACTCCGGGTCCCACTTTGGGGCTGCAGCCAGGGGGGATCCGTGCCCAGGCTCCCCCACACTGAGGTTTCTCCCCCTTTTTTTCCTCAAACAATCCCTGTTTCTCTCCCAGCCGGGGCAGGAGCAGCAGCCCCGAGGTTGCTGCTGTTATTTTTATCTCGAAATAAAGAGTTTGAGCCGTGGCCAAGCTGCGCCGAGGGAGGGAGGGAGGGAGGGAGAGGCCACGGAGATGTCAACACACCCGGCCTCCGTCTCGTGGCGCGGGCAGGGCAGAGGGAACGTCCCAGCCCATCCCGATCCAGCTCTTGGGATCGCCTGCTCTGGGATGCTGAGGTGGGAAAGGAGGTCCGGGTCCCCCCACATCGGAGCTGTCCCCTCCAAGCAGAGCCACGCTTGGGTTCAGCACCCAACCAGCACCAAAATTAACTTTTTCTGAGTCGTTTTTAACAAGAAACCGTGGAAGAACCGGCTCTAAAAACGCTTTCACCTTCCCGCAGCCACAAGGAGCATCCCACAGGATGCCAGGTCCAATCCCATTCCTTCCCGACCACGGGAAGGCCCCAAAACAGGGTTTGGGGGGCAGGGGCTGCAGCCCCAGGAGCCGCCTCTGCCTCGATCCGGTCCCTCCCACCGGGAATTCCAGCAGCTCCCGTCCTGGAGCTGCTCCGGAGGTCACCGAGACGCTCGGCAGCCCTGCACGAGGACCTCGGCGTAAATGTCGAATTAATTAATGGGGAGAGAGGGAGGAGTGGCCACCAAAGCTCCCTGTTCCGCCTCCGCGCCCCCCGGAGCCGGGAGGGGCCGCTGGACACTCCCCGTGGAAAATATTCCCCCTCCAAGGCCTGGGGGGAACAGGGAATGGCGCAAAACAAGGGGGGAAAGCTGGGAATGGAACAAAATAGAGGTGGAAAACTGGGAATGGCACAAAACGGGGGTGGGAAAGCCGGGAATGGCACAAAACAAGGTGGGGAAACTGGGAATGGCACAAAACACGGGGGTAAAAGCCGGGAAAGGCTCCTCTCCTCTCTGCACACCCGGGCCGTGGCCCCGGAGCCCGGCGGGGACCAGCGGCCGCTGCCGGGGCCGAGGTGACACCGAGCAGGGGCTCGGCCCCCTCCTGCCCGCCGGGGGCTCCGCGCCATCCCCGGCTCCTGAGCAGAAATCCGGAGCAGAAATGCGGAGCAGAAATCCGGAGCAGAAATGCGGAGCAGAAATCCTTCTCCAGCAGCTCCCGAGCCAAAGGAGCCTCGGGCTGGGCGGGGAGGATGAGGAGGGAAGGGAGATCCTGGAGGATGCCGGGGACCTCATCTCCGGCAAAGGCTGCTCCGAGGAGAGGCCCAACAGCGTCTGAGGTTTCAAACCCCGCGTTTGGAGGGGGATTCTCGCCCCAAATCCCCTCTCCCCATCTCCCGAGCACCGAGCAGCGCCGGGGCTGAGCCTCCAGGAGCAGAACAGCGACAAAAATCCACCCAGAGCCGGGCAGGAGGCGAGGGAGTGCCCGGCCCCAGCTCCTGGGAAGCCGGGAGGGACAGGGACGGGGACACGGGGACAGGGACAGGGACGGGGACGGGGACAGGATTAAGCGGAGCTGTGTTAGAGCCTCTGGAGGCTCGGGACGGGAACAGTTCCCGGTTCCCAGAGCCCCGCCGGGCCCGGCAGGGTTTGGTACCCGGCTCACGTCCCCGGGACCGGCATTCCCCAGCCCCCGCCGCCGTCTCCCGGGGCTGCCGCGCGTCTCCCGAGGGAAAGGGAGCCCTGGGGACACTCGGGGACTTCGCTGCCACTGCTGCCACGCCACGCGTAGGCCGGGGTGGGAGGTGGCAGTGGCCGGAGAACCCTGAGCCCCTTGGGGACCCGTTGCTTTATTTACTGATGGATTTTTTTTCCCCCCCTCGGTTTCTCCATGAGAGAGGACGGAGCGGGGGTTGAGCACGGCTGGGTGGGAGAGCTGGGCTGTCCCTACAGACGGGGCCGGGTTGAACCCCGCGTGACCCCAGCCCACACCAGGGAGCTCCAATCCCCCCCTGGGGGCCGGGCTGAGCCCTGCAGACTCGTTACACCAAACCCAGAGCTACCCCAAACCTCAGGAGAGCCCCCTCACCCTGGCCCCGATGCCAGGCTGGAAGCCAGGGAGCTGCCGAGAAAACCCTGGGAAACATCACGGGAGCGAGGGTGTCCTGTAACCCCCAGCCCTCGCGGGACCCGGAGCTGTGGGGACGCTGCACCCCCCGAATCCCCGCAGGGCTTCGCCCCAAACCTCTGCAGGGCCTGGAGGAATCTCTGTGTTCCTCACCATCCCTCCGGGCTGAGCCAAGGGAGGATCCGCAGGGATCGCAGGGAGCAGGGGATGCCGTTCCGCAGTGAAACACAGCCCGGGACCAAACCCAGAGCACCCCCGCGACGTCCTGCACAGCGATCCGGGATGCGGCCGCCCCAGAGCCGCCCCAGGGCCGGGGACCTGTGAAAGGTCAGGGCCAATCAACGCTCTCGGTAATTAAGGTGATGAGTTGATCCCTAAGCTGGGCTCCGGCAGCAGCCGGGGCCGCAAAGAAGCGTCCTGACCCCACACCTGGGGACCCCAGAGCCCGGGGGGGCACTCAGGGCTGGCTGCGCCCACCCCCTGCACAACCCACGGCCTGATTAAAGCTCATCAACCCCACTAATTACCGTGCCTGTCCTGCCCCCTCTCCCCACTTGTCCCCCAGCGGTCCCCGGCTGCCACTCGGCTGCCAGCACCCCGCTCTGCCTGCCCGGAGGACGAGGAGGAGGANGGAGGACGAGGAGGAGGAGAAGGAGGAGGAGGAGGAGGAGGAGGAAGCGGCGATTCCCCAGCCCGTGTGTGTGGTCCGGGGGTGGGGAGCAGCCGCCAGCATTCCCAGCAGCACGGAAAGGAGCCTGTCCTGGGGATCCCGGGTGTCCAGCGGGGCAGGAGCTCACCCCTGCCCCGGGAAGGGCTGGTGCGGGAGCCGGGGTCTCCCTCGCCCCCTCTCCACGTGGTCCATATCCAGCTCCAAAGGGGTGGGGCAGGACCAGGGGTGGGCAGGGTGAGCTCCCGAGCCTCGGGGAATCGCAGCCAACCCCAAACCTGCCCACGGCACTGCCGGGAAAGCCGCTCTGCCAGGGAGGGGTCCCGCCAGGAGAAGCAGCCCCTGGCCCCCAGCACTCCCGCGGCGGCACACAAAGGGTTACAGGCACCGATCCCGAGGGGATCCATCCCAGCTTCCCCAGAGCCGGGGCCGAGAGGGGTCACGGACAGCAGGAGATCAAAGGGAAGCGCCGAGTCCCCGAGAGATGTCACAGCAACGCTCCAGCCACGCCGGGGCCCTGGCCCTGTCCCCGCCCCTCTGCGCTCCCCGGGATGGGGACAGGGACTCATCCCAGGGACCCCGCGGGCTCGGAGCCAGCGGGGCCGGAGTTTCTCATCCGGGCTCCTCGGAGCAGCCGGGAACGCTCCGGGTGCTGCTCCAGGGAAAAGCTCCCTGGCAGGGCCCAGGATCCGGCACCGGGGGGACAGGAGTCGCCCCAAATCCGTCCCCATCCCATCGTCCAGGGGGTGCCCGAGCGGTGCCAAGCCACCGCTTCCCACCCCGGTGACCCAAGGGAGGAGCTGCGTCTGTCCAAGGAGAACGAAGGATTTGAAAGCCTCAGGGAGGAGAGGGGGAGAGGAGAGGCCTTGATCCCATCCAGGTGGGCGGCAGCAGCTCCTCCGGCCCGCGGGAACATCCCAACACATCCCAACACATCCCAACACATCCCAACACATCCCATCCTGGCACTGAACAACCCCACGGCCTCTCCTAAACGGCCGAAATCCCCTCAGGAAACGCCAACAGCCGCATCCAGCAACCAACAACCCCAGTGAAGGGGTTGGGGGAAAGCTCATCCGAGGGCGATGAGCACGCCCAGAGCCGACCCCGCACTGCCGCTGCTGCTGGGGACACGGGCACAGCCGCACTCACCTCTCACCGCGGGGATGGAGGGGAGCTCCCGGCGGAGCAGAGACGTCCCCGGATCCACGGCAAAGGGAATTTTGGGCCGAACAAAGTGTCCTTGGATGCGGCGGCCGTGCAGATCGGCCAGAGGCGCTGGAGGAGCGTCTCGCGTCCCCTCAGGGACGCCGAAGTTGTGTCCCTGTTCCAGAGGGGCTGGGAGGGCCGGGAGCCGCCCCTCGTGCAGAAATGGGGGGCCAGCCCGGGGCACCCCCGAACCAGACCCCAGCAGGAGCTCGGGGTGATTCGATGCAGCGGCCGGGCCCTGGGGCTTCTTCCCCTCTTAAAGAGAGGAGGAGGAGGAGCAGGGACAGCCTTCCTCCCCACCGCGCTCTCCCATTGCTCCCGGGCTGGGAGGGAGAAGCATCTTCCGGCTCCTTCGCGGAGAGCATCCCCCAAAAACCAGCGCCCCGGTCCCACAAGGCTCCAACGCCCGGCTCGGGGCAGGGTGCAGGCAGGGCAGGCTTCTAATGGAGCCCAGGATCCCCACGGATCCCAGGATCCCACGGAGCCCAGGATCCCCACGGAGCCCAGGATCCCACGGAGCCCAGGATCCCCACGGAGCCCAGGATCCCAAGGATCCCAGGATCCCACGGACGCTCTCCCAGGCGGAGCTGCCGGTGGGGAGCAGCAGTTTTGGAAGTGCCACGAGGCCGCCCAGCCCCTTCTCCTCCGGCCCCACGGAACGGGAACGGCGGGCGCTGCCCGGGCTGCATCT
>VZTD01001138.1:225749-251677 GCA_013397725.1 Rhagologus leucostigma | reverse complement strand
CCCCGCCCCTTAAGCCGCAGCGCCTCTCCCGGAAGTGCCACGTGTCCGCAGTGCGGCTGCGCGCGCCCCCCGGCAGTTCCGGTGGGTCCGTCCCCCCCGCCCGGGCCGGCGCCGCCACACGGGTGGCTCCGAGCGCACCCGGCCGAGCCATGGCCCAGCCCGCCGGAGCCCCCGCCGGCCAGCAGCCCTACAGTAACGGTGAGTGCGGGGCAGGGCCGCGGGGCTCGGCGCGGAACAGAGCCTGGCGGGGATGGCTCCCGCCCCGCGGCGCTTCTCCCGGGCCCAGGCCGCCCTGCGCCCCTTTGCCCCGGGGTAGCGGGGGCAGGGGGCCGATGCCCCCGGGCAGAGCGCGGGTAGTGGGTTCTGGGGACGATCCGTTTGCTGCCCGGGTCGCTGGGTTACACCCGGCTGAGCTCGGTGGTGACCCCCCTGCAGCCCGGACACCCGCGGCCCGGGGCGAAACGCGGCTGAATTAGGGAGGAAAGCAGGAAAGGAGCGGCAGCGATGCCGGGCTCCTTGTGTTACCCCGGGAGCGGCGTGGGGCGGTGGGAGCGGGAGTGAGGTGCTATCGGACCGGGCCCTGCCCGAAGTGTCACTGAGGAAAACACAGAGCGGCTTATTAGGCAAAATAAATCTTCATTCTGATTTATTTTCATGGCAGAAGTATCCCCGAGTACATTTGTCTGTCGGTATGAACGACAGCGCCTGTCAGAGAGCCCGAGTCTGTGCTGCTGGGATAGACTTAGCCCGGCTGGGTCCCTGTCGGTGACACGGGTGACACAGCCAAGGTTTGACCCTTTGGAACGGGGGTGTACATGTGGCACTGTGGTTATCGCTGAGCTCAGCTTGCAGAGCAGCGGGGCTTTCTTATCTTGTCATTCTCGTAAAGCCGATGTTGTCTGGTTCTGTGTGCTGCAAAGTGGGGAAGTCTTGATTACTTTCTTCCCCTCAAAATGTATCTCTTTAAAACGAGGTATTGAAGGTGAAACTGAACTTACTAGCCAGCGTTTTAAGACAGGAATAAGAAATTCAAGGCCAGCTTTGTCTCTGTGTCTGTTTTCATTGCATATGTGCAAATCTGTGCTGATGGAAGTGCCTGCTGATTTCACATAGACTGCATCCTCTGCACTTACTTCCTTAATTATACGCTTATGTGTTTCAGTAGCTGTGCTGCATCATAAGCAGTTCAGTTATAATGAGATCTGATTTTTCTTCCCCCCGCCTCCTGCACAGTGTGTTTATTGCTTTTATTCAAACTCATCAGCAAAACGAGAATTTGCAATTAACTGTGTAGTTGCTTCTAGGGTCAAGACAGTGGGAAGAGTATGAATGTAGTGTGGAGAGAGAGGCTTTGTTCTGGAGAGCCTATGGTCTGAGCAGAGACTGTACAAAGAGTGTGTTAGCTAATGGAGTAACTGAGCAGGTTGATTTACAGACTGGCATTGCTTTATGTTTGCTGATTTCTCTAGTGTCAGATTAAGTACATAATGGAAGTTATGGAGAGGCAGTCGAGAAAGAGGAATTTCAGGCTACTCAGCTGTCAGGTGTATGAAAAATAAAGAACTGAAATGTAGAGTTATGCAAATACTAGGTAATAAAATTAAGCAGTTGTTACGGTATGTTAGAGATAAGGTTTGGGTTGCTGGCCTTTGAAATAAATCAAATTGTTCAAGCACAGACTGCTCATAGCGTTGTTTAAAATATATTTTGAGAAGGTGCTGTGATTCCTTGACCTTTATACTAACACCAAAGCTTTATAGAACAGTTTTGGGGATAGAGTGCTGTAATGGTGCTTACAGTGGTCTGTGAAGAAAGAAAACTGTCAGCAGGGTGATAAATTGTTCTATAGCTGTCAGCCCTTCCTCGCAACTTGTTGCTTGCTGAAGTGTTTGCAGGTAACTCCCTGAGCTTGCGTGTCCACCAAGGCAGTAAATTGTCACAGCAGCACTGTGTGTTGCCTGAGAAATTGTTTAGCACAGAGCATTGGGTTGCTTAGCAACAACCTTCCTCTCCTTCATTTCTGTTTGTCTTTTAATAGGACCAGTATTCTGTACTCATTTAATTGCAGGTGTCTAATTTGCTTTCCAGTTGATAGATCTGAAGTGAAAACAAGAAGGAGAAACAATTCTTTTAGAACTGTTTTGCTCTTCTCATGTGATACCTTAACATGGTACTTCGAGGTCATGAGGTGCTTTAGGAGCTGTTGGGTTTGGAATCCAGTGGGTCAGAGTCAGCTGAAGTGGACACTGGTGGCGACTGATCCCGTGGCATCTGTTGGGATGTATCTTTTCAGAGTGTTTATCTTTGCATCTTCCTGGAGCTTGGAGAGCTTGTGGCTGGCCAAAGTGATGTGCTGACTAACTGGCTTGGAGTAGGGGACAGTAAAATTCTGTGTGGCGGAAAATATGACTTCGATCCTGACTTTCCACATTAGTACTTTGACCATTTTATAAAACCATCAAGCAACCTTCATATATATTCTGGTGCTATTCCTGATCTCTTAGAAACATTAAATGGTGTTGTGTTGCTGTAGAGGAGACTTGCTGTTAAATAGGTGGCCTTTCTTCTATTACTAATTCATTTCTGTGGTCTCCAAGTGTTGGTTGTTTTGCTGCTGTGTAGGTGAAGTAGCTCTTCAGTCCACACAGAATTCCTTGTTCGTTTTCGGCTCCACAGAAAACCAGCAGCATTTGGGGAAAGCTGGACAGCCTAGATACTCTTTGATGGGTCTCAGTAAAGAGGTCAGGTCAAGATGGGTATCTGGCAGCAACCAAACAGAGAATCCTGAAAAGTTTTTGTGCTCTGTGAAACTCTTTGTAGAGGGGTTTTGCCCCTCAGTGCTATTTCTGTAGCTTTTTTGGCAGCTTTATGCAGACTTGTCTTGGAAACATGAACTACTACATGAGGGTATCAAGACTTTTCATTGTGCTTGTGACTTTAAAAATAAAAATTGAAATTGGAACATTGGTCTGTGGTGAATTTGATTTTTATTTTTGCATAAGGTGCCATAGAAAATATCATGTAGGTCAGTTTTTGATATCACCTCACTTCTACTGTTTTATCCTCAAGCAGGGAAAACAGTGCATAAGAGAGCAATCCAAGTACTGTTGATTTCTGCCTGGGGTAGAGAGTCATGCCCTAAGACAAAAAATCTAAGTTATGAAATTAATTTGTATTTGTTCTGTATTTTTCCTACGGTTTATAGTGATGCTGTTATATCAGTGTTTGTGCAGATGCAGTCAGAAAGTTTGATAAGAATTCATCATTTTTAAAGTTAGCAAGTTTAATTGCCAATGGGGTTTGTAAATCATTGTTGGAAACCCATCTGATACACTGCAGGGAAGTTTTTGAAGGTTACTCATAACTGTAAGCATTTTCATCTTTGTGAGCTTTTTCTTTAAACACCCTTGGTTTTAGAGAATTATTAATTGCAAATATTTATGAGCAGCATTGTAAGGACAGTAGGGTATAGCTGGATTTCCTAACTGAATGATAAATTGCATGTTGAAATTAATGGTTGGAGAATAGTATGGTGTGTACCTTTTATGCACAAATAAGAAGCAATGAGGATGAGATCACTGGCACTGTAGTAGTTATATGGACCTGTGCAATATTCAGTGAATTAACAGCTGTCTGTGACCCAGATCCAAAGTTTTTTTGGGGAATGAGGAACTGAGTGATCAGTGCAGTGTTTATCCTAACTAAGAATTTCAGTGTATTCTGCATTTAGCCTAATTTATTGTCAGAAATGTGTGAGTTACTTTAACTCAGAAATGTGAACTTGCTCACCTTCCAGAATTTAGCCATTATGTTTCAATAGGAAATGAGCTATCTTTGTTTTAATGTGTAGCTGTGTGTGTGTAATGTCTCCAGTATCTAAGCTGTGTTTTTAGGGGATGAGGAGAGCCACAATGTGACTGGCTGAACTGCGTGATACAACACTGGAAAGTGTTTTGGTAGTTGTGAAGGAGTCATGGCTGGCTGTGGCCTGCAGTATCTAGTGTGTTCTGCTCAGAAGGGTTTCACTTGAAAATTGATACTCTCTCTTCAGGATGTCCATTTTGTGGCAGTGGTATGAACAACGGGTAGTAGTATCTTTCTTGATGGAGCTCTTATTGCACTGGAAATCCCATGTTCTATCAACCCGTGCCTCTGTAAAACAGGAATCCGATGATGCTCTTGCCAGTGTTGCTCACTGTTTGGAGAGTTATTAACCTTTTTTCAATTTTTTTTCTTCAAATGAGTAAAACTTATTTCATGTATACCAACCAACAGATGCAGAAAGAGCATCATTAACCTGTCAAATTTTATTTTCGTGACTGGTGAATTATTTTATGATAAACTTACCCTTCATTCTGTGTTGGTGACCAGTTGGCCACTCACATGAGAAGTATGTGTATGAATAGTTCTCTTACTAAAATTAACTGCAGAAGCTTTCATAGATTAACTCTGTCACTTGAGAAGTAGCGTGGTGACCTATGCTGGCACTTGGCTGGCAGTGTCGTCGTGGTAAGCTGACGTGTAGGTTGGTGTCAGCCGTCATGTGAAACGGAGTTTTTACGCAGTGGATCTTCCGCTTTCGGTCTGTTCGTGTGTGCTACTGCCAGTGGTGTGGGACAGTGCTCCTCTGTGGGCAGCTTGCTTTTGGGGGTTTCTGAAGACTGGAATGGAATCCTGTGTGAGTTTCAATCCAGGAGCAGGGATGGTACTGGAATGCTTAGTGGTTGCAAGGTCACTGTAAAACAAAACAAAGATCTAAGTGTCGATAGCAACATACTGCCAAATTCATGTCCCTTGCAGTTGTACTTCTGTCACACCTAATGGTTTAAATTAAAAAGGGCTTGGAGACTAATAAAATCCTAAGGAAAGACATTCACAGGAACATCTTTTATTTTCAGAAGTGATACACAGCATTGACTTCCTAAAGAGTGTGGTTTTTTTTTTCCTTCCAGGCCCTGTTCAAAATCAGCTGATGCATTCTCCAGATGGCCAGGGATACAGCCCTGTGGTTCCAGGATCGTACTCCCATCAGATGCCAGCGAAGGTTCCTCCACATCAGTCTTCTGGACAGTATAGCTATAGTGGCTCTCAGAATGTTTCTCAATTAAACAATTACCAAGGACCTGGCCAGACTCTCAGTAGACCACCAGTGGCAGCTTTCTCTGGGTCACCAGTACAACAGCCAGGTCCTGTTCCACAAGTGCTGCCGCCTGCATTACAGAACTCAAAGGCTGTATCATCTGCTGGAAGCTTTCCTCCTGGAGCCAGCCCACCAGAGCTTTCAAACTGGCAGTACAGCCAGACTCCTGTGAGTCAGCCACTTGGGGCTCAAACAAGCCATTTGGCTCATGTGCCTGGGACGGGGTCAGCTCAGCCACCATCGTTGTTATCAGGAAGTACAAATACTCCAGGGAGTTATCAATATGCTGCTTCTCCGGGGGGTCCTCCGCTGCAGAACAGCTACATGAAGTCAGGTAACCAGAACTTTTTGATATTTTACCAGTGTCCATTTTTTCAATGACCTTTTAAAATAATGAGTACAGAATTGACTCTGCAGTGACATTTTGCTTATGGAAGATTGTCAAAGCAGATACACCCATCAGAAATACATGAATGCTTTCTTTGGGTTAGAAATGGAAGTTCTGTGCACAGGTTGGGTGTTTCAGCCGGCTGGAGAAGTTAACTCCTGAATGGGGTCTCATTGTTTTAGGATGCTGTGCATGGGTGATCCTGTTTCTGTGACCTTCACCGTTTCCTGGGGTGGCTGTTGGAGCACTAGCATGTTTCAGTCCAGGACTTCACCATTGAAAACTAGTTCTATTCAGTGAGCATGGTCATCTTGTTGGATTTTCTGTAACCGCTTGATTTAGGTAGTTTTCTGAACAGCCTCAGTCAGGTTGATGCAAATAACTGGAGCACAGCCTGAAAAGAAAACTGAAAAGCATTCTGTGCTGTTGAAATAGAGGTCAGTTCAATGGAAAGCTTCCTTCCCCCAAACTTGTAATTTTCGCATTTAATGATAATTGTCAGTCTTCAGAAAATACCCTAAAAGTAGGAGACTTTGTTCCTGCTGCTTGACTGCTGGTATATGCAGTGGTAAAAGCTTTTCTAACACTAAATAGCACTATTGTGCAACTTGTGATTATTATGGAAACACAGTTAATACTCAAGCTTCTCTTTGCTAAACTGCTGTCTGTTGTTACAGAGCTTTTTTCTGACTGAGCATGCAAACAGGAGTTAGGTACAGAAATAGTTTCCATGTAAAAGCAAATAATTTTTCTTGTGAAGTGCTTTTAGCCTCATTAGAGATTTTTACTGATGCTAGTTTTTTTTGTTATATGCCTCCCTGATTTTGTTATGATGTTCAAAATGTCTTAAGCTCACAGAATTTATGAAACTATTTCTGTCACTTAATTGGAATAAAGAGTTAGTACTTTGGAATTAGTAAGGAAAATGCAGAGAAATTTTGGAAAGTGGCATATGAAATGAGAGCAAGTGTTTGGAATAAGTAATTTTTATATGCATTCAGTCCTCCTGAGCAATTTCCCTGGTATTTTTTTGTATAACAGTGATCACTTTTAAAATTAAGTTAGCTTGTTTGGTAATCACTCCAGACTTAGTTATAAAGTTGGGATGTTTTCAGTACATCTTGAAATTCTTGCCAACAATAGCAACAAAAAGCTGAAAGAGATCAGTAGCTACAGGAACCCAGAATGAGAAAAGCATGAAAGAAACAACCTGAAGTTGAGATCCTCTAACCACATGTTAGGATTTATGCATCTCATGCTGTTCATCCCTGAATAACAGGAATATTTAGAATTCAATCTGTGTGTTTTTGTAACAAAATTTCTGTGACTTTTTTCAGCTGGGTTAAACTCCTCCTAAAAGTTAATCTCTTTATAGGATCTGCACCTCCACCTGTGACTCAGCCTTTAACTCCACTCCACCCTCCAAGGCCACCTTTAGGACCTCCACCAGTTGGTGGTCCATCTAGGCCATCAACAGCGATAGCAGGACCACCTAGTGCACAGTCTCTGCTAAAATCAGCTGCAAACCAAGAAGGTAGGAAGCAATTTGCTCTTTATGTTGAACTCAAACATGGCAACTTGCTGTAATATGCAACCTTTAAAGTCAACCACATTGTTCTATTAGAGACTCAAATTGTAAAATTGATACTAATACAGCTAATAATTTAATCTGAAAAAAGGAGGTAAGGACCTGGAAAGAAGAAAAATTCTTCTTGTAGACAGACATTAATAAAATTTAAGAAATTAACACTTAAAAATAGATTTCAAAGTGCTGTTTTACATGGCCATGTCTCCTATACTTGGCATTGCTTTTTTCCTTTCTTGTGTTATGAAGTGATAGTGAAATTCTCATGTCTCTGCACCCCTGACTGCTGTGAGGACAGAAATCCATGTATGATTCCCTGTATTGTTCATTCTACAGCAAGAGCTAAAATGTGGACCTTGCAATTCCTTGCTGTTTATGTAGCTGTACCTTATTCTTCTCTGTGTAAAATCACTGAAACAGTACATCTTGCATTTGTTAGTTTTCTGAAGGAAGTTACTAGAGGCTGTGAAGTGTCAGCTGTTGAAGACAGATACCTGACTTTGTGTCCCCTGTGGGCCCTGCACGAGTATGCCATTGTTTAAGAACTCCTCAGGGCTCTGTATCAGACAGACTCCAGTTGTTTGGCATTTAGTGCCCATGCTAGATGGGGCCATGTGCGAGTTGGCAGCTTTATTTCTACATACATAGTTCTGTCAAAGCTGTTGGTTCCTTGCATGTTCAGATTGACAGTTTGTTGTGTGGGGTAGCTATGTGAGTACAAGAATAGTATACTGGGATTTAGCTTAGTTTGGAATATATGAAATGCATTAGAAACAGCTTTTGCTTAGAAAATATTTTCTTCATATTGAAGAGAAACGTTTTCAGAGCCCTGGAGAGATAAAAATGTTTAGTCTATGAAGCAGGTTGACTGCTGCTAGCAAGATTCAGTGTGTAATGTAAGTTCCTTTTATTGGGTCATCTTTGAAGATTTTAATAAAAAATGGTAATAAAAACAGAGTACCTACTTCTCCTCAGCAATATATAGTTGTGTTAGTATATTTAGACATAGTTGGCTTACCAAAAACTGTTCTTTGGGAGCACTGTCTGAGTTTCAAGGTTTTTCCTGTCTTAGATTGAATTTCTGTCTTCACTAGTATGTGACTGTGTCAGAGCTGTTGCTGTTTGGTGAGCAGTAGTGGACTAAGTGTGTAAGTGTAGGGAATTCGTTGTTTCTGTGAATTATCAGTAGAAAAGGTTCTTCAGGGTACTCTAAGCTACAGGGTACTTGGAAAACTGCAGCTAGCCTAAAGAGACTTCCTCTGCTGAGGAGGGAGTGTCCCCTGACCCTTTACTGCATGTCATCTTGGAAGCTGTGGCAAATCCCTCATCTAAAGGAATCGTAAAACATTATTCAACCGGAAGTGTAGGGACTTTTGTTTTCCTTAAAAAAAAAAAGATTGTGATGGTTTATGGATGTTGTTTGTTGAGGTAACCTCTGCAGGGGATGTGTATGTGAGCAAGAGGCCAAAGTGTTTATTTAATTCAGTTTCATCCTGGGTCAAAACCAAAGTAGGTTCAAACTATGCTTGTCTTAATATTCATCCAGCAAATAGGATTTTTTTGCAGTTACCTCGTTAAAACTTCTTCGTAACTTGTGCAAATTTTTCCTGTGGTTGTTTTTCTTAAAAGGTGATACCAGATCTGCTGCCAGTGATGGGTCTGTAGTGCAAAACAGCTATGACGCAATTGAAGGTGGTGGCCTCATGGGTAAGGCTTTGGGAGTAAAAATGGTTGTTATTATTATGGAACTTAAAAGAGTCTGGGAAAGATAGAAGTTTAAGCATTTGTGTACAAACATATGTACTTGGTTCAGTGCCTGTTTTGAAGCTAAATACAAAATTTGAAGCACTGACAATTAGCGTGTCAGTAATATGTAACGCGGGTGAGAAAACCTTTGCAAAGTTGACAGCAGCTGTATTTTTTACTCTTAGAAACTAAACAGGCAGCTCTCCTGTTGTACTAATGCCTCAAGTAGGATACAGTTCTTCAGCAATTAAGTATCTGTCTACTCTGCTTCCAGCAACTCCACATCATTCTCCTGCAGCCCCGAATCTTAAGATGAATAGAAATGTTGGGTATTCTTACCCTGCCTTACCTCCAGGCTACCAACATACTTCTCCACCTGGAGCACCAGGAATGAATGCATCTGCTTTGCAATATCCAGATGGATCAAAACATTTCCACCAGGTAAATATTGTCTGTTTTTTATCTCAGTACTACCTCTGTTTTTTACCTACCCCCCCTCTGGTAGGGGGGGTGGGTAGAGAAAAGTGATGGTTGGTGTGTGTTGTGCATCCCTGTGGTGCTGCTGCTTTTGTTCCCTGTTTGGGCACCATTTGTTCAAGAAGACAGACATAGCCCAGAATTAATGCTTTTGCCTGTGCCTTGGCACCAGTTTGGAAAAGCTGTGTGCCAGCTCTTTGTGTAGTGTTCCACCCTTGTATCTGTTCAGGATGTTTCTTTTGAAACTTTCAGCTGCTTTTGGCATGCTTCTCTTCCCTGGCATTGTTATTGTTAGCTGAAGTATTTGGGTTTTTTTCCATGAACTTTCAAAGTGAACTGACCAACACTTTCACCAGCTGAGCCTCTGTATTTCAAGAGCTTTGTAGCCATTTCATGCTACTTTTTTTCCTCTGTTATGTTACATGCATAAGTCAAGTTCATGTGACAACCAGTATTTCTGAATATATTCATACAGTGGTAGCTAGTTGATGCATGAGCGAAACAAACTGAAAGAGATATATATGTGGTTTTAAGTGGACTGTGGGTTTCATCCAAATAATTGGTGCTAATTTTTGAAATTTTATTTGACTCTAGCCTGCCCTGGGCCCTAATCACTTAACTGCATCAATGGGTGGCCTGAGTCTACAGCAGGAAGGGTTAAGACCTGTGAATCTTCTTCAAGAAAGAAATATTCTTCCCACCACCCTCTTGAAGGCTCCTGTCCCCAACTTGCATGAAGATATCCAGAAGCTCAACTGCAACCCTGAGTAAGATTATGCATTTGCTATAATTCATCAAAGTAGATAGAAGTATAAATTCCTACTTAGAAACATAACTTCACAAAATATTTTCTTAATTTTATGAGTAGAAAATATTGAAAATGGGCTTCACTGTGTTAAGATAAAGGCAGTAAGCGGGTTTAACTTTGAAGAGGGGAAAATCATCTATGTAGAAGGTATAAGGAAGCGTTTGCTTACAGAGCAGCTATAGATAGGTACAGTACAAAAATGTTATGGCTGGCAGTGAGTATGGATGAGAAGATATAAAATGACAGTTAATTCAGTCAGGGGAGGTACACCAAAGAGATTGTGCATGAAGAAACATGGGTGACCTCTGTATTGAAAGTAACCATTTAAAACAATGGAGTAAATGAAATTTCAAACAAGAGACTGGCAGTTGGTTAATCAATTATTCTCTCTGAGGAGACCAATCAAACTGTGTATAGCCAGGGACTCCTGCTTTGCAAATATTTTTATTGTAGATAAAGGAAATAACAGTGCCTTTGTGATGTTGTTCATGCAAACAAGCTGGACAGGATTTGCAAAACTGCCACATATGTCTGCACTTTCTGGAAGCTGCTGAGTGCTCAAGACTCAGAAAATGATTGTGGGGTTGTTTATAGTTACTAAGTTTTTAAAACTGCTTTTTAAGCTTTGCCAGTTCTGATTTATTCCAAAATAGCACTTGGTATATAATGATTTGGTGCAACTTTGAGTATTGTTAGGCTTAACTTTGACTTGAGTGACTAAAATGACACTCAGTTCTGTGTAAAAAGTATTTGTATAGAATAAGAAATCAAAGTATGTACTGTGGGTCAAGCTCAGAAACAAAATGATTTGACAGAGATGGAGAAGATCTTTTATCTGGAAATGGAAATTCACCATCAACAGCTCTAGAAAAATATACTGTACTACTGAAATCATAATTTATTTGAAAGCCTCTGAAAATAACCCTTTGTCCTCCATGTAGGTTGTTCCGCTGTACCCTGACTAACATTCCTCAAACTCAGGCCTTATTGAATAAAGCCAAACTTCCTTTGGGGCTCCTGCTTCATCCTTTCAAAGACTTATCGGTATGAGAAATATTCAAAACTTTACATGCTGAAATATCAACTATGCCTTTACTAGAGTCCAGACAATGGATAATGAATTATAAAACAAGGGCAGGTATCTTGGCCCAGAAGAATTACCGTAGTAACTCTTCTGTACAGATCACTGTAATTTTTCTGAATTATTTCTCCCTACCATTTTTAAACCTTCAGGTCACACTTCTTAATGAAAAAGAAACCCTCCCAAACCTCAAAAAACCAAAAGCTTAAAGGCAGCACAGAATTTGGACTGTGATAGAAGGCAACACATCTAAATTCCAGGTTGTCACGTGTCAGTTGCAGTTATTCATTTCAAACTTAGTACTAATTCTAAACTCAAGACTTGACAAAGTTGAAGGGATTTGGATATCGTGAGATAGCCAGGAGACTTTGAATTTAGCAGTGTCTCTCTTAGAAACACTGTTTTTTTGTCTCAGTTTCATTAATTTTTCAAAGATGTGGGATTTTTTTTCCCTGCTTTTTGCTCTGTATTGAGTGCAGGACTTGGTCTTAAACCATCACTGTAAAATTCAAGAATTTAGAGGCTTGGAAAGGGAATGTACGCAGTAAAATATGTTAGAGCTCAGTTCCTACCTATTGTAGTAAGGAATTTCAGGGATGCTGTGAGGATGCAGAAGTACTGCTTTCAACAAGGATGCTTGACTCACTAGCCAGCACAGTGTAGGTGGTGGTGTTACCACAAATTAACAGCTACAGGGTGAGGGTGCTTTAAAACAGGAAGCTTTTCTTTTCCAGCAATTGCCAGTGGTCACTTCCAGTATTATTGTGAGATGCCGTTCCTGCCGGACGTACATTAACCCTTTTGTCAGCTTCCTAGACCAAAGGAGATGGAAATGCAATTTGTGCTATAGAGTGAATGATGGTAAGTTTTAAGTGTGCTTTAAAGTGTTGCAATTAACCTTTTCCACCTTGGCCTTTGAGACTGGAGAGTTGTTGGCCACATCAGTAGGGGGACTGTTGTCAGTCACGCTGGGAGTCATGAGAAATGTTTCCCAGTGACAGTGGTGTCCTTAAAGAAACACAATAAGCCCAAGTGGTCCCACATGGTACCCTTGCAGGTGACAAGTGTAAGTGTACACTGCCTAGTGTAGTTCTCCATGTGTTGCCCAACAGCCACAAAAGAGTTGATACATTTGTTTTAAAATGCAGCACAGCTAATACTACGGTGAAATACTAATATATAAACTTATCTGCATAGTTCCTGAAGAATTCCTGTATAATCCTGTGACAAGAGTTTATGGAGAACCTCATAAAAGACCTGAAGTCCAGAATGCTACTATTGAGTTTATGGCTCCATCTGAATACATGGTAAGGCTTTATTTACTTTTACTTATTCTTTCCCTTTGTTTTATTTTCAGAGGGAAGTCAGAGAAAGCTTTGTTTCAGAGCATGCTTTCCAGTTCAGTAGAACAGCTGTTGCCTTAAGAAGTATATCTGAGAACTCATGGGGAGAACTTCGGAGAGTTCACTTCTAAACATTTATGATGTCAAAGTTGTTCTGTATTTAGAATATGTAGGTATCTTCTGAAGAAAACTAGAATTCTGGTATTACCAAATAAGAGGCAAATGCATTCAGAAATTTTAGCTATCATCTGCATGCTGTTTTAACAGTTTAAACTTGCAATGGAATGAATAAATCCAATCTAACAAATGTTATTTGAAAATTAAAGGTAATCTTTTCTTTGCTCAGCTGCGTCCACCTCAGCCGCCCGTGTACCTCTTTGTATTTGACGTCTCTCACAATGCAGTAGAGACAGGATACTTGAATACAGTCTGCCAGACCCTATTAGACAATCTTGACTCGTAAGTACTTTTTTCTTAAAATCTCCAATTTTCATTCCTCTTAAGAAACTTGTGATAGACACCAATATGCCAGTCCTTCCTGTCTGGAAGACAAATTTCCTAGTGTGGGCTAGCGATAGCCAGTGTTGTGTTAAAATGTACCATAAAGCTGTAGTCTTTTTCCCATCACAGCTACACCAGTTTAAAAGGTAATTTTGAGGCTTGATTTTCAGTCTGACTCTTTCCTATGTGCTTCACCAACCCCCAAAAGAATATAAGCATCATGTTTATGATATCTTTTGAACTGTATTTTTTAAAACCTGAAATTTAGATAAGTATTTGCTGAAAAGAGTCATACATCTAATAAACTTTTCATAAAATGCATACTGTTTGAACTTATATAAACACTAGTTGGTATTTTGCAGTTTATTTCTTCCTTTTCTTCCACTTCTGATTACCCTCTTAAAAGGTTTTCACATACCTGCTAGGTGACTCTACCGTGAGTTCCTTTTTTGTTGTGGTTTTTGTTCTGTCCAAAATGACTTAGTGAAGTTCTTGCAGTCTAGCTGTTAAGCTAACTGCTTGGTAAGAACCATGGAGAGATGCAGCGGATGTTAAAAAAAAAAAAGCCTGAAGAAATGAAATTTCATCTTGGTGAACACCATATGTCTCATTTTCAGGCTTCCTGGGAACACTAGAACAAAAATAGGCTTCATAACGTTTGACAGCACAATCCATTTCTACAGTCTTCAGGAAGGTCTCTCTCAGCCTCAGATGCTTATAGTTTCAGATATTGAAGGTATGCAGAAATAAATTTTGTCATCAGTACCTATTAATGACTTCTGCTTATGACAGCCTTTAAAAATATGTATCTGGTGGGAGCTTCTAGATCACACCAGTAGTCTCTCTAGTAATGACTTTAGAAGTACCATATGTGTGAGTTTGTTTATGAAGACATCTCCCTGGTGTCTGAGCAATGCTGTGGCTGCTCATGACTTCAAACATGAAGACAGCCTTCTTGACTTCTAGTTTAATTTGTACAATTCTCTAGATTCCTCTTGAAATCCCAAATACTGGTGCTGGATACATTTCTATAGATTTTCTGGTGTCTGCTGCTTAGTGCTTGTCCTTCTGCCTTTTGTTTCAAGTCACCTTTCACTGAATGTTATTGGGCAAGGTAAAATGAACACTGGAAATATTTGCTATGTGATTTTATTTAATTATCCTCTTGATTATCCTTCAGCCCTGTTGATTGCTACTCTAACATGGGATTCTAGCCACAGGAATGCTTATGAGAAAAAAAGAAATCCACATAATTATGTTTACATGGGTTAATGCACTGATACTGTGTATTTTTTCCAGTTAAGTATGATGGTTGGCAAATAAAGTCAGGGGAAGCTTGATGTGTTTTTAAAAGATAACTCAAATATTTTTTTCCCTTTCAGATGTATTTATACCAATGCCAGAAAACTTATTAGTAAATTTAAATGAAAATAAAGAGGTAAGAAGCAAGGACTTTCTTACATAACTAGTGACATTTACATAGATGGGGATATGTTTGGTAATTTTTTGATTAATTAATGCTCATTAACACCTGTTGTTCAAATGCCAGGTGTGAGGCAAAAAAAAGAGGTCTTTTATCTCTGTCACTGTAAATTCTTGCCAACCTGAAACAAGACAGTACTTCAGTTTTACTAGGACTTTCTCTTTACTACCTTAATATTAGAAGTGTTAATGCTTGGGTTATATTCAGCATTCAGCTCTATGTAAAGTAGAAAACCATGAAGACTCATAGGCCTAATACTGTTTTCTCACTTGTAGCTAATTCAAGACCTGTTGAAGACATTGCCACAGATGTTTACCAAGTCCCTGGAAACTCAGAGTGCTCTGGGGCCTGCATTACAGGCTGCCTTTAAACTGATGTCCCCCACTGGAGGTAGAATCACTGTCTTCCAGACACAGCTCCCATCTGTGGGAATGGGAGCACTAAAGTCACGAGAAGAGCCAAACCAAAGAGCAACAGCAAAGGTTAGGAAAGCAAAAAGGTTGAGAGTACTAACAACCCTGTTCTGTGCATGTAGGTGGTTCTGGGATTGTCTCTTCTGTGTTAATTTTGTGCTTGTCTTGCTCCTTTGTTAAAGTAGCAGAAAAAACAAAAGAAAAACCAAGCAATATAAGCACAAATTAACTACCTGGTTTTTTAAAATATTTTTAATCAATGGTGTAGAATTGATTATTAGTGTCCCTGAAAACAGGCAATAAATATATGAATCAATTTGAATTTCCTTTGTATTTTATAATACTCCATTGTGTTAACAGGACATACATCTGACACCATCGACTGATTTTTACAAGAAGTTGGCCTTGGACTGCTCAGGGCAACAGGTTGCAGTGGATTTATTTCTTCTTAGTGGACAATATTCTGACTTGGCTTCTTTAGGTAAGTCATATAAACCTGTTTTGGGGCATGTAACTTTTGTATTTTGAACAAATGCTACATTAGATCTACATTATATTTACTAGATGAACCTGATTTGAATTAATCTAGTGTGTCAAGATGCAAACTTATCCTTGCTGAGCAGTGACAGTGAATAGAATGTAATCTTTCAGTCCTGATTTAACCTACTTATGCTCATGTCCTCCCTTAATGAGTCAGGATTCTTGTGCTACTGATGTAAGTAGCCGAAATACTTTCTTCCTTTTTATGCCTTTTAACCATCAGTGTAATTGTCTTTAGAACAAGTTTTATTAGCATTTTAATTATTTTTTCTCTATCTAACCAAACTTTCAAGGGACAGCAATTTCAATGGAAAATTATTTCACACCTGAAACTATCACATACTAGAAGATACAGTTGTGTTACATCTCTGTCTGTAGGCAGGTCTGTAACTGTGTATCTGAGCGATTTGCAGGTGTGAACAATTTAATAATTTAAAGACTGCAGCAGCAACTGTCTGCACTATCCAATATATGCTGGTTTTGTTTCAGGTTGTATATCAAGGTATTCTGCAGGTAGTGTCTACTACTACCAATCTTACCATCATAAACACAACCCTGTCCAGGTGGAGAAATTGCAAAAGGAACTGAAGCGATATTTAACTAGAAAAATTGGATTTGAGGCTGTCATGAGGATAAGATGCACCAAAGGTCTGAATTCACCTTTTTAGATTTTTGTGGGGTGGAGAAGAGGGATTGCTGCTGTTTGGGAATGTTTTATTTGGTATTCTAGCTATTTTGTAAGCTTAAATGATTAAAAGGCAAAGATTAGAAAAGTAAAATTCAGTACCAGGGATAAGACAGTTTTTTAAAGACTGTATTTGCAGTGTGTTTTCTGGCATCCAAGTTCCATTTTATAATGGTCAAAACTGGAAATTCTGCTGGACTGCTATTTCATCAAGTGACTTTTTATAATCTAGGTACTTTCTACTACTCTGCATTGATTTGCCTTGCTAATTCCCACTTTCTGCTAGGCTTTATGGCTTCTTTGTATCAGTTGTCAGTTTGCGGTATTTACCTTTTCTGAAGATAATGTATTTCACTGAGAGGGAACATTCCCATACAGAGTCATCTGCATTGATGGCAGATCTGTGTATGGTGCCTGTACTTCACAGCTATAAAACCCAAACTGATTCATTATTATCTTTTAGGTCTTTCCATTCATACTTTCCATGGGAACTTCTTCGTACGATCTACAGACTTGTTGTCATTACCCAATGTAAACCCAGATGCAGGATACGCTGTGCAAATGTCAGTGGAAGAGAGTCTTACTGATATGCAAGTTGTTTCTTTTCAGTCAGCTCTCCTGTACACTTCCAGCAAAGGTAAGGTTAGATTGAGCCAACAGTGGCATTTGTAGTGTTGTTTCATAAAACGAGTATGGAGGCTACAGTTTTCTTTTCTTGCAGGTGAAAGACGAATTCGTGTCCACACCATGTGCTTACCTGTCGTCACAACACTGAGTGATGTGTACCTAGGGGCAGATGTGCAGGCCATCACAGGGCTCTTAGCCAATATGGGTGAGTGTGCTAAGAGCTTGTTTGGATATGCGTGGATCACATCCTTAAAGCTCTGAGCAACAATCCTCTGGGATGTGGCATTAGAAGAAAAGATTGTCCCTTGTTCTTAAGAGTGCTTTCTAAGTTGCAAACCTAAGAGAGTTTTGGTTTTAATGCTTGGCTTAGGTGAAAGATCAGAAAGAGCTGTGTATAATCACCTGGACTTAGGCTTAGTCTGGTGCATCATTGTGGGCCCCCAGCTTTTTTCTGAAGCACTTGACTTCCCCTAGAATGTAGTAAAAGCTTAAGATGCATCGACATATATGATAAAATGAGAGAAGTTAATGTATGTGACTGTATTCGGGCCAAGAGAGGAAACCCCGCTTATTTGAGCCTTGTACTCTGTGTTTAGCTGTGGACCGCTCCATTTCTGCTACGCTGAGCGATGCTCGGGATGCCTTGGTCAATGCAGTGATAGATTCTTTAGCTGCTTATCGCTCATCTGTGCTGAGCATCCAACAGCCTGGGCTCACGGCTCCCCACTCACTGCGGCTCTTCCCACTTTATATACTGGCACTCTTAAAACAGGTAAGAGGGCAAAGGAAGCCAGGCAAGAGGATAATTCTGTTTGGCAGGCCAGCCTGAAGTAAAAGGACAATTCTTTGATGCAGAATGGTTTAGTTTAAAAGCAGGAATTTAGAAGTGTGTGTAAAACCAAAAGTATAAATGTTTTAAGCAATGGAAGAGCAAAATAATAAAGACACTGACTAGTGAAGAGAATGTGTCAGGGTAGTGATAGTGTTTTCTCAGGAATCTCATTTTTGTGCATTTCTGGAAATGTAGATCCACACAGCAGTTCAGCGTGGATTAGAAGAGAATTGGGTGGGTGGCAGAGAGGGAGTTGGCTGGCTGTTCTTGCAGTAGGTTTAAAGCATTTCACAGTATTTGCTCAACGTAAGTATTTTTTAATCAAATTTTCCTGAACTGATATTAGAAGTCACTTAAGTGTTGGACGAACTGGTTTTCTGTTTCAAAGAGAAGTTTAGGATTTATACATCTTGATTAGGGATTAACCAGCATGTTCATACTGAGCTTTTTTTATGTGAAAGGCTTGATAAGCATTTGACCCAGTCAAGTGGGAGGAGTGAGCCCTACTTTTGATTTATAGCTGTTTCTTTGGTCCCAACAAGCCAGGAGTATTTCTTTCCTGTAAATACAAACCTAAGACTCTGTACATTGAAGCCAATTGTAAACTGCTCGATTCTTTATTCTTTTAAATTTCATCAAGTAACATTTTTGAGATGTATGTTAGAGAGACGTATTTCAGGGTGCTTTAATCTCTGCTATAGTGCTCACTAGAAAGGATTGATGGTGCCAGGTCGAGGTTAATTCTAAAATCCAGAAATGGGAATAATGAGACTTGCATGATTTATATGTGAAACACTGAAGAGAACTATGGAGAAGTAAAATAGCAGAAGTAAAACACCATGAGAAAACACTTAGGACACATCTCTAAAACTTAAGTAAGTTAGAAATAAGCAGTAAGTGATGTGTGAAATTCACTTTTATCTTGCTTTGCTTTAATGGTTAAATTAAATGGCTGATTGTTTGCAGAAAGCATTTCAAACTGGGACAAACACACGTTTGGATGAACGCATCTTTACCATGTGTCAGGTGAAAAACCAGCCCCTTGTTTACCTCATGCTCATGACGCATCCCAGTCTGTACAGAGTCGATAATCTCACAGATGAGGTAGGTCTTTGCCTTTCTATGTAATCTGTTTGATCCCAAAGATTTGGGTGATATGAAAGTAAATGTTAAAAGTCTCCCAAGTTTTCCATATTAAAGCTGCACAGCGAAAATATAATGTTTCATATTCTTCCACTTGTTGCATTTATGCATTTGTTATTTGGAACTGGATTGATGAATTCTGGAGAGAAGCTGTGCTTTGCTATGGATGGATGGGGAAGGTTTTTTCTAACTTATTTCATCTTTGCCTTGTGTCATTATCTTGTGCTATAAATCCCATATACATTAAGACATCATAATGTGTTTTTTGTCCCTTTGTACCTTCCTTTATTTTTAAATGTCAAGCAGTTTGGAGAACAGGGAATGTTTATGTAAAACCCTGAACAATTTTAGAAATCACATCTTTGGTACATAACAAATTGGATATTCCAGTTCTTGAACTAATTAACTAAGATACATTTGATGAAATTCACCCTCTCTAAATAAAACATTAAGATTTATTAGTAAATTACGCACTTTAAGTATGGCTTGAGTTACACTGAAACAGTCCAGCTCCAGTATTCAGTGTAATAGATCCTACTCTTATTTAACATTCTCTTCTGTTTCTTTGCATCAAGATGTGAACCACTGTTTTTCTTCTTCCTTCTTTTAGGGGGCTCTTAACATGAATGACAGAACTATACCTCAGCCACCCCTTCTCCAGCTGTCAGTGGAGAAGCTGAGTAGGGATGGTGCTTATCTTATGGATGCTGGCTCTGTAAGTTGTGTGGTGGTGGGAATTTTAAAAAGTATCCAGATTTACTTAGCGTCTTCTTTTTAAGAACCCGAAATATGTACAAGACTGCTGAGGTGTGTTTTGGGTTGGATTAATGTTGTTATTGATGGGTGTCTTTCAGGTGATGTTTCTATGGATTGGGAAGAACTGTGGGCAGGGCTTTATCAGCCAAGTCCTTGGCGTTCCAAATTATGGCTCAATACCACAGAATATGGTACGTGCTTGCTCTGCTGTTCATCAGTCATACAGTGCTGCCAGAATATCATTTGCATGAGAATTAAAATACCACTACTCAGATATTAGCCCTCTAGTGGTAAAGATCCAGATTCAAGGAAAGAAATAATTTCTGTTACCTCTTGGAGTTTCTTCCTATGAAAACACAGTAGGAAGAGGCTGACAACAACTGAGTTTCTCAGACCTGTGGGAGCAGACTAAGAACCCTTGCAAACAGTGAGCACAGTGGGTTAGTGGGAAATTCTTTAGTTTCTGCAACAAAACAGGAATCAATCACAGCTCAGTCGTCACCATTCTGACAGCTGATTGCTGATAGCAATTTAGTGCTCTTGACTGTTTCAAGCCCTTTTGAAGAAGACAAGACTGAAACTATACATCACAAAATGTATCTGTCTGGGTTTTCTTTATGCCTCATGAGTTGGGCTAGTTTAAGTGTTCCTTTTACTGTTTGTCTGAAAAATACCCTGTTTGTATTAGTGAAACCCTTTGCCTTTCAGACACATCTCCCAGAACTTGAAACTGCAGAATCCATCAGAACACAAACTTTCATTTCTTGGCTGAGAGAACAGAGACCTTTCTTTCCTATACTATATATAATAAAGTAAGTGGTTTTTAACAGTCTTCTTGCTTCTTCAGCAACCTGTTAACAATACATACTTGGATACCATATACTGAACTTTCTTAATGGAATTTTTAATAATAGTATGTGCTGTGCTGACAGATTTGACTGCAGATATGATTTAGGAATTGTCTCAAATTAGAATTTCAAAAGACTAAAAAAGACTAAATGTCACAGGAGAATCTTTAATGTCAGATAAATGAAGTAAATGCTGGTAAGAGCACTTATTAGGATTAATCACTACTAAGGGTTATTTGAGATCCTCTTTTCATATGTCCTTAAGCTCTTGAAATGTCTTGCCACTTGACCTGTAACTTTATTAATGCACAGTAGCCCTTGGCAAACGTTTATTTTCACTCAAACACTTATATTTTTATTTTTAAGGGATGAGAGTCCATTGAAATCAAGTTTTCTGCAAAATATGATTGAAGACAGAACAGAATCAGCCTTATCATACTATGAATTCCTCCTTCATATACAGCAGCAAGTGAATAAATGAAACACTAGCCTTTGGCACACTTCTTTAAGGAAAGATTTTGCAGTAAAGAATGATTGTGCTTGTAATATCTTCATTAAATCTGTGGCTTGAGGCAGTTGATGAGAAGTTCTCACTGTGATTTCAACGAACTAAAGCAAATAAAGGACCACATCTGAGAATCAAATGTGCAACTACATAATATTGTACCTTAAAAAAAAAAAAAATCAAACTGTTGGAACTGGTTGAGCACCTTTAATTTGCTGCAAATTGTGTTTTTACTGTAAGTAGTTGCAGCATGAAGTACATTTACAAAGGCAATACTGCAAAGGTGAAATACATTTTGTAAAATAAAGAGTTCTTTGTTGTTCAAAATGTATATTTCTGTAACTTTTTGCTTTTTTTTTTTCTTTTTTTTTTGCTGCTAGATATAAAACCTCACAATACTGATCGTGATTTGCAGGGAAATTCTAAGTGCATCCAGTGATTACAGACAGAGCATCTCACTGTTTAACTTAATGCTTAAAGTAGCAATGAAAGAATTGTTCATTGTGAAATGAACGAATCTTATGAAGTGTAGAATCCAGTGTTCGGATTGGATTATGGCTAATAGGACTAAAGGTAAACTTAACCTGGATAAGGTGGATGAATTTGTTGAAGCTCTTAATAAGTCAGTATTCTAATTCTAAAAACAGTGGGGAAGAGTGGGCCCTACTTGAGACAGATTTTAAAAAGTCATTGGCTGAGTTGGCAGCAAAAGTAGACTTAGGTAGATGGTAAGCTTTGCTTTTCTTCGGTAGAAGGAATAGTTTTAATTTCAATTTTATGAATGGTGTGGGAGGGGAGGGGCAAGGAAGCTTATCTTAGATTTTGTTTGGTTATATTCAGTAGACTTTTGGCTCTTGTTTACATTAAGTGAATGTTGGGCCCCTCAGATCTGGTGTGTTCTGAAGCAAGTTTTTTGGCAGCACTTCAGACCAAATGTTGGTCTGCAGCATTGAATATTCTGACAAGAAAATTGGAAATTATTTTTCCAAGAACAAAATTATTATATTGCATTTGAAGATTTGTATATGGTTGCAGACATGCCTGAAGTTTTCGAAAAAAGGAGTTTTTGCTGCAGCTGTGTAATGAGCCCAGGTCCAAGGCCAGTGTGCACTAAATAAAAGCTTTAAATATACTCTCAGATCCTGCCAGAGCTACAGATCGAAGCTGACATCAGACTTGAAGTGAAAATTTATGTACAAAAAATATTTAAATAATTTTATAGAAGTGTATTGATAATTCTTCTGTATTGAAGATTAAGCTATCATTGATAGCTACCAATGTAAAGAGTATTTAAGTTACTGTATCCCAATGCCCAAGGAAGTGTTGCATATGGAAAAATCTCGGTTTGGTTTTTTATTTAATAGTGGTAAACTTAAAGGTCTTGCAAAACTTTCTGGGGCAAGTAACTTGAAGAGATAAAAGACTTGTGAGTGGTCAAATATACTGTGCATAGGACATTTGGAGATACAAATGTCAGTAGGGTCAACATTTGGGTAAACATTTGCTCCCATTTCAGGCTGTAGCTGCATGTGATTGTCAGGAGTTGCCTTACTTTAGGGGAGGAGTTCCTTGGGAGAAATTGTTCTTGTTGCTTGAGCACAAGAAGCTCAAGTTCAGAACAATGGCTAAAACAGCATGAAAAGATTATTATAGAACCAATTTAAGCTTCCCTGTCTGCTGCCTCTGTAGCAAACAGGAATATATTTACTTGAACTGCTTTTCAGAGAATTGCACAGTTTCTATTCATAGTGAAGAGGTTTATTTTAAGTTTTGACAGTCTGATTTTTTTTTCCAGGGAGGGGGAAAGGGGTCTCTTCATTTAAATCATAAATGGAACCTCTGCACTTGCATAAGTTCTGCCCTAAACCTTGTGTTTTGGGTATATTATCACTCAGATGTTGAATTGAAAACCATCCTTACATCAAATAGCCCACCCAAAGTCTGTTTCTTACTATGACTGTATTTTGCTACTATATCCCCTTTTTTAAGAAACATAAACACTCGAGATGGCCTCATTGCTTTATGTACACCAGACTAATGGCTGAAGGTGTCAGTCTTTGTGGCAGTTAACAAGTTTGAATTTGAGTCCCTAAGTTTTACAGAGCAAAACATGATAAATTAGTCAGATGAACCCTCTCGGAGCTCTCTTCACTTTGAAAGAAATTCTGTATTGAACTTTGTTAGTTTATTCCCTTGCAGTGGGGAAGGCCTGCTGGTTAACTTGTAGTGCTGTAATGGCAGTACAGGAAACATGAACACACACACTACCTGTGATTTCTCATTTTTACATACAATTGAAAAATGAAGACAGTGAAGATGGACTGCGAAAGTAGGCAAGAGTGGCTCTGGTACTTAGATCTCAGTACGACACCTCTACTTCTGTGAATGTGTGGTAGAGGTGTGTCTATTTTTGTAGTTGAACATGTTTTTTTAACTATTTCTGTATTTGACACATTAGTGTTCAGCCAACATTGTTACCATCCATTTTACTTTGCTTTCATTATTGTTTTTAATTTAATATTAATTTTTGGGTCTTAAGTCCCCCTAGACTGTGTTGCAATAACTAGAATGATTCACTTTTATTTAGAATTAATTTCTTAACAGAATTTAATCAAAGATGCAGAATGGCTGTTAAGGGACCATTAAATGTGGTTTTAAGATTCTGTTTACTATTACGGACGTAATCCTTATAGTAAATTTAATTTTGTAAAGTAGTGTATAATATTGTAATATTAAATCTTTGTTCTCTGAACTCAAACATTTGATCTTCAGTATGAAGTTATAAATCTTCCCCCTTCTGAATTTGAGACAGGATTTACTTGTCCTCCTTTTTACAGTTTGTAATTTTCACTGTTTTATTCCTGTAAAAAGTCATTTGTAACACATGCAAATGCTTATTTTATCTGTGCTAATTTATCAGATTTGGCTACTCAATAAAATTAATTGAAAGAACTCATGCAAGTCCATCATTCCTTTCTTATACATAAAAATAGAACAATGTATTCAATCAATTGAGATAAATACCATGTTGGTCACAGGAGCCAGCTGCCAGTAATGGTTGGAATTTAGCCTTCAGCAGCATTCCAAGATGGTGATCAATTTTATTTTAGGTAATCTTGTATCTTCATGTAACATCCCATTCTTTCAGCAGCTTTTTTGTAAAAGCCATTCCATCTTAATGCTTGCCAATTTTTTTGAGATGTTGTCGCTGCTGCTTCTGGCCCATCATAGACAAGTGTAAAAGGTTGAACCTGAGGTGCTTGACGGGCTTTTGGGCCAATCGCGCTTTTGCAATTTTGCATATAAAAATCCCGTGCAAGGGCGGGAGATTTCTCTTTGTTTCTTGCATCAAGGGCCGAGGGGTGGTCGAAGGCAAAAGGCTCCAGGCCCGGGCCCAGGTCCGGACCGGATCTCCCACCTCGACCCCTCGGCGCGGCGGCGGCGGCGCGGGGCGGGCCCTGCCCTCCCAGGGAGAGCTGTTCCCGCTCCGCAGGCAGTGTGTGACCGAGGCCGCGTGGCCGGGATGCTCTGAGGCCGCCGAAACCCCGCGCGGGGCTGGCGGGGCACCTTTGCATCCAGCGCAGCTCTCGCTAAAGCCGAGGAAACACCACACACTGCAGCCGACAAAGACACCTTTTCTTTCAAGTCAGCAAGGAAGGAAGAGAAAAGTAAAGTCACATGGGACGGAACTGAACAGGGCGACCCCAAGGTCAGAAACAGAAAAGAAGGGGCGAGAGCACGTGGGAAGGCAGGTAGATGGCGACGGGAAAAGAGGGCTGTCGCGCTTTTTTTGGCGCGGATTAAAAATGGTTCTTGCAAAGCCGTAGAAAGGACTTTAATCCATTTGAAAAAACTTGGGGGCATGGGAAATTCTTGTGCAGCCTGTGACTTTAAAGAAAGGCCTACGCCAGACCACATAGAAGTTGTGAGAAGCTGTTAGAGATTTGAAGCAGAAAACCTTTGCTTTCAGGCTGAGATAACTCATCATTAAAATTGTAGAAATATTCAATATTTCTACAATTTCAATATTGTAGAAATATTAATTGGGCTTATCAGCTCTGTGTTTTTTTCCCAATACACATAACACTGTCCTGCTGCTGAACTCCACCACTGCAGTTGTGGGTCGGGGATCAGGCAGCAGCTGTCCTGGCACTGGGTTTTGGAATTCCAAGTACGGGATCTCGAGGTGAGTCGTGTTCCTAATGGAAATGCCCGTGAGTTAAGGAGTGAAGTAGTTCAGGTGCCAGGGCCGTCAAAGGCAATGAAGTGCTGATGGGAACTCCATGTTATTTGGTTTGGCTGTGCTTCGCCATGGGCCTGTTGAGGTAAGGGAAGAATTTTATCACCTGGCACACAAGGAGAGGTGTAACGGACTTTTAGTGTACATAAAGATGAGTATTATGCCAACTGTATGTTACTGGAAAGAAGTGAATAAGCTCCCTGTTCTATAATGTCCGTAGCTGTGGCGTCCCCGAGAGGTGCTTGTTTGTTGGTGTTTCCTCAGTGTGCACCGTGAGTCCCGCAGCGGAGCAGTGACAGGGTTGAAGGGTGTCCTGTGTGTGCAGCGGGGACAGCCCCCGCCCTGCCTCGGGGTGTCGCCGTCACCCGGGCCCCTTAAGGCCTCCGTCGCCTCTTCCTCGCGCCCTGACGTCACTTCCGAGGTCGGGCCGGCCATCTTGAGTGC
The DNA here is from genome assembly GCA_013397725.1 of Rhagologus leucostigma. Lineage (NCBI taxonomy): Eukaryota > Metazoa > Chordata > Aves > Passeriformes > Rhagologus > Rhagologus leucostigma. Next base: position 226,092 of record VZTD01001138.1, on the reverse strand, counting down.
GGGCGCGGCGCCGTCAGAGAGGAGGCGCTCGGCGCGCTCTGCGGGCGCATCCCGCCCTTCCCCTGCCCTTATGCAAAATGGCGGCGGCCGCTTCAGCGGCTGGAGGCGGGCGGTGCCGGCTCGGCGCCTGCGCACTGGGCGGGGCGGGCCCGTGGTGCCGGGCCTGCGGTGCCGGTGATGGCGGACGACGGCGCGGGAGCGGCGCCCCCAACCCCGGGGCCCCCTGCGGGGCTGTCGGCGTCCCAGCGCCGCGCCGAGCTGCGCCGCAGAAAGCTGCTCATGAACTCGGAGGAGCGGATCAACCGCATCATGGGCTTCCACCGGCCCGCGGCGGGCAAGGGTG
>VZTD01001138.1:195019-225744 GCA_013397725.1 Rhagologus leucostigma | reverse complement strand
ACCGCTGCCCGCGGTCTTCTGGTGAGCAGGAGCGGCTGGTTCCCCGCAGGGACAGGGCCGGCTGGCTTCCCGGTCCCTCAGTGCCGCCTTCGTTCGCAGGGCTGCTTCAAGCAGCACGACCTGCCCTGCTCCGCGAGGGACCCGCCCATAAAATCCCTGTGCCGTCAGAAGGTCGGGGTTTGGGCCCGGCAGTGTCCCTAGGTAGCGGGCAGACAAGATGTCATTTCACTGCAAGTAGGTTTTTTTAGTTGCAGGGAAGGGTGAGCCTCCCCCATGTTTTTAGTCAGTAGCTGCTGGTTTTCATAGCTGGCTTTTTATAGCAAAGTTATTTCACATTTGGATAGTGACATAGATGTTTGTGGTTGGCATGCAGAATTTCCTTGCAGAACCGTATCCTGGGTAGGTCAGTTATATTTCTGTACATTCTTCAAGCAGGCTGTCTTGTCAGGAAAGAGTTCTCAGATTTCAGTTTACAAGGATGCCCATGAGCCATGAATCAGTCTGACTTAACACTGAAAAGTACTCCTGAAGTGTTGGTCCTTGCTCTCTGGTAGGACCAGACCTATTCTTGATTTGGCTTTTGTTCTCTGCCATCACCTCCCTCACTCTAAGATGGGTCTTCGGGTTTGATACAGAGCAGGTTAACACTGTTCTGCCTCTGACAGTAGATAGCAAGCCAAAGTGCACTTCTGTTGTCTGCTTATTTGTCAGGTGTTAATGCTCTTCTGGTTGATTCACTTTCTGCAAATCTTTGTCTTTTTTTTATGTCGATCCATGTATTTGGACCTTTCTGCTTGTGTGTGCAGTGCTGTTGCTTAAGGAGGTTCAGTGTTTTAATTTCTTCATTGCTGACTGACAGCTTCAACTTCTGACCTGCATTGCACAGCTTTCTGTCTTGTGTCTGCTCCATGAAGAGTGCCCTCTTTAGTCGTAAATCTGTCTTTTCTCTTGTGAAGCAGAGACCCAGGATCCTGATCTAGTGTAGCCAAAGTGTTGTTCAACGTACCCAGTGTGCATAACTCTGTGTTTTTATTTCTCTTCCTTAGATGACGAAAGTCACACAGAATCAAAGCTTCAGCACGAACAAGATAAATCAAACTCCCTTCCCATTCCTTCAGTTTCCAAGCGGATTGTGCTTGGTGACTCTGTGTGTAATGTGACAGGCTCGACTGACCATGCAGGCAGCATGGCAGAGCTCAGAGGGGACAAGGACTTGTTTGGTAAAGCCCCAGAGCTGGTCACTGAGGGGACAGGTGAGCTCCGTCACCGTCACAGGGGAGACCTGCCCTCTGAGGCTGCACCACGGCCACCGAGACACAGCTTGGAGCAGTACCTGTCCAGATTTGATGAAGCTCTGAAGCTGAGGAACCAGCTGATGAGTGAGAAGGCAAGCCAAGAGAACGGGAATGCGGCGGAGGAGTTTGACTCTTTCCGCATTTTCAGATTGGTGGGATGTGCTCTGCTCGCCATCGCAGTCAGGGCTTTTGTGTGCAAGTACCTGGTGAGTTCAGGGACACAGTCCTGCTGGGGTTTGCTGGTTGGTGCAAATTATTGGGAACTATCTGGGGCTGATGTCTATCGGTAATGACCATGTTGGGAACTTCAGGCACTCTTTACATTTCCAAGGATTGTATGAAACCTAAAAAAAGTTGCTGAATTCTATGAGATTAATCTGCTACCAACACAGCCACTGTGTAACCACTGAGAGTAGCATGTTTGGTCTGTTGTGTTTCAGGAGCAGATGCACCGGAGTAGTTGCTGCAGCTTAAGTCCCCTGCAAGTTTATTCCCATCTTTGTGAGCATATGAGTCAGCTGCTCCTCTAGTTCGGGGTCTACAAAAGAATAATAAGAGTAAGAATAGAGTTCCCATCTGTGGAAGTGTCCAGGGCCAGGTTGGATGGAGCAACCTGGTCTAGTGGAAAGTATCGCTGCCCATGGAAAGGGTTTGGAATGGGATGGCTTTTAAGGTCGCTTTCAACCCAAACCATTCTGTGATTCTCAGAATAATTGTTGTCCCAAGATAAGTAGATCCTACTCATTTATCAACCTTGGAAAAGTAGTTCCTCAGTATTCCCAGTGCCTGCCAGAGCAGCACAGAGGTGTGAGACAGGTACAGCCTACCAGCTCCTGGACCCCTGGGCTGTTTTACACACAGGGCTCAGTTTTACACTCTGCTGTTCTCTCTGCCATTTCAGTTCCGTAGCCTCAAAGAAAATGGGGCAGAACCTTATTTTTGACATGAAACTTGTCTACTTAGGTTTGTAGTATTCAAGAATGATGTTGCTCTGTTCCACAAATTAATTTTTACCTACTTATTTTCTTCTATGACTTAGGAAGCATTAATTCTCTGTTTCTTAGCTATTCTGACCAAGTTAATTTTTATATATTCTTTTCTGTTCCTTCAGTCAATATTTGCACCATTTCTTACTCTACAACTTGCTTACATGGGACTGTCCAAGTACTTTCCAAAGGTAAAACATTTTTTTCAGAATTAGATTAATTTGAAGTGTTTTCAATTTAAACTTGTGTTTAGATTGTATTGTTTTAGGACCAAAGCATGTGAAGTATTCTTCCCTTGTTTTAAGCTGTGGAGTTGAATGACCAATGCTGATAGTTTAGACTAGTTCTTAATCTTTCCAGATTTAGTCCAGATCTTTTTTAAAAGTTGCAGTGAAAACACAGACTAGCAGCTTGTTTAGCTGTAGCCTAATTAAAAGCATCTGACCAGGAAATCCAGGTAGTTCTTTCGTGTCTTCAGGAAACTTGATTTCCTCTAGATCATGCTCTTCTCTGGTTATTATTTGCTTTGCTAAGCAGCTATTCTGCATGTAATATCTGAATGAAATTTCGGAGCGTGTTTGCTAAAAAATGAGGCAGAATGTTGGGTTTTAAGGGCTCTGCATTCTACTGCTCGTATTAGTTTAAATGGCAGCTTGAAATGAGACATTTATTTGTGTGTGAAACTTGCTGCTTATTAGTAAGATTTGCTATACCACTTGCTTTATTTATTTACAACAGGTAATTGTACTGAAGCATTTGTTAGGTTGATGATTTTGTCAGGTCTGTGGTGCAGAGTGGGATTGAATGATGTTCAATCCATAGTTAAAAGGGAAAATTTGCATTTTAAAAGGAATAATAGATTACTTGTAGAAAATCAGAATAAATCAGCAGTTGTTTTGTAGTTAAGTATATCATAATAGTCATTCTAAGCTGATGTGTCACAACACAAAACAGTAGAATTAGCCTTAGATTTGCACCAGCTCATCTGCTACATCTTCATCTTGTTTCTGGTGTACTTAAAATCAGCTCTTCAGTTTCAGAATTCAAAGAGGTGATTCCTTTCCACAACTTGCTTTTACTGCAGTTAGACCTGGGTGAGGTCAATTCCTTTGTTATCCTTCATTTTTCTCTCATGAAACACAGAAATATTCTTGAAATCTTAATTTAGATTGGATTAAATTAAAATATCCAGCAAGTATCATCAAATTATTGGAATTTTCAGCCACTGTCACCTTTTCCTGCCTGTCAGACTTGCATCCTTGGGATTCCTCATCATAAAGATGGAACAGCTTTCAAAACGTTTTGGAGCATTTCTGAGTTCAGAGAATAAAACTGCCAAATTAAGTTGTTCTAAAACAGAGTTGGTTTTCAATTCTAAATAATTTTTCTGTTAGAAAACTTAATGGTGTTTATGGGGTTTTGAGCAACTCAGTCTAGTGGAAGGTGTCTCTGCCCATAGCAGGGGGTTGGAACAAATGAGCTTTAAGGTCCCTTCTAACTCAAACCATTCTGGGATTCTGTGTTTTGCCAAATAGCATCATGAGATTAATCCAGTTCTGCCAGTGGAGATGCCAGGCTTGGCTTCTTACACCTAGATTTCCCTTGTCTGGGAATGTTCCGACTCATGCAGGAGCAGCTGCCCAGCCTCACGTCTCATCCTGCTGTAGTACCTGCGAGCAGTAGTGTGAAGGAGGCAGAATATCCGGGATGAATTTTATCTGCTGTTAACCAGCCTCTCACTCACCTCTGGTGGGTCCATCACAGCAGGAACCTGTGTCTAGGATAAGTGCTGTGAATCCTGGAATGTGTCTGGAGAGAATCAATCCAAACCTGCTACTCCTACCAAAGAATTTGAAATGTGTGAAATTGGCACAACATTGGTGACATGTAAAGCAGAATTGGATTAGAAGAACTAACGTGATACTGGTTTTTCTTTCCCTTTTAGTGTGAGAAGAAGGTGAAAACGACAGTACTGACTGCTGCTCTTCTCCTGTCTGGAATCCCTGCAGAAGTGATCAGTCGCTCCATGGACACCTACAGCAAAATGGGAGATGTTTTCACAGACCTTTGTGTCTATTTCTTTACTTTTATCTTTTGCCATGAACTTACTTTGGTTTTTGGCTCTGAAGCACCATGATGGCTGTAGAATTCCACAGAGTAACTACAGTAAAGCTTTCTGGACTGTGTTCCTTTAACATCTGACTTTGCAGGCTGGTCTAAACTGCCATTAAAATTCTTACCTGTTGGAATGCTTGAAAGGAGCCTTAAATCCAGTCATTTTGGGAAAGGGAGAGCAGGGTCCCAGACTGCCAGTTGTGTTGGTTCAGTTTAAATACTGTGTCTGCGTATTACAAACGTGAAGGCTAGGATGCAAGTGCCAGTGGATGATTTATTTGCTTTAGTTAGATGATGCCCTTCTCAGCCTCCTTCATAAACGTTTACAAAGCTGCCTTTGTTCTTCTCAGTGAGAACGAGAGTTCCCTTCAGCAGAACCATATATATGTGTATATGCTGTATGATTATAGCTAACAAGACCTGCTCATTTTGTGGTGTTCCCATTTTTAAAGAAAGCGCTAAAGAAAATCCCTGTATTCTCTTCAAATGCTCAAGTTCAAAATGTTGAACCAAGTAGCTGCTTCTGGAGAATGTTGTTGAAACTTGCCACTTTGTTGTCCTGATCCTTGCCTTGCTGTACATTACTTGTTGTGATTGTCATTAATTTAATTTGATAATTATTGTGGAAAAGAGCTAAGCAAAACCAACAGCAAAAAAGTCCTGGTGCTTACAAAGGTCATTAATCAAAAAGTAAGAAGAAACAAAATTAATCTCATCTGTTTATGAGTTTCCAGCAACCTAATCCTAGTGCAGCTCACATCTGTGCTTTCTGACACTTTTTTTTATGTTAACGGTTCATCTCATAGAGAGAAGTTGTATATATTGGCACCCAACCTGCAGTATCAAATCTTTGCTCTAGTGTTTGTAAAACTTACAAGGGAAACTGTTTTGTTTTCAGTTTCTTACGAATTTTGCACAGTGAGAGGAAGGAAGTGTCATTCCAAGTAGTCTACTTAAATGCTGATAATCTTTGAAAATCTCTATTGAAGCTAAGTTTGGTAGTGTTTTCAGCTTGTAGTTTTCTTTTTAAAATCTGGACTTTCAGGTAATGTAGGCCGATGTGTATTTTTAGCATGGTAAACCACATATTTAACTTGGTATTTGCCTGCAGAGGTTTTTTTAGGGAGCAGGTATGTTTGATTCTACCTCTCTAAAGTAAATGGCCCAGCTTTCAGCTGATTATTCTCTGTTAAAGTTTCCTTCTGTCATTTTAGTGATGCATTTCTGACTTTTAAATTAGATACATGTTTGTGGCCTGAATACAAGAACCTTATGTTTTGATTTGAGCATTTTCATGGGGTTTTTTTAACTGATTATATTACAGTGAGTATTATATTACAGGTGTACAGGACTGGGCTGCAGAAAATTTTGACTTAGGTCTATTAGAACAGATATTGATTCAGCAGCTTTAAATTTATTTATATTAGATAATAATTTCAGCAAATTGAAATTATAGTCATTTAAATTAAGGTTGAGATATGTAAATAGTGAGTTTGCTCAAAAGTTACTTGTTCTGATTCTCTATTTATATGCCTAAATGTACAAATAAATTGGAAAAATCCCTATACTGGTACCTGCAAAAAGCAATGAATTTTTAATCTTTACAATAAAAGCTTTTAACACTAATCAGGTAAATACTCTTGCATGGGCAGAGCACCAGGAGGGGTTTGTGCTTGATGAAGAAATGGCGATCAAGAAACGACCTTTGACCAAGAAACCAATCTCTTTTATTCCGTTTTTACCTTACCTCTGTTGGTGTACATAATTCTCTTTAATGTTTACTGCCAGACCGATTGTTTTCTATTAAAAGCCTGTTTGTTACCCGCTTCCTTGGCGCTGTGTGCGGCTCGGCCGGGGCGAGGTCGGTTCCGGTGCCCGGGTTCGTGTGCCCGGGGCGGCGCTGCGCCCTCCGCCCGCTGGGGGNCGGGGATCGCGGCTCGCTCGGGGATCGTGGCGCGGTGAGGCGGCCGTGAGGGAGACAAAGGGTGGCGCGGGCTCTCCCGGCCGATGGGCGCGCTGGGGCCGCCGCGGCAGGGCCCGGGCCTGGAGCCGGCCCTGAGGGCAGGGCCGGGGCCTCGAGTCCAAACGCTAGGTGGGTCCGAGTTGCCGGGGTTCACCGGCACCGACCCCGCGGGTCTCGGAGCCCCTCTGGCCTTCGCGGGCTTGTTCCAAAATGCTATAATTAGCCACGTAAGGGGGTTAACGTGGTTTAGATGTTTTTGCTTGTGCCTTTTATATTTATGTAGGATCACGTATCTTTTGCTCTCTCGCAGCTGATATAAAGACCCGGTTAGTGTTGTAACTAGCTCGGCAGTAATGTGCCCCTGTGCTGCGCGTGTCTCGGGCCAAGCCTGTGCTCCAGATGATGTGGAGCTGCTCACACCTATCAGGCTTTAAGCCGATGCCACAATTTGCAGGTGCTGTCGGGCATATGCCTCTGTTTCCTAGTTTAATCAAATTTTAACGCTAAAGCTGACACGACAGTCCCCACATGGAGTTGTACTACACTGTAACAGCTCCCAGGTTCATAACGGAGATTTACACCGAGAGAGGCAGATGACTTGAAATTTTAACAACAGCCTTAGGCTCAAATTAGTGATCTAGTGCAGAGCTGGGCACTCTTACAGATCTATCTAAATTAGCTCCAAATGAGCTGGGGCAGCAGTGGGCGGTACAGGACACCGTTAGAGCCGCCTATTTGAAATTGAAATGAAAGCCGAGCTCTGGCACTCTAGCCAGCAGGACTCCCTTGCTTGTCACAGTATAGCTTCTCTGCTGAAAATAGCAAGGTTTTTCTGTTTGGGCTAAGAAGAATGTTAAAAGTGGGTTTAAACTTGCATTAATTTTCTGTTTTAACGTACAAAAAGTTTTAAAAGTGAAGAAATGGTAAGAGGGTGCGAGGGAATTGTGGGTGGAGATGGATGGGGGTTGCCTGTGCTGGAGTTGGTGTGAAGAAATGTTCCTCACACTGGGGCTTCTGCAACCTGAAATCATCTTTTTGGCTTTATTGCACAGTGTAGAGGAAAAAAATTTAAAAACAAAATTACTTCTCTAAAACTAAAAGATTAGAAAGAGAGGAAGTATAGAGCAGATCCCATAGCATTTTGTGATGGAGACGGGAAAGAAATTAAAAATCTCAACGCTGACAGACGTTCTTTGCACTCTGTTACCTGCTGATATGCAGGATGTGGGTATGTGCTACTGTACAAACTCCAAATGCACGTGGTACCTAAATATACCGCATAACATAGACTAAATATAAAATACTGTTATTTTTAGTGCCAAACTATTTTAATACTACAATGGAAGTGAAACAAAGAGTTGAGGGGCTTAAAGTCTTGCCTTCTCTGCTTCTTCCTGTTTCTCAAGCATGACTACTGGGCTTGTTAGGAGAAAGGGTCTGTGGGTCCTGAGCCACTGGAGAGTGAACAAGGGAGTTATTCTGGCATGGTGACTGAAAATCTGGAATTGGAGGAAGAGGAAATGGTCACAGTCAAGGTCCCTCTGTGACTTGTACACTCAGCTGAAGAGTTTCCTAGAAAATTCCTAGCCCCGATATGCCCCACAGTGTGGTTGGGATAAGAACATTAATGAGGGAAGGAAAGGAGACACCCATCTCCATCACACACTCCTGAAGCCTTGCTGACTTCTGCCAGCTTCTGCTGTGGTGTTTGATATTATGGAATTTCTGTTTATGTCAGCGTGGTAAAGGCATTGACCACAGCTGTGTCACATCTCAGGGGCTTATGTTTCTTTAATTCCAGTCTGACAGCTTTCCCGTTGAGCGGAGGTATAGTTTACCTACTTTACATGGGAGAACGTGTATTGTATAAAAAGCAACAAAGAGCAATTTTGTTTGCTTGAGAAATTTTGGGATAGTTTCAAAGAGCCTTCAGCTTTTCCTGTATATGAAATGGGTATCAGTGGATTTCTGAAAAGGAAGTTGTTCTTGATGCTCTGGTGTTCTCATGATGTGCTTATAGTAGTACTCTAAAACTAAAACAAAATCATGACCAAATAATCCTTCTAATTTCAGCATCATTAGGAGCATATATGCATATTATGTATATAATAACATATAATGTGTATATTAATCAGTTTGGAAGATGATTACAAAAGTTTAGACATTTAAAAAGTCCAAGGAATTAAGGTAATTTTTTTTGCTTGCTTGACCACCTCACAAACACCCTTTTAACTGCACATGATTCTGGTGCTCACACTGTGTGAATGTGCCACGCAGGCATTATCGGAAGCGCTCTGCATCCCGGGGGCGCTCCGGGAGCCGTTCCAGGAGTCGTTCCCCATCAGACAAGAGGAAACGTGAGGACAGGCGCTCCAGGAGCAGGGATCGGGATCGCAGACGGGAGAGGTCACGCAGCAGGGACAAGAGAAGGTCTCGCTCGCGGGACAGAAAGCGTCAAAGGTATGACATCAGCTCCAGTCAAAGCATCTGAAAGTGTCCGCTGAATGTTGATGTTCTCCTACTCCAGTTAGTTATTCTGCTGATGTCCATGATGGATTTCACTATGCTTAAGGCTTTTTGCTTATTAAATGCTTTCTGGCTTGCTGGTGCTGGAGTTTGTAAGTTCTTAGTGGTCTTGATGATTGGTGAGTTCCTTTTACAACCTGTTCCTCAACAGAAGGCTAAAGTTATACTATGAGCATGTCCTAAGTAAAGACAATTTTGTTGCGTGTTAGACGTTCAAGGAGTAGAGAAAGGGAACGGAGCCGAGAGAGAAGGCGGTCCCGGAGCCGAGAGAGGAGGCGCTCGAGGAGCAGAAGTAGAGGGAGACGATCTCGATCCTCCAGTCCAAGCAAGAACAGGAAAACAGAAAACAGGTATTCTTGTGTTCTTGGCTTTAGAAATGTGTAAAAGCTTACTGCAGGTCATTGTCTTTAAATGTATTTTGATAAGGTTTTCAGATATAATTGCAAACAGAATATAATCGGGCTCTGCTGTAAAATGAGCGGGAAGTCCATAAATGGTCACAACAGTCTGTATACGGAAAAAGCAGTGATGGCACTCAAGAAATCATCACAAGCTGGAATCACAAAGGCTTTGGGAATAAGTGTATGTTTTGTATTAGATTAGCCCAAAGAAAAAAAGCTTAGTAAGATTCAGTTAGCTAAAGTGAATTTTATGTTTATTGTCATAAGTTAGCACAAATTTGGTTTAGGTGCATTCTTTTCTTTTAAATTGGAAGCAAGCAAGGATAGTAAAACCTGTGATAAATGGGTTTTGAATTCAGTGCAAGTCTGCCTGTTACATTTGCATCGCATGAGTAGCTTTTCCCATGGGGAAGGGCTTTTGTCTGTCAGCCAGGACCGTGTGTTTAGGGGGACACTCACATTTCCATGGCAATATGCTAGATCACTTTACCTTTCTCTAGAAATTCCACAAACAGGAAATTTTTTCTATCTTTTCTAAATGCTGACTTCAAGGAGGTGTAAAATAAAGTGCAGAACAACTGGAGTATCAATTGTAAGAGCTCTGAAAATGAAGTCTGCAAAGAAATGAGAGAAGCACATGATAGTGGATTGGGTTAGCGTCTACATTTCTGGTAGTTAGAGGAAATAATTCCGTGACATGGAAAGATTGTCTGGGAAGCAGTGTGTTTTGTGAGGTGTTTGAGAACATAAGAGGGTGATTATAGTTCTGTTTCTGTCCAGCATGTATGTATCCTCCCCCTGAGAAAAGCTGTAATGTTCTAAGAAACCTTTGATCTTACCTTTCAGATCAAGATCTAAAGAAAAGACAGAAGGTGTGGAAGTTTCCAAAGAAAAGAAAAAAGACAAAGACGACAAAGAAGAAGAGAAGGATAAAGATGCTACCACAAATGCTGTGGCCACTGAGGTAGAGACTTTTAACACTTGTAAATTTAAAAGAGAAAGAATTTAAACCAAGAAGTCTGTGGATGTCCAGTCTTCTGCAGTATGCTCACTCAGTGGTTACATTTGTTTGAAGAAGCATAGGCTAAAGCCAGTGGCCATTAATTTTCACTGTTTGGTTGGTTTTTGTCATAGAATTTTGATCAGAACAAACTAGAAGAAGAAATGAGAAAACGAAAAGAAAGAGTGGAGAAATGGAGGGAAGAACAACGCAAGAAGGCAATGGAAAACATAGGAGAGCTAAAAAAAGAAATTGAAGAGATGAAACAGGGGAAAAAATGGAGTTTAGAAGATGATGATGGTATTTAACCTCTTTATAAATAACAGAATACTTTTGTTCCTAGTAATATCTTTAAAGCGTCTAATTACTCTTCAGAATGTGAACCGTAAAATGACAAAGCCTAAATCTGGTCATGGGGTCAAATGGTTTAAGATACATTTTTGGTAAACCAACTGGAGAGATTTATATTAGGAAAAATTATATAGTAATAACACTGGGCTGTAATTTTTTGGGTAGACAATAATTTGACACATATAAAGACTTATCTTTCCCTGTCTTTTATCCCCATGGTTTTCGCTCTTACTAGATGATGAAGAGGAAACTGCAGAAGGAGAAAAAGAAGGCAGTGAGGTTGAAGATGAGGAGTTAGATCCTTTAGATGCTTATATGGAAGAAGTAAAAGAAGAGGTCAAGAAGTTCAATATGAGAAGTGTGAAAGGTGGAGGTGGGAGTGAAAAGGTAAAATCACCTGTTAAAGATTTCTTATTTTTAAAAGACAAAGTTAACTTCGTGTTTTAGTAGCAAAATGGCTTGGTAAAAAAATGGGGGAAGGTGCAAAAATGCAAGAAGTTAAATGCACTGAATGCATTTTTGCTCTAACTTTCATTTCCTGGTGTTTTTATGGAACTGTTTTAGCAAGCATTATTCTGATAAAATTTCACAGAGGGAAGTGGGGAAAAAATGCTCAGCATAATGCATCCAGAAGTACAAATACTCTGTATGTTTTTTACAGAATGGGGTTTGTTTTATACAGTAGTGCATTAATTTTTTTAAACTGTTCTTATAGAAAACTGGACCAACTGTTACCAAGGTGGTAACCGTGGTGACAACCAAAAAGGCAGCTGCTGAGTCAGAAAAGAAGAAAGGGGAGCTCATGGAGAATGACCAAGATGCAATGGAGGTAATGGAAGTGTTTTGTATTTCTACTGTGAAAGGGCAGAGTGCCTCTTCTTGCTTCCTGTGGTTGTGTGTGGTGTTTGGCCTGATGAGCTATGAAGAGTATGGGTATTTTGCTGCTCGGGAGACTGTGGAAGGACAGCCTTGCCTGAGTCACAGACTCAATACCCTGCAGGCCCTGGAGCTCAGCCGCTTCAGGCCGTGCTCTATGGCTGCAGTTCCAGTGTTAGTGGTGCTCCTTCAAAGCTGAGGTGGGGACATCTGTCAGAGTTGTGACTGCAGTGTGACACCAATCTGCTGGCTGGCTGCTTTTTCTTACTATTTTCCTCTTACTGTTTCTTTTGTATGGCAGTGATTATTTCTGAATGACAGGGCTGGTAGTTGGCATTGGTAAAGTCGTGAAAGTGATACAGAACATGGTGAGAGTTAAGGTTTGGGAGAAACAAGAAAGAATTAGGGGAAGGAACAACTGAGGCTCTTAAGCTGAGAGCAGGTCTTCAGTTTCATGTCTAATACAGTAAGAAGTACTTGTTTCTTCTGAATAGTTTTGCTATAGATGAAAAAAACGAAGCACCATCATAATTCATTAATCCTAATGTACACACAAATTGTGATCTCTACAGTATTCCTCAGAAGAGGAGGAAGTTGATCTTCAGACTGCCCTGACTGGCTATCAGACCAAGCAGAGAAAGCTGCTAGAACCAGTGGATCATGGAAAGATAGAATATGAACCTTTTAGGAAAAACTTCTATGTTGAAGTACCAGAACTAGCTAAAATGACTCAAGAAGGTAAAGACAAATACAACCAGAACACCTTGGATACTATTAAAGAAAAGAATGGTGGATTTCAGTGTGCTAAGGAACAGCAAATGCTTTTGGAATATAAAAAGCATTTGGAGCAACTTGCTATAGAAGAGTGTTAAATCAGGTTCATCACTATTGTTGATAACTTACTATAATTATATATGAGGCTTTGATTGGAAAATTAATCTGAGTCCTTTCAACCTAACTCTTGTGTTTATGTGTAACAAGCAAAAAGCTGTTCGTCTGGTAGTGATAAAATTAGTATTTCATGTTAAGGGACAAAGCAAGAATTTTTTGATCAAGGTAGTAGAGAAGTGTCAAGTTTGACTCTGTTATTATGTAAACTCTATTTCAGAGGTAAATGTGTACAGGCTGGAGCTGGAAGGAATTACAGTCAAGGGAAAAGGCTGTCCCAAACCAATAAAAACCTGGGTACAATGTGGTATTTCCATGAAGATTCTCACTGCCCTCAAAAAGTAAGCAAGCACTTTATGAACTGTATCATCCTTGATTTTGCTCACTGTGTTCTGTGGTATGTCCATGAGAAGGACCCTTTACTTTGTTGCATAATGCCACACATCCATGTCTGTAAGTGTTACGTAGTCATCAGAGTGTTTATCACTCAGCGTTGAATTATTGTTATTAACTATTCTCTGCCATTTGTATCATTTTTTTGCTGCTCATTTTGATCTGTATTTTTTGAATTGGACTGATATGTATATGTAAATATGAATATGCAAAAAAATTTTAGCATGACTTCATGATTCACATCTGTCAAATTCTACTTTGTTCTTAAAATATTTTTTTCCTTCTTTAAGACATGGCTATGAAAAGCCCACTCCCATTCAAACCCAGGCTATTCCAGCAATTATGAATGGACGGGATTTGATTGGCATTGCTAAAACAGGAAGTGGAAAGACTATTGCATTTCTGTTGCCCATGTTCAGACACATTATGGATCAGAGAGCATTAGAAGAAGGAGAAGGTCCCATAGGTAAAAAGATTTTATTTTCAAAGTTACTATTTAAATAAATATATTAATGAATAAATATAACCTCAAGTATATGCTTTAGATGGGACTTCAGTTCTTCTCTTGGTCATAGGGAGAAGTGCTTACTAATATCCATTGATAAGTGGCTTTTTTTTTTAAGTTAATGATCATTGTGCTCTTTAATGTTGTTTTGTGATCACAGTGCTATTTAATGTTGTTTCAATACCACTCCCACGTCCACGTATCTGGGAGACCTTGCTCCTTTGATTTTTACACTTGGACCAGATTTCCACTCCTTCCTCATAGTGTCTCAGTTATCTTTTCCTTGAAATTACATTCTTAAAAATAGGAAGCAAATTGCTGTAAACATTATTACAAAAGATTCATTTCTGTTGCATAAATTACAACATCTCTTATATTGCAATGTATGATGAAAATGTTTTGCTTTTTAGCTGTCATTATGACACCTACACGTGAGTTGGCTTTGCAGATTACCAAGGAGTGCAAGAAATTCTCGAAGACACTTGGGCTTCGAGTTGTCTGTGTTTATGGAGGAACAGGAATCAGTGAACAGGTATGCAAAACACATGCCTGCAGTGTCAAAGAATGCTTGGGCTTTATTAGTTAATGTTACTTTTGCAGCAAAATTAGTTGTTTTTTCTTTTCCATGAATCCGGTACATTGGCAGTCTTCGTTATTGATTTACTTTGTGGGAATGGTAGTAATGCAAAACGCTTTGCATGTAACTTAGCCTTAAACATACTGATCTTGGAAAGTCTTAGATACGATCCTTAAATGTTTCAGACTGTTTCTCTTTATGTATGTACTGACCATTAAATTAAAATTGAATTATTAGTGGGGTATAATAGTTTGAAAGTGATTAAGAAGCTGTATTTTTCTGAGAGTTCCCCTTAAGACAACAAAGGCCAGAAAATGATAACTTTGGTTTATTGCGTTATCAAATGTTGCATCTTGAAGTAATTTAGAGATTAATGTCAAGGATTTCCACACCCCCACCCATTTATGGAGACAACAGAAGTGACCATCTGTGATGGAACATGGTGTGTCTGCTATCACTTGTCCCTGATGTAACACTGACATTTCTTACAGGCTCCTAACTGCATTGAAAAAATATCCCCATTAAAACTACTTCAGGTGGTGGTAACTCAGGCTGTCAGGGGTTACTGGTTTTGGAAGCAAAGTTTTCCAAAGACTTAAAGAAATTGCTAATTAAAATCTTTACATAATTCACATTAGTAGAACAGCTGTATTATGATGTAGGTGGTTTTCTTTTTTGCAAGGTAATATGTATTTAAAAAAACCTGAAAGAAATCACAAAGCAAAACCTAATAGATTGTTTACTGTGTTTTGAAATCAGATAGCTGAACTCAAAAGAGGTGCTGAAATTATTGTTTGCACACCTGGACGTATGATTGACATGTTAGCAGCTAACAATGGTGAGTAGAAAACCTTTTCCTTTGGAGAATTTTTTACATTTGTTGTGTAATTCTAACAAATTCAGAAGATCATGTATTTTGATAAATGGTCTTATGGAATTTTCTTATATCTCTTCAGGCTGCACTGTTTAGCTTTTGAGAATATATAGCACTAATAATAGGTTTGAGTATATATTGGTTCGACTTTTTTTTGGGAGGACAGGAAATACTACATTCTTGAAGAGTTTTTGAGAATGTTTATCATTGCTAAACTTGAAATGTGCTGGTCCAAATTTTTTGACTTCAAGTCCTTTAGTCTGGTTATGTAACAGTTGCTTATTTTGTCTGCCCATTGATCTGTTATTCGTGTTAGAGTAGCTCAGCAGTTCCCCACTTTACAAGAGCATCTGACTCTGCCTTTATCTGTTGGCTTTAAAAAATAGACAAAGCCCTCCCTAAATACCTGCTCAAAAGTAAAAGAGCTGACCTTATATCAGATATTCAGATTGATTAAACTGAGCCACTGCAGCTTTAAGAGGTTTTGTCCTAGTGTAACCATTGCATGCTTATTAGATAAAGTTTTATTATTAAATTTTTCCACATCAAAACCTCTACTAAACTGTTGACATTATTTAACTTCTGTGAAAAAAGTACCTTCAAGACATATAGAACTGGGCTTCCAAGACTTAAATCGTCAAAGGTAGGTACATTAATGCTGTTCCCAAGTAATTTTACAAAGTTATTATTTGGGGATGAAAGTGTTAAGATGTTAAATAGATATGTAGATATTAAGAAATACTTACTTTGTTCCTTAAGTGTGAATTCCATGTCTTAAAAAATGCAGCGCGTAATGTTTTAAATAACTTGAGGATTCAGCTACAATTTGCTGAAGCTGAGAAGACCAAATTCTTCTGTAGTTTGATAGGCACAATTCTGAGCGATAGTTGTAGAAAATGTGACGAATCTTTTCCATTCTGAGAACATTTGGCAGTGTCACTCCACAGTTTTGTGGAACTGAATGCGTTTATATTGTTCGAGAGTATGGTTTTAAAATCCTTGAGTTAAATCCTTCTCATGAAAGAGAATCTCTTTGCTGTTTGTTTGGGAAGGGTGCTAATTATCCTGTCCATGATAATTTCAAAATGTTCACAGAAATACAACTTGCTTATTTTATTTCAACCTGTCCCAGAATTTGGGGTGGTTCTTGATTTTAAATTCAGTAGTGTTACTGGGTAGGTTTTAATCTTTATTTAGTCATTTTGAAAAGACTTGCTTACTCTGTTTTATGCCTATTATTAGCAGTGATCTAGAACTAGTGTGATTATCCTCAAATAGTTATTCTTAGCTCCAAGGAAGCATTACAGATTGTGTATAAAGGAATTTTCTGAGGCTGCAGCAGTTAGCACTGGGCTTTGCCTTCCACACATGCGCTGTAATCTCTAATATGTTCTTTTCTAGGTGCCGCTGTCAGATACTGGCTGATGTGGCTCCTTGCTTCAGCTCAGTCTTAGTTTTATGATGTGTTTTGGCGAGGGCAGTTTTCTGAATTTTACAGGTTCTTCTGGCCCTATGATGGTATGCAAGAGAAGAGTTTGACAAACTAAAAGGGCCTTGTGCATACTTAACATTTCCCAGAATGTATGTGTGATTAAAGTGTGAACATTAAAATTCACATCTAGTGAATTTTTTAAAAAATTAATTAATGTTTTTATTAGAAGATAGTGAGACTATATAACATTTAAAAAAATACTCCTAAGGGAAACTAGATTTCCATTTGGTTTTGTTTCCCATGTGTTTTTTCCTCTCCTTTCACAGGTCGGGTGACAAACCTCCGTAGAGTCACGTACGTTGTACTTGATGAAGCTGACAGAATGTTTGACATGGGGTTTGAGCCTCAGGTAATTCACGACATGAGGGATGGTGCCAAAAGATGCCATTTTCCACATCAAGGATTTTGCAATGCTACATTATTACTACACTGCCAGTGGGTGTTCAAAAGGATGTGCTGCATATGGACAGCAGTTTAAGCTGACTCTAGTATTTCTATTGTTCTCACATCTATTATCACATTATTATAACATCACATTATCCTCACATCTAGTGGAGGGTGTCCCTGCCCATGGCAAGGGGTTGGAACTGGATGATCTTTAAGGTCCCTTCGAACCCAAACCATTTGTGATTCTATGTTTTGCTTTCAGTAAATTCCTATATAGCTTAGATTTTTCTCTAATACACAGGGTGTTTTACACACTCATTTTGCATACTTGTAGCCATGTTGTATCCCTGTGTAATCCCTTGATACAGGTGTTGTATTGGTAGTTGTAGTCTGTTTATAAAGTCTTTGATGTCTCTTGGCAAGAGATAGGAACAAACTGTTGGAAATGCTGCTGACTAGTTACTTGCTGAGAACTTTGGACACCCAGGGCTCTTTCAGTTGTCATGGGCTATACTGTTCCCCAAAAGTAGGAAAATTCCTTTTATTTGTTTCTTGAGTTGTAGGGTTTCTGCTGCATTTCCTAGGATTTTTGCTGAGCTGCTGCCAGATTGCATATTGCCATGCAACTTACTTTTCAATCCAGCAAGTTTTGCCTGTCTTCCAATGCCGGCAGCTTGGTGCCAAGAGGAAATCTGTAAAGAATGTTTTGTAGTCTGTGAGGTGCAAATACCACCTGACTTTAAAGATGACAGCTTTGTATGTGTGAAATTGAGTTACAGCACTTGGATATTAACAGGGAATGTTCTTGTACCACAGGTTATGCGCATTGTAGACAACGTCAGGCCTGACCGTCAGACTGTCATGTTCTCTGCTACTTTTCCCAGAGCTATGGAGGCCCTGGCTCGCAGGATCCTCAGTAAACCTATAGAAGTGCAGGTTGGAGGCAGAAGTGTTGTCTGTTCTGATGTGGAGCAACACGTGGTGAGTATCACATATCTGCCTCTCTTATTTTTTCATTTGCTTGCAAAAGATTGTTCCCAGCAATGTTGAATATAAACCAATATACCCACAGAGCTTTTATTTTTAGAAGTTTAGTGGCCTTATTAAACATGAACTCAGAATAAGTCAACACCCTCATCTGCAAATGCAGTGTGATTTTTAAAGTCGGTTTGTAGCACTAAGCTGAACAGCAGTTTTACCACTAGCTGTGGAAACAGCCTGAAAAAGTCATCTCCTGTTTCTGATTTTTACTTCTATACACTCTGAATTGGTTTAATTACTCAAGAGACAAATTATACCCTTTTTACTTTGCTTTTGTATGTCTTTTTCCAGATTGTCATAGAAGAGGAGAACAAGTTTCTGAAGTTACTGGAGCTGCTGGGACACTATCAGGAGAAAGGATCCGTTATCATATTTGTAGATAAGCAAGAACATGCTGATGGGTTGTTGAAAGATTTAATGAGGGCCTCTTATCCTTGCTTGTCTCTTCATGGAGGTAATCTACAAATTTAAGGATTTATATTAACTACTCCCAACTAGAATGTTGATATCCAGTAGCTGAAAATCACTTAGTTCCTGTATAGTACCAGTTATTATTTCTTTATAAGCAGGTTTTGCTTTGTAATTGGGGAGGATAATTGTCTCTTAATTTGAAATAGACATGATAGTTTTGTGTAATTATTCTTCATTGTTCCCTGTGAGATGTTATCAGATGCCAAATCTTGTGTCTGTGCAAGAGGACTGTTACTGAGAGTTAACATCGCTCAGGGAATATTGCTAACTACTTGTTATTGTAGAGTAGTGAGTGCCATTGGGGACTACCACATGATATTTTTATTTGAGATTCCACAGTAACAGCAGTTGTTGCTTTACTTTTCTTCTATCAAGTAATAGTAATATAATGGAAGTAGCAAGATGAGAAAAATTTCTTTACAATACTGTCCATCCCAGTGTATTGTAAAACTTACATTATTTTTTTAGAGCATTTTATATAAAACCAGTAAGTACAAAATCACTTTTCAGCAGGAATGCAAGCAATGGAAGAGGGAAAAATATTCTTGTTATTCTGAGATTTCTGTTGCCTTTAGAGAACAGACAAAACCTCCAGATGAGGTTTCAGCTGAAGTAGAAAATTGAAAATAATATTAAAAAAACTTTTGAGGGTCTTGGTATGGGGAAAACATCTTTTGATAGTTGAAAAATTAAAAGTTATTCTAAATAGTAGAGGTTATTTTGGATAGTGTATTTTGCTTTTAAAAGTGTGAATGTATTGAAGTTTTATTTGCTTGTGATTTTGGTTGTTTGAAGTTGGAGCGTGTTTTAACCTGGGTACAAATTCTCATGGCTTGAAGCAGAGCTTTATAATTAACTGATTTGTCTTGCAGGTATTGATCAGTATGACAGGGACAGCATTATTAATGACTTCAAGAATGGAACCTGCAAACTTCTGGTGGCCACATCTGTTGCAGCAAGAGGCTTGGATGTGAAGCAGCTGATGCTGGTGGTCAATTACAGCTGTCCCAACCATTATGAGGACTATGTGCACCGAGCAGGCCGCACTGGGCGAGCTGGCAATAAAGTATGTACACTCAGTTGTCTGGTTTGGTTAGTACTGGCATTTTACCCTTCTTTCTTGCTTGATGAAGTTGTTCCAAGGGATAGTTACAGAGGGAGTAGTTTGTGTTGTTGGTGGGAAGAGTGTTTTTAATATATTCTGAACTTCAGCACTCTGAAATTTGGAACTTAGGTGTTCTTCTGATGTATAAGTGTTCTTGTAAATCCCATTTGTGGCTGAAAGTTTGGGTGTTTTTCACTGTTGGAAATGTGCCCTACTTAATTGATAAGATTTTAATTTTTCAAGCTTTCAACCGTGACAAGATTGGTTGTAAGGAAAGATTTCAGTGTTTACCATCTTTGGATGATTACCTCTGTATCAGCTTCCTGGGAAATCACATCATTCATTTTACACTTCCACTAAAAAAAAGTTATTGCATGACTGTTGTAGTTAGTTTCATTGACCAGAAATCAGCATCTGTGCAAGGGTGCTTCAATAAATTTAGAGATAGAGTGTCTTTAGAGCTTTTTCTTAATTGTTTCTTAAATTAATTTTGACCAGGGGTATGCATATACATTCATTACTGAGGATCAGGCACGTTATGCTGGTGATATCATTAAGGCTTTGGAATTGTCTGGGAATCCAATTCCTGCTGATTTGGAAAAGCTCTGGGCTGACTTTAAAGACCAACAGAAGGCTGTAAGTAATTCTTTCTTGTACAGGGGGCTTGGTCCAGGTTTAATGTTTGTGTATGCACGTGGGTCCAGTTGTCCACTGTCCACACATGGGTCACCTCACTGGGAACACGTGTGTGTGTAGCTAAGTGTGTCAGGGACCTCAAGATTGGGATCTTGAATGTCATTAAAAGAACTGTTCTTGAGTATTTAAATATTGTCACCTGGTATGTAATAAATACCTATGATATAAGGGGCACTTTGGCTTTTAACAAGATTCACATACAAGATAATGAAGTTCTTTCACAGAATTTGTATGATTATTTCCAGAGCTCTTGCCATCAGAGCATCTCGCTCATGCTGAGAAGGGTGACTTTGGAGTTTTTCTGATATTAAAAAATGGAGGTTTTTTTTTTTTACTGCACTTGAAAAGCATTTAAAATGTATACTTACAGAAAATCCCAATAGGCTATTGTCTGCTGGATTAACAGTTTTTTTAATTACATTTCATTGTGAAATGTAGCTTTTAAATTTGAAGAGTCTTATGAATGTGCTAGGATTGGCTTTTTAAAGAACTTCAAAATTATTTGTATGATCTTACAGTTATTTTATGACTATCAGAACTAGGATTTGACACTCCTAAGTGAGATAATACTTTTTTTTGTTTTCAGGAGGGAAAGTTGATTAAAAAAAGCAGTGGATTCTCTGGCAAAGGTTTTAAATTTGATGAAACAGAACAGGCTTTGGCTAATGAAAGAAAGAAGCTACAAAAAGCAGCTCTTGGCTTGCAAGATTCAGATGATGAAGATACAGCTGTTGATGTAAGCACCTGGGAATAGGATTTAAGTTGCTTACAGATTTTCTCAATACATTTGATTTTCTTCCTCAGTAGGTTACATAACTGCTTGCAGAGCGCATGGATTTCAGTTACTCTGTGACCTTTGTTACTGACCGTATGTATTCTTTGAATATAGAGATATAGCTATGAAGATCAAGATCTAGGAAGATCTTCAGTGTCTCTTTCTGACTTACTGGTGTTTTACACTTAATGTGTGTAGTTATGTACATGTCACATAAATTATTTGTGAAAATAATCTTGCGTAAATGAAATAGAATGATTGTCCTCAATTGCGAACATATTTTTATTTCCAGTGTTTTAAAGACATGCATAGTAGCATTTTCTATTTCTAAATCTTACTAGATTCCTTTCTTAATGTTTGATAGACCCCTTTTTGTGACCTTGCAGGTAAACACTGTGTTCAGACTTTTTCCTGATTAGATCATCCTTTTGTTGAGCTGTAGTTCTGGGCAGGCTTCTACCATTTATACAAGATTAATTTCTTTAAACGCATGTAAACTAAATGCCCCTTAGTGTTTCTTTCTTTATGATGATAAGATTATGTAGCAGTAAATGCAGTAATCATATAATTGTTTCTTTCTTTAGATTGATGAACAAATTGAAAGCATGTTCAATTCAAAGAAAAGAGTAAAAGACATGGCAGCACCAGGAACATCAAATGCTCCTACACCGTCAGCTGGGAATGCAGAAAAATTGGAAATTGCTAAAAGATTGGCTTTGAGAATCAATGCCCAGAAGAATCTTGGAGCAGAGGCACAAGTCATGGTCCCCTTCCACTTTAAGGTCAGGGTCTTTACAGACCAATTTTATTCTTTTTTAATGAAGGTTGTTCAGTTCTTTGTTCTGTGGCTGCCATTTGATTTAGTGTTTCTGCACACTAGTAACATACTGCATTGTTTATCTCATTTAGGCTGGGCTAACTCACTTATATGGGATTTGTAAGTGAGCTGATACGTTTATAAGACTTACTACAGAACCATAAATGCTTTGTCTGCCCTGGCAAAGAGTTAATTCGTTACTGATAATATTACACAATTAGTTTTGTCGGCTTTGGCAGAGTTGCAGAACATCTTTCTCTGCTGAATCATGAGATGTACATGTGATGTACAGTGGGTTTACTTTGAGGTTAATTGTTCTGGAATGTCCGAAGATATTTTAAGCTGAAAATACGAAAGACCAGTAAGACATTTTCTTTGCAGGTGTGAATGGAATTGTTGAGAAGGAAGGAAGAGCAGAAGTCTGGAGAGTATATTTGTTATGTAGACAATTACATTACATAGAGAACTTTAATGAAACCCTTACTGGTTTATATGGGACTTTTTTTGGCTACCTTGTTCTCAATATGGACCTCTGCTTTTACAGGATGTGATGCAGCAGGCTACAAATGCTATCCTGAGAGGAGGCACAATTCAAGCTCCTACTGTGTCTGCCAAGACCATTGCAGAGCAACTGGCTGAAAAAATCAATGCCAAGCTCAATTACGTACCCATAGAGAAGCAGGAGGAAGAGAAACAGGATGGGGGACAGAATGAATCCTTTAAGAGATATGAAGAAGAGTTAGAAATCAATGACTTCCCACAGGCAAGTAACCATTTTGCTATAATCAAGTGTAAATGACCATTATTTAACAAACCTCTCTTCATACTTACACCAGTAAAATATTATGTCTCTATTTCTGATCATACCTAATTGAAATTACTACATTATCTGTGATTACTTCTCAGGTTATGTAAATGCAATGCTTTGGACTTACTCCAGAGAGTATCAGGAAAACAAATATTCTTTATCAGACAAAAATCTCTGCACCCTCTACCCACTTCTCTAATACCCAGATCTCTGACACTGTCTGGTGGTTTTTGCAAAGGCTTTGCTGCCATGACTGCTACAGCTCTTTGCACTTTTTTTAGTACCTGAGTATTTCTGCCATTCAGAATATTGCTGCTCTGATCTACCTCATCTGTTATTTTGAGGATTTATATTTCACAGTATCAAGTACAAATTCCCTGTATTTATATTTGAGGTTCTGCCCACGTTGGCAGAACTAATGTATTGCCATTTTGTGTGATGCCTTTCTCCTTGTTGATCCTCCCGTATCCTTCACCTTGTAGACTGCCAGATGGAAAGTTACCTCCAAAGAAGCACTGCAGAGAATCAGTGAATATTCTGAAGCTGCCATTACAATCAGGGGAACTTACTTCCCTCCAGGCAAAGAACCCAAGGAAGGAGAACGAAAGATTTATTTGGCTATAGAAAGTACGTATTTTTTTTATAAATGTTTCTTTTAAGGCTATGAGTCTAGTTTTGTAATCAGACATGGAATTTCTGTAGTCAGTGTTGGGACACTTGAGTTACAGACTCACTGCAGTTACTTTGCAATTACTGAAAAACACTTGTTTATCTTAATGCACTTTGTCAAATGATCCGTGGGGATCACAGAGAAGCTTCTCCTCACCTGCCACAGAACAACAGCTAACATATGAAATCAGTTTGGAGGAGAGGAAAAGAAAAGAAGAAAAAGAATAAGCACAAAGAGGTCTGTGCCAGTGTGAAATAAGGAAAAAAATAGAATTCTCTTTTGGCTGTTAAAGGTATAAGAAATTGCATCAACTACTACAACAAAAACTTTGCAAACGTCATGTGATGGTTGAGTTTTTCTCAAGAAACCTCTAATCCTGCATATTTCTGAACAGTGTCATTTATGGCTGTTTGGAGTATCGTCCTTAAAAGAGAATACAGTCAAGCTGTGGCATTCTGTGCCATAGAGTGTGCTTCACCAAATAGCTGAGGATATTCAGCAAGTTTTACTATGCTTCGGAAAGTAGCCAGCAGTGTTTATTCTGTAAGCTTCATATACCAGAAAGTGTTTAAGATTATAATACGTATTTTTATCTTCAGGTGCCAATGAACTGGCTGTACAGAAAGCAAAAGCAGAAATCACACGGCTTATAAAAGAGGAGCTCATCAGATTGGTGAGTGCAATATTCAGAATGCAGAGGGAAAGTGCCTTAATGTATGCTTTATGAGATTGACTTCTGAAAATGTTGACACTCTGGCATAAGGTTTTACTAATATCAGGGACTGGGACCTATAGATCTCAAAAACACTGTTTTATTGAACAGCCTAAAAATCCATGACACTGGTTCATCAGCCAGAACACGGCTGCTATCCAGCCAGCAGATGGAGATAACACATTGACTGAGAATATTAAGTGAAGACCCCTCAAAGAGTTTGGTCCCAATAAATTTCCTAATTTCAACACCATCAGGCAGGGGAGAGAAGAATTATTCCCCTCATTTTAATATTTTATATGTGTTGAGAGATCTGGTTTGCTGTAGCTTTACAACATACCCAGCTAATAAGCTAGTGGGGTTTTATTGCAATTCATTTATCCATCTTCACTTTTAACTGTGATTGTCCTCTTCTTTATTTGCAGCAAAATTCTTACCAACCAACCAACAAAGGAAGATACAAAGTTTTGTGAGCATTTGGAGTTATCTGTCTGCCAGCAGCTGGTGCGTGAAACTTTGTGGCTTCTGTTATTTTTGCTGTTTACACTGCTTATTGTAAATTAAGAAATTTTTTTATTTCGTCTTGCGGACATTTTTTAACGGAAAATTGATACTTGCTGAAGCATCTTAATTCTCTTCACTAAAGTTATCAGTCTTAAAGCAGACCAGTTTTGGTGGAATATAATTTAATTTAAAAGTGCAGTTTATATACTTTTCATCATAAAGAATGTGAAATAAACAGATTTTAATTTTTTTGACAGACAGTATACTGTTAAGTAAACAAAAGTGTTGGGATTTGTGTTGGAAATTGTTAGAATGTACCTGCTTCATATTGTTCACACATCAGTTTATACTGGAAAAATGATAAAACACCAAAATAAAGGCAGGATTTTTCTCCTGATCCATAGCATCTCTCTGGCTGGTTCCACACACATTCGTTCCCTGTACAGATGTCCCCCTAAGGTCAGAGAGTATTGCATTGATCAGAGTAGAGAATTTTATCCAAAAATACTCGCGGTCTCCTTTTAAGATTTTATCCTTCTCATGTCCCGTTTTGTCTTTATCATCCAGGTAATAGATAACTCTTTGGGGTTGTTGTAAAGTGAAATGTTTTGTAGTATGACAATAGTTTTCCTGGTTTTTTCTAAACATCAGAATTTTAGGATTTGATTTTTTTTTCTCATTGGTGACATAAGAATGAAAGCCTGTGTTAGTTTAAAAGGAATTAGAAAAAAAAGAGAAACCTCTTTTGTAATGAAATACAACTTTGTCACTCTTTTATAGTGTTCTTATATATACATTTAATGTGATTATTCCCCCAGGATTGTCGTCTTTATTACTGTTAGGACATGGCTTTACGTACAAATGTACACTGATATTTATAAATGAATTCCACAAATACTGACTATCATTGCAGTCAATAAGCTACTGGGACAGGCAAGACCGATGTTTTTGAGGTCTCATCCCCATAACCATTAGGATTCATGATGGACACTATTCCTAAGCATGTAACTTCTGTCTGCTTGTCTGGAGCTGAAGCAGTAGCAATTTGAATTGTCTCATTCTAGCAGCTGCAAGACTTTGAAGATGATGACTTTCAAAAGGACTTTCATAGAAAGCTTTACTTACCGGACACATTGAGAAGAAATGTGTCATTTTAAACCAGCTGTGTACATACTGCTTTAACCCTGGTGAAGACAAATCATACAATCTGCATCATGGCTGTAAAAATTCACAAGTTTTCTTTCCAAATTTCAGGTAATTTAAGTGACTCTTTGTGTTTGCATACAACTGTCTGTTACCCTGTCAGTGTACCTTATTTGCAGTACAGGGAAGAAGCAAAGGAGTGATTATACCAGCTTAACAGTCTACATTTGAGATAAGAACACCCCTAATGTAGTACTTGCCAGTATTAACACATGGAGTAGAACAGAGAGAAGCAGCACAAACAGTAACACTTGTCAAAACTTAAAACAGAAATCTCAAACTAAAGCTCTGTGATTATATTTAAATACATCAGTTTTCCTTCCCTTAAGAACTGGGGTTTGATGTCTTTCATAGAAATTCTTTGTTGAATTGTATAACTTTTGGACAGTGTCTCTTCCCAGAAGAGTGACACCTTTTGTGTATTTAATGAAGAGCACTGTGGAGTTTGGACAGTCTGACATGTCTTTAAAAATCTTGGTTCAAAATGTTCATACATTGATATCTCCTAAAAAAGGCATGATGGAGACATTTTTATTAGATTTCAGAGATGCAACAATGTATAATCTTTAACTTCCTGGGGATTTTAAATGCAATGTCAATATTCTTATGTTTTTTTAATTCCAGCAAAAATAAAAGTAATTTCAATGTATATTTTTCAGAAACTGTCTTTCTGAATAGCTCCTCTGTTTTCTGCATTTGCACTGCTTCTGTGTTTTTTCCTATGATAGTGAACCTCACAGTGTTTGGAGTAGGGTGATGTGAACAGCAGCTTGTACTTTTGTTTTTGTGCTGGAAATGCAACGCGACACAGCCCAGATTCCGTTAAGAAAGTCACAGTGAAGGTATTTGGATACATGAAAACAGGAGCAAAATGCGTAAAAACTGGTGGAAAAGAAGCTCTCAAATTAACAAATACACAGGGAAAAAAACAGTGGAAACAAGATGAGAATAACAGTTTGGAGAAGATAAAATTTAATATTGAAAACTGCTATATTTAGTTCTTTGCAAGTGTGTCTGTGGATATAGGCAAGATCTTTATAAACATCATGATTTGGCTGCTTTCTGGGGAGTCTCCCCTGGTCGAATTCGTGTTGCCAGTTGTTGAAAGAGCACAGGGATGCTAGTTTTTCGGAGGTTTTTTAAATACACATAAGCAGAGCTTGTTCTGTCACCTGCCCGGGTGATAACGCTACCAGCTTTCAAGGTTGCCTTTATGCTCTTAGTACTTGAGTGAACAGAGGTGTTTTGGGTGGATAAGTGATACAGGTATTTGGCACTGGATCATGAATGAGCTTTTTCTTGCATGTCACAGCAACGTGGTGTTGGCATCGTGCAGCAGGCCCACATCAGGGAGGGGAGGCAGAGTGAGACCCCTGATCCCAGCCCAGCTCCCTTGTTCTCCATGCAAGTGGCCCACCAGAGATTCAAACAGCAATAACTGCCCCCTCCCCCCCCCATGAAGGATTAATGCCCTAGCCAGGAAAACAGGAAAGACTAAATCCAGTGTTTCGTGTGGGGAAAAAAAATTCACAGCAAGGTAAAAAATGTGTGCTATCACAGTTCAGAATTTTATACTCCTTGAACTATATGGCACGTGGTTGCCACCTTTTGTTTAAAACAGGCAGTTCAAGGCCTACTTTGCATGTTGACTTTATGCTATAAAAGTTGTAACCCAGACAATGAGTGTAGATCACAGCCAGCATGTTCTGTAGCTGTTCCCTGTGCTGGCTGCTTGAGATTTTACTTGTACAATTAAAGCAGTGCAATTTAGTTAATGTGCATTTGGCTGCCAATTAAATAAAATATTCAGAGGCTCAAAGTACCATCTGTAGGGGCTTTTTGTACTCAAGTCTTGCAAGTGGAAGAAAAAAAGAAAGATTTTTGTTAAGCAAGGTTTTCCTGAAATTCTGCAATTGTGACGAGTATAAAACAAACACCAAAGGCTGGATTTGGGATCTTCCTAAAATGAGAAAAAGAATGCTGGAATTTCAGGGAGTGAGAGAATATTTTGGTGTTTCAGTCCTTCAGGCATTTTTACAGTTGTAAGAAATGCTGGTTGCTTCATCCAAAGTAGTGGCAGGGTTACAGACTGGTACCTGTGGCTGTGAGGATGGAGCCCGTGTTGCTGGCCAGGATTAGTTTTTAACTTTCTGCCATGGACATGATAGTATTGATGGTGTGCTGCTGAACACCTCGTTTACAAGGGCCTGGCTTTGCCTCGGTTTGCTGGTGAGGTGGTTCTCAGGGTGAACGTCAGTGTCAAACCTGTCCTTGGCAGGGAGTTCCCGAGGGTCGTCCCTGAGCATTAGCGCTGGGCCTTGTGTGCACGCTCTGGCCTCCTCACGTGATGCTGCAGGAATGCACTTTCCTGTGATTATTTTTCTTGACCCAGATCTCTTCCAAATATGGTCTCAGCTTAAACAAGTTTGTGTTCTTAGAGCTCAGGCGTTTGCAGAATAAATTCTGGCTTCCAGCTAACTGTGGCTGGCTGTAAGGGGGAGTGGAGGCAGAGAGCAACCTAAAAATGCAAAAATAAAAGGGGCACAGCTGGACTCAAATTTGTCTCAAAATGTACATTTTGTACAATGTTTATACAATGCTAGGCAGGAAGATTTGTTTTCATAGTTTTAGCTGCAGTGGAAACAATTGTTTTTAAATAAATGACCATTAGTCTGAGTGATTGCCACCCAAACATTGCTTCTCTGAGACTTTTCATCTGAAACAGATTTAAATATTTTTCTTTAGTCAAA
Source organism: Rhagologus leucostigma (assembly GCA_013397725.1). NCBI lineage: Eukaryota > Metazoa > Chordata > Aves > Passeriformes > Rhagologus > Rhagologus leucostigma. Next base: position 197,563 of record VZTD01001138.1, on the reverse strand, counting down.
CTGAGAGATACAAGATTGTCAAGCTGACCAGCATAAGCAGAGGTAGATTAATTAACATCTCAGAACTAAGTTGTTCTAGTGAGCTAAGAAATTATTAATAACCTACTGTGGAGTGAGCATATGATTAAGTTATTTTATACTTTGGCCATTCTAAGTATGAAGTTCATCATTACGAACATTTCTCAAAATAATAACTACCCTGTGGCAACTGTTCTGAAATGAATGGCCAAGCAAGGAAAATGTTACACTCAGAATTAAGATCAAGGATTTTCGTTAAAACCTACATTTCCTCTGCCTGTTCAAGTTAGCAAGGAAGTGAATTTGTAGAAATTACCAGCTCTGATAATTCACAGTTAAATAGACAGGAGGTCCTGGCAGTTCCCGTACTGAATTCTCCCTGTTTGCTTGGCATGCTTTGGAGCCCAGGACCGGTGAGAAGCTCCTGTACTGGCAGAAGAAGGAACTTGTGCTTTGAGGCCCTTCCTCTCCTTGAAAATGTGTGTCCTTCAGCGAGTGAGAGAGGAGGAGAATGGCACTTTGTGGTCTGGATGTGGAAAGGGGCAGCATTTCATTGCATCGCTTATCTTACCGATAATTAATGTAATCATTTGGTACCGCTAATGAGCCAGTCCTTTAGAGGAAGAAAAGAAGGAAGCAGATTCACAACAGGAGGAACAGCCGTGCTTCAGGCCCTGGGAGCTGTGACAAAACAAGACAGTGGCAGAGCAGTTTATCAGTGTTTGGTCCCTATTATTAGCACAGTGTACACGAGGGAACCAGGCCCTGTTGCTACCAGATAACAATTTGAGCTGGCTCAGCCGGTGTGGGTTTGCCTGGAGCGTGCTGCAGGGCAGTGACACCAACCTGGCTGTCACAGAGCCATGGCCGGTTCCAGGTCAGACATTTAGATCTTGCTCTGCTCTGCCAGCAACAGCCTTGACAACTGCTGGGTTGCAGCTTCACAGCTCGGGATGGAGCCTTTCACTGCCTCACGTTACACTTCCACTCCTCTAGGGTCTGATGGCTTCTGTGTTCTGTTGAGATCACAATTTCTGCAGAAATCAGGAGGCTGAGCCCAGCCTGACTTCCATCACCTTCCAGATTAAAATATTGAAAATAACAGGATACTGAAAAGGTGTCGAACTGAACCATTTTTCATTGGCATTTTCAACAGGCATTTGAACAGCAGAAAGATGAGCTTTGTAAATAAACGGAATCATTTGCTCAATTAAGCTAAATAAATGCTGCTTTTCCCTGCTGCGTTCTTACATTGCAAGTGAGGATTCCTGCATGTGTTAGGAAGAAATGGCAAAAATATGAATCATCATCTTGGCAGGATGTTTCACAGCAATTTTCAGCCTGAAGAGCTCCAAGTATTGTAGAAATGGAATATCTTAGTGTTGGAGTACAGCAGTCAGCTCCTCAAACAACAGCAGGAGAGGAAAATACTTTTAAAAGCAGAATTAACCATTTGTGAAAGCTGAAGGTTCTTGTTTCCTGGTCTTTTTTGCTTTTATTTTCTAAAACCTCATCTGAATAATATGCAATATTTTTCAGGCTCTTTTGTGCATCAGTCATTTAAGGATAAGTGTGCTCATTCAGACCCTATGTTTTGAAGATGTGTGAGTTGCTGTCTGTCAGTGGACCAAGGGCGCTAATGGAGGACAGGAATCTGTTATTAACAAATGTGGATTAAAAAATATGTTGGTCACAGCCCTCCACCAAGTGGGCTGTCGTATTGTTTCACTAAAACTGACCTCGAGGACAAAAGGTTGGATTGTGAAATGTGCTGGGCACTTAAAATTCGTGTTTCTATGGCGTCTTTTTGGTAGTTGCTATTCCTGTAGTTGCTGTTCCTGCTTGCAGGTATGGAGTTGTGTTTATAATGAAGTGCTACTGCAATACTGAACTCTTCAGAACACAGATGGACGAAACAAAGCAAGGTATTTAATAACCAGCAGTCCCACACTGGTGCTGTAAGACACTGATGGTCCATGCCTGGACCCAGCCCCGTGTGAGCTACGCTGGAAATGGCAGCTGTTCCCACTGCAAAGTCAGCAGGGAAAGAGAAGTAACGTAATACATCGTTCTAATAGTCCTGAAGCTGGACTATTCCTTAATGGATTGCAGCGTGTGGTGGAATGGAGGTGGCGGAGTCACCGCCCCTGGAGGTGTTTGAGTAAAGACGGGATGTGGCACTCAGTGCCATGGTCTGCTTGACGAGGTGGCGTTTGGTCATCGGTTGGGCTCGGTCATCCCAGAGGTCTTTTGTGGCAAAGTGAGCCCGTGAGTCCGTGAGTACTTTTGACACAGAAGATACCACACTCCTCTATCCAAACGGCAGTGATGGAAGCACCACTAATACTGATCCCGCTTCCACGGATGCGCGTGGCCACGCACAGTGCCTAAAGCAGTCGGGATTCGTGTGCGTCCCCTCGCCGGCCGCGGGCCCGACCCAGCCTCACCTACTTCCGCCCGCCCCACAAAATGGCGGCGGCCGCGCGGCCTCGACCCTCGGCGGCGGGAGGGGCCTCGCCGGCCCCG
>VZTD01001138.1:100792-194836 GCA_013397725.1 Rhagologus leucostigma | reverse complement strand
GACCTGCGCCATCGCCGCCTGTCCCGCCGTCCCCGCCCGGCCGTGCCCCGGGCCGAGGGCCGGGGCCTGTCCGTGCCCTCCGCGCGGGACAGGGGACACGCGAGGCCACCCCCGGCGCGGTGTCCCCGGCTGCGGCCGAGTCGGAGGGAGCTGTGCCGCCCCTTTGTCCCTTCAGCCGGCCCTTGGCCGCTCCAGGTGGGGCTGGGCCCTCCTGCTCTCCAGCCTGCGGCCGGGAATTGTTCCTTCCCTTCAGCACCCGCAGCTCCGTGCGTGGGGCTGGTTTGTGTGCAGGGCTGTTTACTTGAAGCATATTCCCATTCGCGTGGGGCACCTGGATGTGTGCGTACAGCCCATGGATGTATTTCCTGACACACCTAAGTAGCGGATGCCTTCGCTCACCTGCACATCAGGGTACCTGGAGAGCCTCACTGTGTCCTTTCTGTGCCTCTTTGCGTTCTAACATAAGGCGTGTCAGTGCCGTGTATTCTCGTGAACAGTTACGGATAGTTTAGTGCATTCTTGTTTGTGCGTAGTCCTTCTGGGGTAATTAGTGAATAGTTGCACCTTATATTTGTGTGTAGTTCTCCCTGAATTAACAGTTATTTTGATCCATGTGGTTTTTATTTTTGTAAAATGAAAGGGTAGGAGGGGCACTGTGTTAATATATTTCTTAAATTATGGTTTATTTCTATTTCAGTCTTCAGATGCCACAGTTTCTCTTAGAATTTTCTGTGTGTGTCTATGTCTGTACCTGTATCCCTCATGATTTAGATGCAGCCTTAAATAAAAAGTCCTGCATGTTTTTCCATTGATCACTGTTGAACAGATTGAACAAGTGGACTTTGTCTTTCTGCAGTCTCACACAAGGACACTGCCATGGCTGTGTTTGGCTGTGTGGACAAGTGTTCAGAGGCCTTTGCACTGCTAGGGTGTGTGGACAGGTGTCCAGAACCTTCTGCACTAGTCCCGTCACAGAGAAACACTGTGAAAATGTACATCAGGAAGGAGATGCTTGATCCATCTCTTTAAGCTTGAAAGTCCTTTTGCGGTAGCAGGCTAGGGAAAGAGTAGAGGGTAGGTGAGAACACCCACTGAGATGAATGAGCACTCTTACCTCTCGGAGCTATTGTTTGAGACTGCAGCCCTGGGGAGAAGAGCAGGTGGGCGAGAACACCCACGGAGATAAATAAGCATCTCCAGCTCCTCAAAGCCCTTGTTCTAGGCTATGGCAAGGACTGCTCCTTTTTATTTGGGAATAGCCCCTTGAGGTGAATGGACAATTCACAAACACTAATAATCCTTTCTTTATAAAGATCCACCTCTACCTGCTCCATCATTCATATGCATATTTGGTTTGCCTTGAAGTTTGGTAGTGCAGAACCACAGAATAATGAGGGTGCAGTTTCAGCGTACTCTCCTAAGCCAGTCTGTCTGGCCTGGCTGATGGCCACCTCGATTCAGTGCTGCTCCATCCCCAGCTCTGGGGTTTTTCTCCAACCTCCATTCCCTGTGCTGTGTTTGGGACTTGTCATGTCTGTCATCCAGGTCTTTGAAGTCCACTAAGACCATCTTTTTGAGATCTGGTTATTTTTTTTAAGTAACAGTACCAGGGAGTGGGGTCAGTAGCAGCCATTGGGTAATGTGGCTTAGGCTGACCTGGGACTGTCTCTGTGCTAATGGAAATAAGGGTTTTTGTTACTTTCTTGCCTCGATGCCTACACACTGTTGCTTTTGCTTTCTTGTTGGATTAGTTTTCACCTAGATCAGATCCCTGGTGTTGATTTGTCCTGCTCTTGCACAATAGTTAGTGTTGGCACAAGGAGTGGGAATGTGGGAGAAGAGGAAAGGGCAAGATTGTCCTGTTCAGAAAAGGGCGGATTCTAAGAGTGGTTTCTATTGATTATGAAACCAAACTGTCAGTTGTGTCAGTGTAACTGGAGATGCACAGGTAATTAAATCATTGGTGCCATCTTCCTTAATTTTTGTGAAGCTGTCTTAACCCTTTCAAGGTGTCCTGTTCATCATCATCATCATCATCATATATGATCTTAATTTTGGGGGGGGAAGAAGTCAGCTGACATCCTTGCTGATGTTAGCATCTGGTGAAACTCTGCCCTTGGATATGGCTTATTTGGTTTTTAGGGTTAGAAAGCCTAACAAATACTTGTTTGCCTGGTTTTGCAATCAAATAATGAATGAACCCTAAAAGTTCAGTTTACTTGACACTTAGCCTAGTGGTGCTTGCCAACATCAACTCTTTGTGAGCAGTTGAGCTTTGTCTGTAATACAAAGCTGGTGCTTAGGCTTTGGAGAGCTTTGTTTCTCCAAGGGTGTCTGAGTCAAAAGACTTGAACTCCCGGGGGCACAGAGGCACACCCAGGCTGCAGCTCTCTGGTGAGGAGCAGGACATACAAACCATGGTAAGGGAAGGCTCCCACAGTGCCTGGCACATCTGGGGAAGAGGAATTTGAAGGGAGTGGGTGTTTCAGCTCCATATAACTCTTAACTTCTGTCACATAAGAAAATGACCCTGGGTCACCAGGGAAAGGACCATATTTGTAAGTTATATTGCTTGGGGAACTCCTAATTTATTAGTGATTTTGCACTAAGAATAATTGAGAAAGAAACTATTCCCAGAATTATGTTGTCTTTTTGATTTGCAGTCTTACGTTGTCATGTAGTAACTCTAGCAAATCACTGCTGTAAAGAATTTATTTCTTATATTTTACCTGGTGTCAAACAGTGAGAAAAATCTTATTATGCAGCGACTGCGGAAAGGGTTTCATAAGCACAGTGTGGAAAAACTGGTTATTGAGCTTCACAAGTAGATAAGATTTCAGTTGTAGGTTCAGGTGTTATAGTGTATGTTGTGCCACTGATAGAATTTCATACTTAGTATTTTTAAAATATTTACATTTATGTGAATACTCCAGGTAAGGTGCAGCTTTGTGAAAGCAAGCAGTCACAGGGTTTTAAAAATTGGGTAAGGCCCTACTTTAGCAAGAGTTAATGTGTAGAAAAGGAGCTGACAATAAAAGGGACATGTGAAAAACATTTAAATTGATAGAATTAATTCTTCTCAGCGAGTGATGAAAGGATTTCTCACACATGCTGTCCTAAGAGAGAAGAACAGAACTGACACCATATTTCTGTTGCGGTCTTGAAAGGGAAAATATTCCTCCTGCTGCTGTTGCTCAACCCTCCCTGCAAAGCAAAGGAGCCCTGTGGCGCTCCCCAGGGCCGTGGAACTCGGCATAGAGCATCCTTTATGAGGGATCCTGAACAGAGCTGGGCCTGTGCTCTGCTCCTGCAGCGTTCACTGGCAGCAGTGACCTTCAGAGAGCTGTGCACAAATGATGCTTGTGGCTGCTTGTGTTGTTAAGTAGCGAGTCACATACTTTGTATGTGTTGGATGATGATGAAAATGCGCTGCTATGGCCTCCCACAGCCCCATCGATACTGTGGAAACTATTGCAAGCTCAGCGGTGAAAAACCTCAGAAAAATGAGTGGGTGTTGTATACTAACCCTCATTAAAAGCAAAATTGTCCCTGTTGGTGTGAGGAGCATACTCTTCCTGGTATTCATAATTTGAAAAGCTGTAATATAGATGGACTTCGAGTTTTGTGCAGTTTTGCTGTGATTCAGGTGTGTTTTAGCAGAAGTCAGGCACTTGATGAGTCAGGTCTGTTCTGACGCTCACCAGGCCAGAGAAGGCAGGCTGGGGTGGGTGAGAGCAGAGCAGTTGCCTGCTGCTTATGCTGGAACTGATTATTCTGCTCAATGCAGATAATGGCTCTCAGGTCCAGTACTCAGTATAAAATAGCTACTGAACAAGTGCCTGTTCTGGGAGGTTTGTGAACTTCTCTGCTTATCAAAGGTTTCATCTTGTCTACACTGGCAGCTAAATCCTGCCCGTAAAGAAGGCAGGGTATGATGTTTGAAAGCCAAAGATGGTATCACGTCACAGCCCAAGAGGGTGTTTTTATGTAATGTGACTTGAGTAGCTTTGATATTAAAATTTTGTGTAGTGAACAGGTCATGAATGGGAATTTCCTGCAGGGTTTCAAGCCTGGAGAGAGATGGGCCATAACAGAACCAGGAGGCTTTGCAAATGTAAGTTAAAGCTGTATGTTAAGCTGTATTTAGGGATACAAGGAGGGGTCATGGCCATGTCCAGACATCCCCCTGTAGCCAAGCCTTGTGGGTCCCAGCTGGATGGTCCTGTTTCTTTCTAGCAGTGGTGGAGCTTCTGTGCTTTGTTGCATGAGAAGCTCTGGTGCTGCCTCTCTTTTCCCAAAGCCACCTTATCCAGTGCCTCCTCCCTTGCTCAGCATTTGTATAGATATAAATTACCAGACACTAAAGGATCCATACAGAAAATCCTCCACAGTCACTTTCCAGTGAATCTTTTTGACATATAACTAAATTTTCTTGTGACAGTGCTTTATCTTAACTGCGTGTTTATACAGAGATATTCAGCCAGTCAGTTAAATCAGTTTAAAAACTGATTTAAGTAAACTGTTGCCAGTATTTTTACGTGTCTATTTACAGGTTTAAAATGAGAAAGTTCTATCTTGTTGGAAACTTTTTTGGAGGGTTTTATTCAAGAATGATTGCACACAAAGTTGTATGTGTTTAGCTATACAATTTAGCTAGAGTGTAATTGTTAAATTGGCATAGCTTTGCATTTTATACCAATTCTCTTTTATACTGTACATCTCCCTGCCAAGAAACCTGCTTCCACTCTACAGATAGACTCGCTACATTCTTGTATTCCCTACTGTAATGTGAATGAAGGAAAATTATGCTGGAGAGTCCGTGTTAGGGTAATCAAGCTCAATTAGAGATTCCTTTTCAAAACTTGGAAAAAAAAGTCTTAAATCAAAAAAAGATAGAATAGGAACCTTGGCTACTACTTGAAATTTGCATGGTTTGATGAAAAATGGTGCCGAGAGTGGGGAAAATGCATTAAAAAAATCCCATTGGCAGTCTTCCACTGAGATTGGGGGTTTTGTTAAGCTTCCTCTAGAAAGAAATTTTAAACAGTTACTGATTTGTGCTGTCTTTCTTCCTTCATCCATTTCAGTGATACTGGTTGTTGCCAGATGGAAGTTAAAGTATCATCAGCCAGGTCTTGTGTGTGAAGTCAGTGTTTGTCAGAGCTCTCAGTGGTATTGCAGTAGACACCAAGGACATACATATGGTGATGAAGTTCCAGCATTTGTCAGCTACAGCAGAATATATTCACTGTCTAGGACTACCTATGATGATTCTCCTCCAGAAAGATGGATGGAAAAATCCCCGCAAGTGTAATGGGGAAAAGAAGCAGAGAATAAGAATGTAACACAGGAGTGAGTGTGAGCCTGGTTGTCTCATGAGAAATACCAGGGGGCCCCCCCTGGTATTCAGTGCCCCTGGTATTCAGTGCTTTATTCAGCGCCTTCTCCCAGCTCTGGTGTGTCTCTTGGATACTGGGCAGCTGAACTGATCCTTCTTTGTGGCAGTCGAGCTTGGAGCAGCTTTTTGGGGCCAAAGCCAGTATTCCTGTGTTCAAAATGAGTACTGAGACAAAAATGCTGCTCACCACTCCAAGTGTCTCTGGTGGATCAACAAACAGCTGAACAGCCTTTCAGAGTTGCTGGGCTTTACTCTCTCCTCAGCAAAAGGACATTATAGAACCCTCATGTTTGCAATTACATATCATGAAAAATCTCAGGTATTTTTTCTGCTATTGAAGGCACTTTTCTAGTGTGGTTAAAGAAAGGTAACATTTTTTTGACTGCTAATTGTAGAAAACCTTAAGCTTCCTTCTGTATTGCTGCACAGAAAAGTCTGTCTGGTCTCTTGACCTGAGCTTATTTCCTTTGTCCTTTGCTAAGTGCAGGATTGCAAACTATTCTTAGTTGTTTTGTTTGCAAGTGAACAGCTGCAATAACAGTGGTTTCACTTTTGTTCTACTGTACCCCATGCAATGCACCAGCATTGTAGCACTTGGATTATCTCTGCTAGAACATCTAATATTTAAACTATATTACTATCATAATTTCCCTATTTGACATAAACCCATATTCATATATTTGCACAAGAGTAATGCACACTGTAATGTGCATTTGACAAGCCAGGGTAGATTGGGTGTTCCACCAGGGAATGTATCCTTTGTAATCAGGAGAAAAGAGCACAGGGATTTACTCCAGGGTAAATAGACTGTCTGTGCTGTATACTTTCTCTCTGGCTGGCAGGAAACATTCATAACTGCCAAATAAATTCAGTAATCAATGGTAGAGTTTAAATTGTGTTGCTGTAGGTGATATTCCGGAGCTATTGTAGGGAAAAGATAATAAATCTTCCAGACCTTATCTACTTGATAAATTTACCATGGGAAGACATATTTGGTGTCTTAAGTGTAAGACACAAATACTCTGAAGGGCCAGATATTTATTGGCTTAATCTTGTCTTCAGCATGGCTAAATATTTCTATCTTAAACTTTGAGTATTTGCAGCTTATTTAAGTTGTAGAACTAGTATAGTTGAATGGAAGATATAATTGCTTTATTTCCCAGAGTTGCTGGCATTGCCAACGATATCAACATATCTCAGTGCTGGCATTGCTAGCAGTTCGTACGCGCTCTCCTAACTAGGACAGCAGCGCCATTTCTGCAATCCATCATCTTGTACTTGGTTACAAATTCATTTCATCCCTCTGCTTTCCCAACTATGGTACCATTGTGTTGCCAAATGCCTTATGTGTTTCTTTCTTTGACATTAATTGTTACACGAAATAACAAAACTGATTAGCACTTTATTCTTTTGCTGCAGTTTAGCAAACAAAAAAATCTTTAGGAGCCTACATCTACTATACCAAAAGAGTTATAACGTATCTTTCCTTGGCTTACAGCTGAGTCACATATTCATCTTGGAGCTAAAACAACTAAAATTTAGATGAGATTTGGTTAGAAAGGCTTTGGAATCATAGATGAGCAAATATTATAGGTCTTGGTTGCTGAAATGCTGTTGTTCAGTTTTTTAACTTCTTCCCTAATTATACCTATGTGAATAATACATGTTTTAAACTGTCCTTTTTAACTATGTGTAAAGATTACTGTGCAGAACCTCAAGTGAAGGCTTGATAAAACTCATTTTAAAAGTAATTTACTGACATCAATACTGTTTACTAAAAGTAGACAAAGTAGTTTGGACTAATTTTAAGAAACAGAGGTAGCTTTTGAAAGATTCTCTTTTGTGGAAAGCTGCAGTATTATGATATATTGATACATATTTCTTTCTCTTATTTTTGGTAGAAAATGATGCACCCTGTTGCCAGCAGTAATCCAGCTTTCTGTGGGACCGGCAAGAGCTCTTGCCTGAACGAAGATAATGTGAGGGCTGCAGATCAGTTTGACCTCTACGCCTCACAGCAGAACAAGTACAGCCACGCAGTCAGCCACAAACCCATTGCCTGCCAGAGACAAGACGCCTTGAACGAATCCCACTTGCAGACCACAAGTGGCAGGAATATAGAGACAAAAGATGAACTAAAGAAAAAGAAAAACCTCAACCGCTCTGGGAAACGTGGAAGGCCGTCAGGGACCACAAAATCAGCAGGGTACCGAACCAGCACAGGTCGACCCCTGGGGACCACCAAAGCAGCTGGATTTAAGACAAGTCCAGGCAGACCCTTGGGTACAACTAAAGCAGCAGGATACAAAGTCAGCCCAGGCAGACCTCCAGGTAGCATTAAAGCTCTATCACGACTTGCAAATCTAAATTATACTTGTGGCAGTGCAGCTTTTCCTTACCCTATGGTGCATAACAGAGGAGTACATGCTGCTGGTGAAACTAGCAGCAAAATCAAACAGCCTAATGAATGAAAGGAGGGAATGAGTAACTCCTTACTAATCTGCTTTATGCTGATTTTGGGCATGTTTCTTGAGTTTTCTTGTAATGTTTGCCTAAGACTGAGTTTCTAGATTTTATTCCAGTAATGCCATAGCCTATGGGTGCAATTCATAACTTTTACAGAATGTTGAGAAGGCTTTGGTTTAAAGAGGCTTCTGTTGATTTTAAATCACAATTTATAAGGAAGTCTGAAATGATACATTATGCTTTGGTGTCGATACTTAAGCAATGTCCATGTCCCTAGGTTTAAGTTCAGTTTCTCATAAATCTAGATGTGTGGTTATGCATTAAATAATTGAAATAAGGAGGACAGAAATTAGCTGTCTGATGGTTCATGATGTGGCCTGTCCCACAATAAGCAGCTTAGCCAGTTAAGTTCTTACTTGATAAAAATTGATAAAGAAAGTGGCAAGCCATATTTTCCACTTCTGCAGGACCTTCTACAGACCTCAGATAGACTTAAAATAGACTTAAAAACTTAAACAAAAAAAACCCCAACCTTTTTTCCTAAAGTGATTTCCAGTGGCTTTTATTTCTGGAGTTGTAGCATTAAGTGAATTTCAACTAATGCCCCCAAAATATTTTCGAAGATATTAAAGAAACCTGAGTATTTGTACAGTGCGTTAGAGCTTCACAGCGCCTTACAAAGACAAGTTACTTTGCCTTTAGGTGAGAGCTGTTCTTTTAGTTGCAGGATTCTACTGGGTAATTTTGAAATGCCTAATAGTACATATACCAAACCACAAATAATTATTTGAAATTTGAAATATTTTATAAGAAATGAAGTACTGTTCATTCTAGTTAGGCACTTGATTAATATTAAACAATATGTTCTTAAATCTGTAAATAGCTATTTACGCTGGCTTTTGCCTTTCAAATCTGTGCTTAGATGGCAACAGTTTAATAGCTTTTAAAGTAATAACCTATAATGTTTACAAATTAAACTTTTTAAATAGACACTGTTGCCAAATTTTTAGACTCAGTTTTGCCAGATATTCCTGGAAATAGTTATTTCATTGTTTGACACTTATATTATATTTAAATTATGGAAGCTTATATATCTACCAAAGGACACCATTTTCATGATTTATAAAAGCAAACTGTATAGCTGATGCAAACAGGATGCAGTTTACTGCCCTGCTAGACCCCAGATATAGAGTAATTCATCTATGTATGCAAGCCAGAAAAAAAATTGTTGGTAAACTAAAAATACCTTTCGTGACTCAAACCAAAACCTCCCCTCCTCCCAAAAGAAATGTTCGATTTTTCAACTGGGTGTGTGTAATTTTTTTTGAAGTGTGGGAGAATGTGTGAGTGTGTGTGTGTAAAATAATTTCATCCAGACTTCAAAAGAAAAAAAAATACCAGTCCTCAGTGTTGCATATTGTTTGTTCTAAATTCATTTTACTGAAACTAAAACTTTTTTTTTTTTTAATCTGGAAGAAAGTTTGTGTTTAAGTCGTCTCACATATAAAATCACTTTTTGATAAATTTGTAGCTTGAAATACCTGGGGAGGGGGAATATATAGAGTTTGCAGATTTGGAGAGAATAAAAATTTGGGTTAATTGAGCCTGTGCTGAATGGGTAATGATGATGGTAATTTTTGTTAACATAAATGCTATTCTGGCCTGCTGTCATTTTGACTAGACCTCTTGATTTCAGTGATGACAACTTAAGAAACAGATGTCATGTTTCATACCTTTTTTATCAGGAAAAAAGCAGCAAGCCTTCAGGTGTTCCAGTGATGCCTAACACATATTGAGCTGGACTTTTGCTGTACTTTACAATAGGTGTGTTGAATTGTTTTGGGGGAACTGTGTATGCACTGGCAACTAAGACAATGAACCTCAACTTATACTGGATGGCTCCTTAGTCGATAGATGAACTAATGGCAGCTAAATTGCTACTAAGGAATAGTTTCTTCATGCTGAAGCTCTGAAATCCAGTTGTACGTTCTGTTCCTCAAGAAACTCGCAAGTCTGAAATTTAGCAGTGTCTCTCAGAAGATGTAACTTCTGACACATGCAAAGTGCTAACGTGAGTTCATTCACCCTCAGGATCTGTGTTGTATTGGCTGTTTTTAATCAGATAATTTTTCAACAAAAGACTGCTTTAAGTTCTTTCCTCAACTCAGCTGGGCAAGCAGTCCTCTTCAGCTGAATGTATAACTGCAGGAGTGTCACACCTCGCTGGCAAGGAACGTGTTGCATGTCACCACTGTACCTTGGAGAAACTCCACTCCTTACCTCCTCCTGTTGATCCTGTTTGCTCCTGTCCGTTCCTCACTTGTGCATCCACTCAATGGTGCTGTGCTGTGTGTCAGGAGATAATGCAGATGTATTGCTGTTCTGCTAGTATAATTTGTATTCAAGTATGCTGATGAAATAATGAAATCACCTAAGCAATTTCTGTTCATTACAATGTTTATTAATTCTATCAGATGAAATATAATCCCAGTAAAAACTAATTAATGTTGTCAGTTGTGAAATAATGAGCATCACGTAGAAAAGTGTTCAGAGAGCCCGCAGTGGGCTGCTTGGCACTCTGGTTTTAGGAAGGAGACCAGAAGTTCACTGCCAGCATTTCCTAATTCTGCTTTATTTTGTATCTGACTAGGGTTTCCTGGTGCTGTGCAGTGAGGGGAAGAAAAAAAGAGGAGATTCAAAGTGACTAGAAATGGAATTTTCAAATACTTCTGTTCTTCCTGTGTATACTCTGCAGAATACATTGTGCTTTTTTAAACACTTTTCTTTCCATGAGAAACACTGAAACAGCATGTTAATGCCTAAACTTTGTTAGTACCTATGGGAAAACTGGCATTTTCCCCCCACAGTATGAAAACATTACTTGTAAGGTAAATTGCTTATTTTATATTATATATCATAATTCAGCTATTCATAAGCTAGGATCACTGTTGTGTGTTAACACTGTTCAGAAGACTGACATGTCAAGTTTAATAATTTCTTTTAATTATCAAGTTTCTAACGTCTTATTTATACATAAATGAAATGTATTAGCTTGCTATTATTCCTTAATGATGCTATAAAGTTCACTGTTTAAGATACATGTAGTAACTACTATTCATTTTCTGATTACATTTACTTAAACTTTAAAACCAAATAATTTTGCTACTATAAAGTCTTGCACTGGACAGATTCAAGATGCTAGCACCGTATTTTGTCAGAAAAAAATCAGATGCCATCAGAAGCAGCTGACTTTGATATCAAAGATGGTATTTTTAAAATCAGCACTTAGCTTTGCCATTAAAGCAATGTTCTTTAGATCTTGAATTTAGTTTAAAATAATCAAATTAACTAGAGCCATTAAAGATCTCTCTTCTGAATGAATATATTTTCATTTTGTCTGAAGGATCTTAAATGTTCAGTCAGGACAAAACCAAGCCTTGTCAGTGAAAAGTGATGTGTCTGTGAAAAGAATTACCTGGAACTACAATACACAGAATAATTCAGATGAGAATTTAACTCCCTCCCCCATTTTGAAGAGCTTTAAAAGGCAGAGCAATGTGAAGTCATTTGTGCAATGGTTTCATTAGCTGTGACTCTGCTGTTCTTTGTTATATGTATAATAATGTTCCATGCTACCCTTTAACTTGACAGTTAAAACAGCTGATAACAATCATAAATACTTGGAACTGCAAACTTCATTTCTGATTACAAAAGAAGTTTATTCTTCTCTATTTTAATGCGTATATTTTAACACTGCTTAAATATATTTATGACTTTAGTAGAGACTAGACCTTTCTCCTTGTGACTTTTTTTCCAAATAGAAGAATCTGTATTCTAAAATTTGAACCACTTTCTGTTACTTCAATTTTTCTTCATTTGCTTTTCCACAGGTTTACTTTGGGGGTAACAGTAATCTGTTAAATAACTAGTATCAGCACCCTGTCCTCTGCTGTAAAAAGCCTGATTAGATACTGTGTATGTTTTTATGTCCATGAACTTGAGCTACTCGTGTGCAATTATGTGTATGGGAATGGAGTAGTGTTCATGATCTGTATTTACATCATCATATGGATGTATATTTATTAATAAAGTTAATACTTTAAAACCTAACCATTTTTCCCTGGTTTTTTTTAATATCTTTTAAATTCTGGCTGAAGATGCCAGTTGACAGCGTTACCTGCTTATTACAGGCACATTACGTATATTTTCATTAAGGCAAAAAGACTCTATGAGTGGCAAGGTATCAGGAAATAGCAGAATGTTGCTTATTTTTTAATGAATTGACAACAGTGTGACAGTAACTTAATTGTTCTTGTCCTTTCACTCAAATAGGAGAAAAGGGGAGGAAAGGAGCTATAACCCTGTATGGATAAATAGTCAACTGCTACCTTTTTCCTCTGTTGCACAGGAAAATCAATTTGAAAGCACTCATAAACTGAACTTTTCATGGAATGGTGATCATAATTGATTATTCTGTGATGAATACGACATATTTATCCCTGTATTCCAGCAGTAGTCCAATTTATCTGTGTCGGTAAGATGTGTTCTGTGTGCCACTCAACATGACTTCTTTTTTTTTTTTTTTTTTAATTTTTTTCTCTTTACTGAAGTTTTTCAATAACTTTGGGGAAGAACAGGCAGTCCTACCTACTGCAGTCCAGACTCCCAGGCCTGCATCCTCTGCTTGCTCTCCAGCACCCTTTGTTTTCTTTTCCATGAACTTTCAAAGGCCTTGAATACATCTGGAGTTGGAACATTGCAAATGTCAGCTGCAGTTATTTTGCAGACATTTTGAATTTACCTGAAAATGACATTTAATGCATTGGTTGGTTGGTTGGTTTTTTGGGGTTTTTTTGGTTGGCCATCTGGTAGTTCTAAATATTTGGCATTCAAGGTGACTGGATATGTTCAACAGCAGTCTGCTGCATACTGGTCTAAAAATCAGTTCCTGGACATGACTGCATGAGCAACATGTATTATTTTATTTGGTGTAAGGTAACTTTGAGATATTATGCCAGTCATAAATTGTATCAAACAAGAATACAGCCTTTTCAGGTGTATTGGAAGTTGCTTGACTGCTTCCATGGCCGCTGTATTCTCTGCCATGGAATGAGTGGAAGGATGGAAGCTGCAGGGAGTCTGTTCCCTCAGTGCACAGCTGGAGTGTGAGGCCAGGTGTGGTTTCTGATGACAGGACGAGTTCAGGATTTATAACTGCTGGCAGACCAGCAGTGTTGGGGTATCAGCTACACAAGCTGCACATCTTCAAGGAATCTTTAAAATGGTTCCATCTTTTAATACCTCAGTTATGTGTCGCTGTTGTACCGGGGATGGAGAGAAACGACACAGGCTCGATCCAGGAAAAAGTGGAATTATTTATTAATTTACAGACTCATTTATATATCCTAGTTCACTTGAATGGCATAAGGTTATTGGTCCTTTGACCATCCACCTCTCAGAATGATTGGCTAAACTCTACAACACCCATTTCAAAATATTTCTCCAGTTAGTAACAACAATACTGCATAAACATCTTGCACCTGCAAGATAAAGGAAATAAGTTTACAAAAGCCTCTAAATGTCAAAAGCCTCTAAATGTCTAAATGTTTAAAAGGACTTTCACATGGATGCTGGCAGAAAGCTGGAAAATCTCCCTGCGACCAAGCTTTCAGCATCCACAGTTATGTGTATGGTGAGACACCAGGGCTTGTTTTGGGGCTGGATTGGCACTTCTATGCTTCTGCATCTCCTTGGTTTGAGCTCTTGAAGCAGCACAAAGAGTACCGTGTGAATTAGTGATGTCGTACCTGTTAAACATGGATTACTTACAGTCACCATAAAAAACCTGTACCATTTTGATTTGTGTTATGGCAGGAAGGATATTATGTTACGATTAAATTCACAGTAAAAAACTTTGAAGTTTTTTCAAGTTGAAAATGCTGCTTTGACTAAACTCAAACATAAGGAGAAGGGAGAATGGGGCAGCTTTTTCTTTGCTAGTCTGCACCAGTTCGGATTTCCTTTGCTTTTGCTTTCAGGCTTGCTCTGTATCAGCTGATCTAATGAAATATTTTCCCTCTATGTGCAAACCTCATGTTTGCTATTTTTAGACTATTATGTCCTCATTATTAGTGCTTATGCAAATTGGACTTTGAAAGAAAAAGCATCAAGTGAGAAAATGTGTGCTGTAAGGATTGACAGAGTTGGAGAAGTACACCTGAGTAAAAACAAAGCCAAAAATCCCATTTCTGTAATAAATGACACCCATCTTCATTTATACACATGTACTTGTTTTTTCCTGCCCTTTTCCAATATGCATGGTTCATGATCCCCTAGGTCATAACTATCAGTTTTTGACAGATGCAGAGTTTTGGCAAAATCTCATTGTGCACTGCTGGCAGTTTTAAGGAAGTGTGTTAAAAATATATCAGCACTTGAAGCAGTGTGTTCATTTTCAAAATGCCCCAAATAGTCTTGAAGCTTCACTATTAGACTGAAATAAAGTAAAAACCGATTCTGCAACAGGAAACATATAATTTCCTAAAAAGGAATATGGGAGTATTTATCTTGCCTTTCTTCTTGGGAGCTTTGGTTGATAAGCTGCTGGACAAGAACTCTTTAGTTTTAAAAATATGCCTTTAGTTTGCCACATTTTACCCTTACCCCAGCCTGCTGTAGGTTAAGGCATAGTTTGTGTGCAAACAGCTCCCAAACGGGACCGTGCTTCCCTAACGAGGGTGGGAGTAGGCAAATCCTTAATCAGGCAGCTGCGGCTGTGCTGGTCACAGCAGCCCCTGGGGCTGCAACACAGGGTTGTAACAGAACCGGCTTTGGGATGAGTTACAGGGTGCGCTTGTACGCCCTCAGTTACTGCTCAGTCACAGCATCCTGCTGAAGCCACGGGATGGCACTTGCCTCTTGGCAAGAATTTTCGACCTGAACTAATTTAAATCAAGAATGAAAGCCTCCAGCAGCATCAGCAGCCCGACACCCGGCCCGAGCGACGTCTCCGGTCACACCGTGCAGTCTCAGCCCTGCAAGGGGGCATAGAATTATAGGATGGTTTGGGTTGAAAAGGACCTTAAAGAACATATTGTTCCACACCCCTGCCATGGGCAGGGACACCTTCCACTATCCCAGGTTGCTCCAAGCTCCGTCCAACCTGGCCTTGAACAATTCCAGGGGATGGGGCAGCCACAGCTTCTCTGGGCAGCCTGTGCCAGGGCCTCAGCACCCTCACAGTAATTTTTTTCTTAAAATAATTTTAGTAAAGATTTTTTTTTTCCTAATATCTAATTTAAACCATTCTCCCTTGTCCTGTCACAACATGTGCTTGTAAATAGTCTTGTCCCATCCTTCCTGTAAACTCCCTTCAGGCACTGGGAGGCCGTAATTAGGTCACCCGAAGCCTTCTCTTCGCCAGGCTGAACAATCCCAATTCAGGGTTCAGCGGGGCCGCGAGAAAACTCGGTTAAACCTACCCGCTTTGTATCTAACACGAGCACGGCTAAACCCCACTAGCCACAAGACTCTATCCCACCTCCACCCCCGAAAGCCTCTTCCCACGGAAATACGAACGGCAGCGGAACTGGAAGTGTCCCGGGGATCCGGCGGAAGCGGTCGTTGTCCGGGGAGACGCGGCGGCGGCGGCTGCCCGGGCCGGGGTTGTGGGTGAGGATGTGGCGGCTGCTGCTGGCGCTGTCCTGGCTCGGTGCGACCTTTCCCGCAGGTGCGGCCGGGGGGCTCTGGGTACGCGGTCGCGGGGCGGGCGGGGCGCGGAGCTGACACCTCCCTCCGTCCCTCTCTCTCCCCGNCGGGGAGCGGCCCCGCGGCCGCCCAGGCCCGGGAGCAGCCCGTGCTGGAGCCCGTGCTGCCCGCGCCCGCCGAGGAGCAGAACGGCACCGACAGCGCCAAGACTCCCAAGGTGAACTGCGAGGAGAGGAACACGACGGGCATCGACCGCTTCACGCTGCAGATCCTGAACGTGTCCCAGGTACGCGGGTGGCCCGCTCACTGCCTGGTGTTGGTATGAACCCGTGAGGGTGGTGGAAGATGCCCCGTCAGCCTGTTGCTTTCAGTGCTTGACTTAGTGAATTTCCCTTTGTAACGTCCTCAGTTCTACCGAAGAAAATATATGACTGGGTAAGGAGGCTTTTTGGGCCATTCTGAGAAGGAAAAAAATGGAGTTACAGCTCGGTTCATGTGCCTGTGTGTGTGGACTGGTGTTTCTCTTGGAAATCGTTAATGGCAGTTAGTGCCAGCTCATTTCTTGTTACGGTTATGTGTATGTATATTTTTAAGTAATAAACTTTTAAAACAACCTTTAAAAAAGGTTATATACAATTCTCCACCTATTTTAAAAGGTGCAGCTGCTTGATCAGTATTGCCAAGTATCTAATTGATTGCTGAATGCTGCATCCCTACACAGAATTTAACTCTGTTAGATATGTAATTGTCCATGTTCTCATGCTTTCTCGAAGGACCTGATGGAGTTCCTAAACCCAAACAGCAGTGATTGTACATTGGTCCTGTTCTACACACCGTGGTGCCGCTTTTCTGCCAGCCTGGCACCTCATTTTAACTCTTTGCCCCGAGCATTTCCAACTCTTCGCTTCCTGGCACTGGATGCATCCCAGCACAGCAGGTAACTCATGCTCCTTATGCTCTAGCTGCAGTTTATTTCTGTTAGCTTTGAGTTTTAAAAACAGGAGTGACTTTTTTTCTGCATAAAGTGACAATTTTATTTAGTGAAACTGACGCTTACTGTATTGTAACTGTCTTTATTTCTTCCTCCAGAAGATTTAATTTCCTTCATGCTTTGTTTTTTATTTATGTAGTTTATCAACTAGATTTGGAACTGTGGCTGTACCAAATATCCTCCTTTTCCAAGGTGCTAAACCTATGGCTAGATTTAATCATACAGACAGAACGCTGGAAACCCTGAAAGACTTCATCTTTAACCAAACAGGTGTGTAAATCAGCCCTGGTCCGTCAGTGGGAAGAACAGGCTGGCTTTAAGGTCCAAACTGGGCTTTCCTGCCCCTGTGTGTGTTCTTTAAAATGAATGTCATAAAGACCCTGAGAGGACCCAGCAGATGTTCACTTAATCAGTTTTTGCTGTGAGCTGGATTTCAGCCTGTGCTGAGAGAAGAAACTCAGCTCCTTGGGCTGCTGTCATAGAGTGGGGGGAGCAGTGAGAGAGGCTAGCGAGGCTGCGAGAAGGATGGAGCACATCTTCCTGCCCAAAGATTTAATTGAGAATGAAATAAATTAAACTCTTTTTGCCAGCCAGCTGGCTCTCTTCTAATCCACACTGAAGTACTGTGTGGATCTGCATTTCCAGAAATGCACAAAAATGAGAATCCTGAAAAAACACTCTAAATTAAATTTCCATGTGCTGAAAAACCCCCACAAACTTATCCAAGGCTGTGCTGTGAGAGGACAGAACAAGCCTTCTCCTGTTATGAAAATACACATAAAAATCACTAAGCTTTTATATAAGTAAATCATATGCTGGGTATATATTAATGTACAAGGGCCATCTCACCAAAATTTTAAGTCTACCTGTGTCTGAGAGCAGGAACAAAGCTCCAGATAGAACCAGCTTCTCTGTATTTAGAGATTACGATGTTGACCAAGTGCTTTGTCTTTTAGGGATAGAAGCTAAAAGCGATGTGGCTGTGACAGAGGAAGACTGGGAAGGGCCCCTGCCAAGCGTTCTGACGAAGGGCATAGACTGGCTGCTGCTGTTCTCTGTGCTCTTCCTGGCCGGCTTTGTCATGTACGCCACCATTCGCACCGAGAGCATCCGGTGGCTCATCCCGGGACAAGAGCACGAACATCAGGAATAACCTCAGATGCTGAAACAGGGACAAAATTTTCCACTTATTGGTAAAGTGGGAATTTCTGTGGACTAGAAGTACCTAAGAATGAACTGTTGAATTTGTTGGTTGTAATTTATAATAATGACTAAAAATTGGCTTTATTTATCAACTACTGAATCTGTAACAAGCACATTTGTAGCAATTACAGTGGTAAGTGAACAAGTATGAAAAAACATGAACTAAAGTATTTATTAAGCTGCTCTGATTGACTTCTTTTTAATGGACTTTAATGTAATTAATGGTACAGTTCTAATTTGCTCTTTTGAAGAGCTCCCTGAGCTTTGTAGAGCAGGGAAGATTTTTACAGCACATTGGTCTGTGCATGGCACTGCAAGGAAAACACTGGTGAAGGGAGGTGTTGGTATGTTAGTTTGACTGTCCATAAAATAAACTATGATGATGTTTTAAATGATTTTTCACTCCCATGGAGGTGGCTGTTCCCACCCCAGCACTGGGGTTCAGCGCTGGTTTTCTCATTCATTTTGCTCTGAGTTTTGACTTAGTAGCAGTTCTTTATGAGATTTAGTCACTTCCCAAGCTCACCTCACTATTTCTGTGTGTGTATACAACTTATTTACCACATTCCTGTTGGATGAAATTGTATTAATTGTCCTTTTAAAAAAAAATAAATCAGGTTTTTAGTGTAACCTTTTAAGTCGCTTTCTTTCAGAAGTAAAAACATGCAATTTCTGAACTACAACTCACCTGCCTAAATTAGCAAGACCAGTTTTGATGTTTATTTAAATTTCTAGTACCATGTTTGCTAGTTTCACACTTTCCACTTGAGGCTACATAAAGAATTGATGGGTTTTTTTAGTTATGAGTAGTATGGAGGGCTTTGGATAAGGTATGGCCTGGTATGTTGTGTGGGGTTTGGATTATTTGATTGCATAGCATTTATCAAGGTGGAGGCTTGTCAGAGGACCCCAATAGGGAGCTTTAGAGAGCAAATTAAACTAAGATTAAAAAAACCAAAAACAGTCTTAAGACTTATTGCTTGACAGAGAGCTCACATCCCTGCAACGTGATTCTTCAGGTATTTCTCTGCTGGCTCTATCTTTTCCTCTGGAAACCAGAGGTCCTGTATATCTGTGTCCAAAAAGGAAACTGCACTGAAACTTTAGTTTCTGTCACTAAAACTTTGGTGTGACCAAAGATAAAGCTAGGATGGATGTTATTAATAAAGATTGTGAACGATAACTTGGAGCATTATTGCCTCTGCCATCTGGTTCTTTTGAGAGGCCCAGGGCTGGATTGTCCCCGATGCTCATCTCTGCACCGCTAAAGAAACAGGGATGGGTTTACAAACAGAACGGGGCTATTTCAGTGCTGTCCCATGGGGTGGAAATGACACCTGCCTGCTCACAGCGGGATAGAATCCGCTCAGGCGTTCTCCTCCCGGGTGGGTGTCACAGATCAGGGAATCATCAAGGTTGGGAGACCTTTAGACCGTCCAGTCCAACCCTGCACCCAGCACCGCCACTGTAACCCCTAAACCCTCATCACCCAGCGCCAGATCCGGGCGCCTCTTAAACACCTCCAGGGATGGTGACTCCATCACCTCCCTGGGCAGGCGGTCCATTGCGTGACCACCCCGACAGTGAAAAAGGTTTTCATAATATCTGATCTGAATCCTCCTAGCTCCGCTTTAGTTCAGTTCTGGTCTTCTCACTGCAGGCACGTCAGAAGAGATCGGTCTCCCCCCCACTCCAACCTCCTTCCAGGGAGTTGCGCAGAGCGATGCGGTGCCTGAGCCTCCTCGTTCCTGACCGATGGCCACTTTGCCGGTACCACCCGCCGCCCCGGGCGGCTCTTCCGGCGCAGGCAGCTCCCCTTGCTCTCTCCCTCCGTCTCCCGGGCTCCCGGCGCGCTCGCAGCTCCCGGTTCCGCCGCGGCCTGCAGCTCCTCCCGCGGGGCGCGGNGGTGAGGGTGAGGGTGAGGGTGAGGGGGGACCGCGCCGGGCCGGGGCCGGGGGCGCGGGACGGAGGGGCCCCACACGGACAGGCCGCGGGCTCGGGTCCGTCCCCGGCCCTATTCCCTCGGATCTGAGGTAATTGGAATTGCTCAGCTTGGAGAACGGTCCGGGGAGACCTGGTTGCCACCGTTCAGTACGTGAAGGGGCTAGGGGAGAGCTGGAGAGGATTTTGGACGAGGGCGTGGAGGGAAAAGATAAGGGGGAATGGCTTCACGCTGATAGAAGGTTAGATGGGATATCGGGAAGAAATTCTTCCCCGTGGGAGCGGTGAGGCACTGGCACAGGTTGCCCAGAGAAGATGTGGCTGCCGCATCCCTGGAAGTGTTCATCCAGGCTGGATGGGGCGTGGAGCAGCCTGGTCTTGTGGAAGGTGCTCTTGCCCATAGCAGGGGGTGGAACAAAATGGGCTTTAAAGTCCCTTCCAACCCAAGTCATTCTGTGATTCTCCCTCTGTCCCTCCGCCATCCCACCTCACGGCTGATTATTTTATTTTACACAAAGCTAATAATGAACAGCATGTGCGGGGTTCAACCCTCGCCCCTCAGGCATGAGAGTTAGTTCTAATTTTTTTTGTAGTTAATGACTGTTTTACCTGTGCTTCCCGCAAACAAACATTATCAATCACTGGGTAATCCCCACCAGCCGACAGCCCCTTGGCCCGAGTGTGAGTCGGGTGCCAACACCTCGGATGCTCGGTCAGCGTTGGCACCCGGTGCCCGTTCCTGCTTCCCTGGGGGTCTGGCCATGCTTGTGACGTGCTGCTGAAGGGTACGAGCATGGAAATGCAATTGGAATCTCCCACTTTATCTTTTTCCTTGTATAAGCTGCTTTCTGCTACGTTTCTGAACATCATGATGTGTCAAGGGCCTGACTCAGGATGTGGCCTCCACGATGCAAAACGTGCTCGGTGTTCACCAGGGCCTGCATCAAACTTGGTCTCCATATTTCTATTAAAGACTCTGTGATCGAATTTCAAGTCGCAGCATTGTCTTGTCAATGGCCATTTGTCAGGTGAGGTGTCAGGAAGGCACCACGGTGTCCCCAGAGTTGGCACAGGACATCTCTGCGCCAGCCAGAGAAGTGAACTTTGTGTTGCATCCTGGTTGCAGTCCTGGACTTTGCTGTCTCAAAAAAAACACCCACGCCCATGATTTTTTGTGCATTTGCAGACTAATTTCATCTCGTGCCAGAGAAAACAGTACATTTCAAGACAGCCTTTGGCTTTGGTGATTTTTGTATGTGCTTGAAAAAAAAAAAAGAACGTAAAAAATTCATGCCTGTGACTGCAGTTATAGCAATGACAAATCTGAAATTTGTGTTCTTGCAAGCCCTAAGTTGTGTTTGAAGTGTAAAGAACCTAAATTAGTTCGTTTTGGGACCTGTAAAACCCATGTCTTGTTACATCTCTGTATCCCCCTAAACACAAACAGCAACAGTGATGCTGTTAGATTGATTTACCCCATTTGGGTATCCTACGTTATTGATGAAAATGTTGCTCCTTGGTCCTCCTGCATCTTAAGGCCTTGCTCGGGTCGCACTAATCTCGTTAATTCCTGCTCTGCTCAGACTCACAGCCCCATCTGGTGGCACCGGGGCTCCCGCTGGAGCGCCGGCTGGCAAAGGTGAAAACTCCTGAGCTGCTGAGCTGGCGGCAGGTCTTCACTGACCTCCCATGTCTGAGTGAGCCTCTGGAGCAAACCTGCCTTTCTGGAGCATCTCGCAAAGCTGGGCCAGCAGCTAAAATAAAGACTAAACCAATCTGAATGTAGCTGTACTGGGGAGAAAGGTTCTTCCCACTAAAGCATTGCATTTATCATGAGAGTCTGAGACCCATCTCTTAGAATGTATCGTCTAAGGAAGGGCTCATGCTCTTAGTCCCTGCTTTTAGAAAAGGTATCAAACCTCTTCCAAAGGCCCCACAGAACGTTCCTCTGTGTTTGGCTCTGGCCTTATGTGTGGTTCAGCCCTTGACTCAGATATTTAAGCAGAGTGTTAATCTGTCGTGTCTGTGCTCCCAGTGGCATCAGGAGGACTCCTGTCACTTCAAGTAAGCCATGCTTAAACACTGGTGCTTTGCAGAATCTAGTGCTTTTACCAGTAACTTCAAATTTTTTGTAATTGTCTCTGTATTGTCATTTTTTTTTTCATTTAGTTATAAAGCTCTTTGTTCCTTGTAGAACTCCACAGTGTGTGCTGTCTTAAAGTCCATTCCTGCTTTCTTAAAATAGTAAAATACAAAGTAGGTAGAGTGTAATCTCCTGTTTTTCTTCTCTCTTTTGAAATATTTATTTCCTGATATCTCTTTTAGCCTTATAATTGTACATTTAGCAAATAATATAAATCATTCTTTACTTATCAGACAGAGTGGAACATTTGAAAATTAAATGTGGTGTTACAAGATCTGCATAATTCAGATGACCTAGGGTACAGGTATGCTGGTGTCCATCTTCATTCCTGGGAAAGAGCCTGTTGCTTTTCACTAGTTTTGTACAAAAAGCAGGTGGCCAAATTTACCTGCTGAAACAGAAATGACAGGGTTTGGCTGGTTTAGATTAAACTGGTCTGAGACATTACAGTCAGTCAGAAACTGCACAGTGAATTTTCCACATCCTCACCTTTGCACAATACATAACCAAAATTTCACTGTGTAGTTTTCTTATTGTTGTACAAAAGAGAACCTCAGCCTCACTCGTGCCATGCCTTTATTTTTTTCCCCTCAATAGTCCTCCCAGTCTCACTGGTTGACGACAGAGGAAAGGAACCAAGTTTTACAGGATCTCAAAGCTTCAGGCTGGTCTGAGCTGGGAGAAAGAGATGCCATCTACAAGGAGTTCAATTTCAAAAATTTTAATCAGGTAATGATTGTTGTATGCCACTTTTAATATAAAGGAAATGTAATTGCTTTAATTTCCATATGGTCCTGATGGGAAAATATTTATATTCAGAAGTTTGGGAGTATCCTGGTGGGGCCAAATCCTCTTGGATTTGCCCTGATGAATTGCTCTCAGATTCTGATCTCATTAGGTGGAATAAATTAATTCCATTTTGTAGTTGATAAGTAGATTTGTTCTAATACTACAGTTTCTTGATTATAATATTCAGGTCAGGGTCAAGGTTGGTATTGTGGAATCAGACAAAGCAATATTTGATCCTGATGGGTTTTTTTTCGTTACTAGCATTCATAAATAAATGCTGGAAATACATAACTGATGGATAGTGGGGATTATTTTTGTCAGGGAAATACTTGAGCAAAGTGGGTAAAGATAAGAACAGAAACTTTTGGCAAGAAAGGTGGGGAAAATAGGACACTTCTCACCTTCTAAGCAGGAAGACAAAGTTCTAGTTTATCCTTGACTGAGTTGTAATAGCTGATCTTGCGGTGTCTTTGGCACACAGAGTGCTGGTTTTTATTTACCTCACTGGGTTTTTGTTTGGAGACAGGATCCTGAACCATGTCTCACGCTCACAAGAACTTGTCTTGGACATCAGTTACAAACTTGCTTTAGAAATACTTGAGATCTGTGTTCAGCTACTTTCCTCTGAAAATGCCATTCTGAGGAATCATGACAATGCTTAGAAAAAGTCGTGTTCCCAGAGCATGCATTTCCCTTCTGTTTTATTTCTGAGGGAGAGGTGAGCTCTTTCTTGAGAGGGAGAGAATTCCCAGGGGTTTGTTGGGGTGATGGATCTCACTGAGCTGGTTCTTTCCTTCACTATGGAGGGACACAGCAAGCTCCAGTTTGGGGATGCCGTGGGTTTGTTGGTGTGTGTAGGGACCAGGAGCTGTGCTGTGAGCTGTTTATTTATATGGCCGTGCCTAAACCCAGAACAAGATGTTTTAGGAAACCACAGTGAGTTGGATAAACAACAATTTGTAACGCTGGCTCTTTTTTTCTCTATTTCAGTAGTTGTCACAGTAAGAAAAGCCCAGGCAGTAGAGAGAAGGTGGGTGAGGTGATCCCAGCCCGTCTGGGCTGTGTAAAAACAAAAGAGAAAACAACTGCAGGAAAATCCAGCTCAGGAGCAGGACAGTGCTGGTCCAGGGAGCAGGTCCAGAGCCCTGAGTGCATTTTTAACCTGAATGTTAATACAGAGCAAAGAGAACCAAATCAGTTCATTCAGAGGACAGTGAAGGGGAGAAGCCTATGAGAGAGAGCTCACAGGAAGCCTTGGTGGGTTGTGCAGGCAGCTGGGGGCTGAAGCAACCAGGAACGAGGTGTGTTTGACACTGGTGGGATAGAAATGACCCTTGGAAGAGCTGAGACTTCCTGCCTTTGAATATTCATGAAACGGCATCTCTGCCTGGTTATGGTCAAAGTTTTTGTTGGTTCAGCACAACTAGAAATGAAGTTGCCCCCAAAGTTAATTAAAAAGCAGTTTTGCCCCCTGTAAATGAGTAAATTGGTTTGATCAGATGTATTTAGACAGTCCGTGTCTGCCAACAGACAGGTAAGGAGACAGATTGTTGTCCTGCATCAGCAGATATCTGGAAAATGCATTGCTTTGACAAAAATGCACAAAGTTGTATTTTTTTTTTGATGGTATAGATTTATCTTACAGCGTGGATAGATATCCATATGTCTTCCTGATTTGAAGGTGGATGGAGCACATACCAGTATAGGAAGCTGAGTATATTTAAATAAGCTTATTGGTAGATGGTGAACTATATGTTTATACTTCTAGTACCTCTAGTTGTAGGAAGAGTACTTTAAAAAATTACCACTTGAATTGTTTGGGAGATATTAGAACAGTGTCTTTCATTCTTAGCTGCTTTCATGGATGTAAGGCAGAAATGAGAGCAGAGGCTGGGAATTGGCTTCAAAATGGAACTTTCTGCCCCCAGCAGGGAGAAAAAGCCATGCGTTTGGGTGCTCTGGGCAGCTCTGGTTCGATCAAGCTTAGATGTGAATATCTAAGGGCGGAATTTCACCTGTTGATTTTTATAGATTTATTGCAGTGTCTCCTTTGAATTGCAGAGTGCAGAAGTCATTCCTGTTCCTGTAGTCCAGGAGCAGGCTCAACATGCAGATCCCAAGGGCATTAGATCCTTAGCTGGTATTAGAGAGCAGGTATTTGCCTTTCGATAAGTTGAAGCTGAAAATAAAATAAAATTACGCATGTATGCTTAATTTCATTAAATTATGCACATACGCTTGTATTTATAATGACTATTAGTAAATATTGTGTTTACTACAACCTAGGAAACAAATGACAAAAGTGCCTTGTACTTTGGGAGAATTTAGTCCTGCAGTGAAAAAATGGAACTTGTAGGTACAACTGCTTTCATTTAATGTAATAAATATTCTGTTTACAGGATTTAAAGTGTTTAGTAAAAGTCAAAGGACTGAGAAATGTCATTTCCTCAGTGATCTTCTTGCTGCCCTTTTACAGATGGCATAAAATCAGGTGTGGAAAAAAAACCCCACCCCCAAAAATACAAAAAAAAGTAGTTGAGCTGACATGAAAGGTATTTCAAATTTATGTTTTGCAGATGATATTGGTATGATTAATGTATTCGTGGCTTTTTTTTTTATTGCTTCTTGCAGATAATGTTCATGATGCATGGAAAATTCTGTGGCTTCAAAATCTTTGCCAGGTTTACAAAGTCTGTGTATGTCAACAGATGTTAAGAATATAAACACAACTTTATAATAAAAGTTGTGCAAATGTGTAGACATGAGCTTGGTTTATGTATATTATTTTCAGCATGAGAATGAAATGAAACTTCTGTGAAACAAGAGTTATTTAGATTCCTGAAGCTTTCAGGCTGAGATTAGCTCAGTTAAAAGCGATCAGCAGTGAGCTGCCTTTGTAAGGCTGACAAGCTAATGACACTTCTGGCTCAGGGAATTAGTTTGTAACCCAGAATTTGAAAGCACTGATGGTGTTTGTTAGTCTGAAGATACATTTTCATGGAAATGTGCTTTGGTGGTACAGTTCTCTGAAATAAGCTGAAAACCAGCCTGAGGTTCCTGCTGAAAGCCCTTTGTTGATTTTGTTGCTGTGGATGCTCACCAAGCACCAGTCCTGGGGGACTGGATGGCATTGGGTGTATGTTCCCATTATGTGAGGTAGGCTTCTGGTGGGTGGGTATTCTGCACCTTGTATAAAATTAAATACACCGGTGGTGGGGGGAAAAATGCAAACACAATTCAGCTGTAGAGGAGAGTGCTGTGTCCAGAAGAGGTGTGCTGAAGGCACCAATGCATCCATTCCTCCTTATGCCTTGCAATTGCCCTGGGCTATTGCCACTGTGGAGTGGCAGGTAGGCACTGATGAGTTAACACTGGAATCTTTTACCTCTGGGACCCCCAATGGGGTGCACTTGCTCAAGAGCCACCAGGTTGAGTGGCCAAGCACATGTTTCCCAAGCACATGTTTCCCAAGGAACATGTGCTTGGCAGAAACGTCTGGCTGTGAGCGAGGTTTTGGAGAGGAGGTGGACTTGGAGCACTCCATGGCAAGTCCCAATCCCTGCTATGCATCTGGGTGCTCGTGAGCCTCTACAAACCTCACAGCCACATCACAGAGCTTCTCTGGGGCCTCTCTCCCCGGCAGCAGGGCAGAGAAGAGTGGCTGGTGAGGCTTTCAGGCCATGATGTAGCGTCACAAAGGGACACTCTTGTCCATTCACGTCTTTGTGCTACTGAAACAAATTGGTTTTCTTCCAGTGGAGCAAGCCCTCTGCTTCCAGTCTGCTCAAACAAAATTGGGAATTGGGATAGAAAGTTAATTTATGCCTCCAGATCATGCTGGTAACTTCTCCCAGCATTCCAAGTCAGTTCACCTTGGGAGCAGTGATCTGGAAGAGGGGGCAGGTTTAAAAATGTGAATTTCTCCCAGATTCATCTCAAGCCCAGTCCTGGGCTGGGCAGGCAGCTGCGAAGGGCTGGTAGTGCAGGATGCCAAGTGCTCTGTTTGGGTCCTGTATCCAGCTGCTCACTTTCCCTGAATTTGCAGGAACATCTTAGCTCCGAGGCTTCCATGTCTCTCGTCAAACTTGGTTGGATTTGACCAGAGAGTTTAAGGGGCAACTGCCTGTGTGATTGCGTTTCCGTAGGTAATCACACCAAGGCAGCAAATGCAGTTAGGAAATGACAAAGGTGGGCAAGTTTGCTGATGGTCAGGTTCAGCATTTACAGCTCCTTTCTTTTATAGGGTAAGTTTTTAATTAAGTTTGTTTTAAAAAAGAAAAAAGATCGTGTAGGAAGTCTCTATATTTCTAAAATGGCAGGAAATCAAATGCTCTAAGAGTTTGAAAGCTATTTCTGATACATTTTTTGTCTTTTGGGGCAAGAGGATGGAGGTGGAAGATGAGCTTGAGTAGAGGGGTCGGTACGGAAATGGGGTGCACTGAGAGTAGAGGCACATGTGTCTCAGTGCAATTTTTGTCTTGGGTTTCGATAACACATTTAAAGATGTACAAAAAATCTAGGAGCATTAAATAAATTATTATTCTCACTTTGCATTTCCTTTCCAGATTGGCTATCTCTCTTGGTTGGAATCTGGGAAAAAAAAATCAGACAGAGCATGTTATGGTACATGTCTTTTTTTCTCCCTCCTGGTGATGCCAATTTTTTTTCCTTTGGCTGTAGCGAGACATGCTCGGTTTTGTCCCTTTAAATTGATGGTTCTTGTTGTGTGATCCCAATTACACGTCCAAATGAATTTGGTGGGATATGCAATGCATACTCTTGATTTCTTTTGATGGTGGTACTTGGTGCCAGTCCCTGCAATATAACCTGCGTCCATCCTTCCTTTTTCTACTGGCACATTGCTTTTTTTTCTACATTCATCAAAGGTTGGAAAAACTGGTTTTATACATATAGGCAGTGTATTTCATTGCCACTTTATGTACTTAATATTTTGGCTGTTTGTCTGAAAAAGGTCCACGCCTTTTATGTATTGAAAACATAATATCCTTTAACTTAAAATCTGCAGAGTTAAAATGAATTTTATGGTAAATATTCAGTTGTGGACCACATCTCCAGCTTTTTATATGCCACAGTGGTCTTGTGGTTTTTTCTTCTCCATTGTCTGATAGTGAGGTCATTTTCAGTCCTCTTGAGATATTTTATTCCCAGCCAGATGCAGGCTATATATTAAAAGTAGCACCTGTGGCTAATATCACAGCAGCTTACCATAAATTTACATGGTAACTAGGATTATATCTGTCAAGACTGTTAAAAAATGTCTAGTTTTAATTTGATTTCCAGTATTGAAGGAGCTCTCCAACATTTTGCTTCATAACTATGTTTAAAAAGTTAAAATCACTCCATTGTTAAGTTTTATAGCACTCCCAGTGCCCATTAAGTTGATTTGTTAAATGGGGGTCAGAATAAAGCAAGTCGTCTACAGGAGGATCGGAAACCAACCCATTTGTGACAAATTTAGTCCTTGCGTGTGAATCTTCTCAGAGCCCAAGGAGTGATTGGATTCAGGTGCAGCCTATGTCAGTTGTGTTTAACCTCAAAGCCTGAGCAGCCTCAACCTGACTGTCACTTCTGCTAATCGAAAGTTGGACCCATTTTTGTACATTTTGGGGGGAATTGCTATTTTTTATGTAGAATTGCTCTGTCTGCTCCTTCTGCTAGTTTTGCATTTGATTGCCTGTCAACTGAAAATAAATTATTTTTTTATCCACCTAGGTAGGTGCTGGTTTTCATATAGGCTTTCTGAAACTGCTTCATTTTCCATTATCCTTTGAGTCCTCTCCCATATGCTGTGATTTGTGCACCTGCAAAGTTATGAAAATATTTCTGTTGGTAGTTACGTTGTTCACTTGCTTCCAGCGTTTATGAATACAATAACTGATTTACAATAAATTAGAATTATTTATGAGTGGGTTTACAGAGTTGAGAATATCTTTGTATCTGAAAATAATGAATTTCTGGTGTATTTGCCTGTTGACATTTTTCTTTATTAGAAACTGATAGTGAAGTTTTTGGTACTGGCAGAAGTTAACCTGGAGGCTGAAACACAGTCAGTGAACTGCATCAAGCGTCTCAGAGTAGAGCACAGTAAAAATATATGATTCCTGGATGGTCACACCTTCCTTGAGTTTATTCTTAGGATCGACTGAGTAAATAAGAGTCTCGCCTCTGAGTCGGGAGGTCAGGGTGCAGCTGTGGGACCTGGACATGATCCACCTGCCTGCGCCACTGCCTGGCACTGCCTGTGGGACGAAGGTAGTGTTGGGTCTGGAGGAAATGAAATGAGAGCTTCCAGGGAGATGGCTTGTTTGGAAGCTTATGATTCTCCATCCTTGGCCTTGGCGAAGGAGGAGATGACACTGATGCTCTGGTCAGTGTGTTCTGTATCCAGTCATGCTTCCAGTTAATTGGCAGTCAGTGGTAAGAAGTTGTGCAAAGCTTGGAGGTCTGTAGTGGTATAAATGTGTGATCTCGTTGTGTCTAGGAAGAAATGAAATCCTTGCTGCTGGGAGTTGGGAAATAAGATATTTATTTTCTTCTCGTGGCCATCATGGATTGCGGTGTACAAACCCACAGAATCCTAGAATGATTTGGGTTGGAAGGGATCTCAAAGTTCATCTCATTCCGAACCCCTGCCGTGGGCAGGAACACCTTCCACTATCCCACGTTGCTCCAAGCCCTGTCCAACCTTGCCTTGGACACTTCCAGGGATGGGGCAGCCACAGCTTCTCTGGGCAACCTGTGCCAGGGCCTCACCACCCTCACAGGGAGGAATTTCATTCCAATATCCAATCTGACCTTGCCCTCTGTCACTTTGAAGCCATTGCCTCTTGTTCTGTTGCTCCATGCCCTTGTGAGAAGTCCCTTCCTGTCTCTCCTGTAGCCCCTTTAGGTGATGGTTCGTCTTTGTGCTGTGTAGTATCCCCACCTCCTCTTTGTCAGGGTCTGTGTGTACAGAGGCTACCACCCTTGTGTCCCACTTGCCTGTGACAAGTGCTGTTACAGTACCCATGTCACCATTATAATTTCATCATAGCACTGCCAGTGGTATCAGGCCACCAGGGTTATTTAAAATGTCACAATATTAATCATATGTAAATAAAAATAATTATCTTTAAATTGAAGACTTAAGAGTGCTCATATGTCCTTCATCTCCTTCATCGTGCAAAATGTCCCATCCTGGTTGTGGCAGAGTTTGCATCAGTTTTGGGTTTTTTTGTGACTTAACTCTAATTTGGGATACTCATTTTCTTGATGAGCTAAGTCATATTTCTCCCTAAAATAAACCATTATTTTATTGTTTATAATTACTGGGGTGTGGTGTTTCTAATTGCTGAGTTTTCCCCCCTCAGTAGACTCGTCGTATCTCCTTTTATGCACTCCACTGCTTAAAATCTGCCCAGTTGACCTTTGGGCTGCTCTCCAGTTGACTCCAATACAAATGTTTTTCTTAACAGATGGATTTATTATCACTCTAGTAAAAATTATTACAGCATTTGTCTTATGCTTGTTGCATGCATTGATCTGAAAATGCAAAAGAAATTATTTGTCAAAATGCCTTTTGGATCTCACAAGCTGTCTTGTAGATTTGTGGCAAAAGAAATGTTTCTCCTTTTTTTTTTC
This sequence comes from Rhagologus leucostigma, assembly GCA_013397725.1. NCBI lineage: Eukaryota > Metazoa > Chordata > Aves > Passeriformes > Rhagologus > Rhagologus leucostigma. The sequence goes on along the minus strand of VZTD01001138.1, from coordinate 164,557 downwards.
CAGCTGCACAAATTGATTTTTTCAATTAAACAGAACAAATGTTCTTACAGCCATGTGGACAGTGCTCAAAGAGAGCAAATGGGAGCAGGTCAACCTAATTTTAGCTACAGTTCGGGCACTTTCCGTGATAAAACACTTTTGAAAAATGAATGGAAAATTCAATGGGTTTGAATTCAGTTGAATAGCTTCATTTGGGAAAATGCAAGTATAACTGCCTCTTTTGAAGAAGACGGTCACTCAGGTGAATGTTTTTATCTTTTCGGTTAAGGAAAACTGGTTTCTAGAAACTCCTTTATGCAATAAAATTTTTTTTTGTGGGGGCACTGGAATGATGCCGGTTAAATGCAATCCTGGTTGTTTAACCTTTTGCATCCCCTTGCTTTTGGAGCAATGCCTGCCAACGGCTTCACACCATAAATTGCCTTTAGTACCAGCAGCTCTCACCTTCTCATACTCCCACAAAGGAGTGACGTGCTTTGGGATATTATCCTCTGCAGCTGTAATTAAAAATGGACTCCATCTGGCAGAATAAACTAAAATAAAACTACAACGCCCCTATTTCAAAATTAACCATTACTCACCAAAAGCACATCAAACCCACTTAGCGGACATCCGTTAATCCCGCCGTGAGCCGGTTCAGGCTTTAATGCACACTGTTTTACACGTTAAGGGGTTTGAAGTCACGGGCCAGCGCTGACCTTTCGCATCTGCTCCTCTTGCAGTAGGAATCTCCGCTCGCTGCTCCCCGTCAGGGCGGATTAGCGTGACGAAGTGCAGCTCTTCTGCTGGCTGCAATTTTGGGTTTTGATCAGAATTATTTCTTTCACAAACAATCACGTTTGGCTAAAACGTTACATCTGCTCTGAAAAGCCACTGGCAGGGCCGTGGTTTATCAGGGCGAGGCGTATGGAGGTTTTTTAGCCCTCTTTTATAAAGCTACAAACCCGCTTCATGTAGGTTTTTTGGGGAGAGAGCTTCCTTTCTTCCTCTTCCCCTTCCCCTTTATTCCTTTAGTTTTGTTTAGCTGAGATGAAAAGTCATTTTGGACAAACATGAAGCTGGTTGTGCTGTCTTGGAAGGGTTTGGTGGGAACACAGTGATGAGTGGGAAGCGTGTGCTGGGTCAGCCCTGCATTGTTGGGTTTATTTATTGCTAAGGATGCTTTGTAGGAAAATGTTATTTATTCTTGGGATCAGAGGAAGAAGTCCTGATTGCATGATCTACTGTGATTTTCTTCAGTCTGGGATGAGAATAACAACAGACTGTTAAATATATATCTGTGTTTGTCCAAGGTGTCCCTGGTGAGGGAACATTTACTCTGTGTTACAATGGGTGGGTGCTTGTAGTGAGCAAAAATACTGTTATCTGTACAAGCCCAGAATGTTTGGTTTATGCACGCATCTTGTAATGCCCAATCTAACAAAAAAACCAAGAGTTGTACAAAGGATTTCCCTTTGTGGCGTGCTCATATGAATTTCTTAAAGGAATTTGATGTTCACGGGAGGACTCAGAATTCCTATTTGCCTCCCCTCCTGAGCCTGTGTCCCCATTTCCAGATGTACCAATGTACAAGCAGTGAGGGTTGCCCAGAGAAGCCTTTGTGTTCTGGTGATAAAACAACCAACAAAAACCCCATGGAACTTCTCAAAATATTGCTCATCGAACATACTCTGTCACTTCCAGGCATGTGCTTGGAGCATAAGAAGGGGTTTGAAGACAGTGGGTAATGTTCAGTGCAGGTTGAGTATCTGAATTGTTGGCAGTTAGGTGAGCCTTGTCCTTAATAACACAACTTAGTGTAGCTGCTTTTATTCTTTTCTCTGTGACCTGCTCCAGCCATTCTTCTGAGTAGCAGAGACGGGAGATGAAGTTCAGATTGAGGTGACCTACAGATCCCAGAGGAAACAGTGGGCATGGCACACCAGGCAAGGGACTCGACTGTGTGGAGCTTGCAGGATGCCCCATCTTGTCTGGGAAGATTCTTGGTCTGTTGTACTCTTTTTTTTTCCAAATGATCTGTTGTTTCTAGACTTGAAATGTCTTGTTTGCAAAATAACATTTGAATTTTATGGTGCAGCACAGATTAGCAGCCTGTCAGTGCTGGCCCAGGTAAGTCTCCTCCTGCGTTCACCGCCCCTGCGTATCATCTAAACTGTTCTACTGTAAAAGGTGTCCAAACATTAAAACCTGTTCTGACAGTACAGTAGGACATCTTCAGCAGTTCAGTTGAGTGAAACGATTCGCTGACAGGATCTGCAGTAAATGGTCCTTAGTTTGCTTTATTGCAGATCTCTAGATCTTTTTAGCTTCTGGCTTGGCCAAGAGAATGATGGTAAGACCTGTCCGAATTCCTCACATCTCCATTGTGTTTTCTCTGTTGCATGTTTGAATTGCTGAACTTGTCTTTAAAAAAACAAACTAAACCAAAAAAGCTGACAGGACAGTGGAAGATGAAATGGTCATAAGACCAACTTCTTCTCTTTAATCCATCATAAAGCAAAGCCTTTCTTATCACTCTTTGATGTGTACTTAGAATCATAAATGGCAGAGATTTAGAGGATTATCAGAGGCAGGATATGATTGCCCTTGGATGCTCAGCAGAGAGGATCTTGGATATTAAACTGATAGTATGTGTAATCTTGGCCAAAAGACCAAGGAGAATTTTGTCTGAGCATCTCTGTGTTATCAACAGCAGGGATGGCATGTGAACTTCACTTTCATGTCTACAGAATGAAATCATTCCTTCTCATATGAGTAAAAACAAACATTGGGGAATATAGCGGAATATTTTGTTCTGCTCCAGTCAAATCTGTTTCGTCCAAAATGCGGCGTGATGGGATAATGAACTCTGTTCTTCTACACCATACCTGCGCTCTATGAAAGTCAGAGGGTTTGAGAAACTTTTAGAAGTGGAGCATTCACTTAAATTAATTCTGATTTGCTCTGGTTTACGATACCTTCTTGTATCATGGCTGCCACTGTGCTGTCGAGGATGATTCGTTGCCCTCTGCCTTAGCAGAGGGCTCAGGTGCCTGAATTCAGAAGGTTGGAACTGGGGACTCCCTGCACCTTGTTACTACTTTATTTTATAGTGGTTTGTGTGATGACTTTATTACAGTACAGCCAGGGGTTTGATTTGCTGGACCAAACATTAGCTTTAACAAGTCAAATTATCATTGTTCTTTCAGTTGTGCAGCCAAGAGAGTTTATTATTTCAAGTGCCTGATTACTTTAGCAGGTGCTCAGTAAGTGGGGACTTCACTGTGTTATTTCATGTTTTTAGGTAGGGTGCAAAAGGCTCATTTTAAAAAGTCATGTTTCTTGAAATTGCTATTTTATTTGGTGCAAACCTCGTAAGTGCAACCTTTATATTCCATGTTTTAACACAAAGCACACAAAAATGGCTTAGGAGGTGGAGAGCAACACTGAGCTTTTGACGTGGCTAGAGGATTTCTTCCATGTTCTAGTTCAGTCCTGAAACCTGGGATTATTTCCCTCTTTTTTTCTGGAAAATTTAATTTAGACATTTACAATTTTTAATAAATAAAATAATATTTATTAGTCTATGTTTATAAGTACTGAGGGACTGGGGAAAAAAAGAAAAATAAAAAGCATTTATTTTGAATATATCAGTATGAAATGATGCATCACAAATACCACATGACTTAGTTCTAGGTTTGGTTGGGATTTAGGGTATCTACTTATTTTGCAGAAGTTGTTATGGGCAACTGTAATTATATTTATATACCTATAAACAAATGAATGTATTTTCTAATATGGTTGTATTGACACTTCCAGAAAGTTTTTATGCTGCCTTAAGACATCTCTATGTTTTCTCACTTCTACTCCATCAAGTCTATAAATCTTTCTGGTGGAACAGGTGATTAATTTTGGTGTGAAGTCTGTTAATTGAATCACCAAGAATATTATCTGTGTTCTGTTCATGAAAGCCGGGTGCAATCACTTATCGTAATAAAAAGGAGAATAGGAATAAAGATCCTCAGCATGGAGGCTGCTGGAAAAGTCAAGATGTGATGAAGAAGAAGGTAATACATGTAACATTTTATGTTTTATTATTACCAGTAAGAGAAAGAAGGTCTAAATTCAGCAGTTGTTAAAATCCTGACATAAACAGGCTTAGAAAAGATCGGGTTGAGGTTTGTTGTACAGATTGTACGCAAGAGTTTTTTACATACTTAAATGAGCTCGAGAGGAAGAGGAGAGCAAAGCAAGGAGCAGGATTTAAGTACAGCTCGGTGCTCTCTACCTTCCTCAGAGTCCCTTTCCTTGCACTGATCTGTGTCCATTGACCTTAGCAAAATACTTGAATTTGCTTTTCAAACTGGTTGAAACTCAGATGGAGCAAATGACACTTGCATCTGCTTTATGACTATTAGTGGTTTTAAGATGAAAGAGGGTAGGTTTAGATTGGATATTAGGAAGAAATTCTTGCTTCTAAGGGTGATGAGGCACTGGCACAGGTTGCCCAGGAAAGCTGTGGATCCCTGGACGTGTTCAAGACCGTGTTGGATGGGGCTTGGAGCAACCTGGTATAGTGGAAGATGTTCCTGCCTGTGGCAAGGAATTAGAAGAAGATGGTCTTTAAAGTGCCTTCCAACCCAAACCATTCTGTCATTCTGATTCTGTGATGTCATAGCTTAGGTCACGGCTGAGCTGGGAAGATGAAGCCTTAAACTCCAATCCTTCTGGAGAGCTGCATCTCAAGCATTGTCAGAACTGTGTTGTGTCTAGTGCTGCACTGGGTCTAGAGGGTGCTGAGTGAGTGCAAACTTCCCTTTGCCACAAGCGGCGTGTGCTTTTCCTGGGACAGCATTCCTGAAATTGCCTTCTGTCATGTCCTGCAGCTCTTGACATTGTACCGGTACCTGTGCGAGAAACGTCCCCATCGAGGCAAGGCTATGCCTCCCAGCTCTACTTCTCTCTGCCTCCATTTATTCTTCATGTTCTTCAAATTGGGAAATCATATGACAATAAACAGAAATACCCTCAGTGAAGAGAGAAGGGGAAACTGTTGTTTATCTGGTCAGGTGGTTTAGATTAGCAGTGATGCTGGTCTGTATTATGTTACTTTAAATCATAGTGTCCCAACAGGACATAAATTATGAAGATTGTTACAGTATGTTTCATCCAATGTAAGATCAACAAATTGGAATAATTTTTTTAATAGGAAAATCAGTGCTTTGGCAAGGTTATTGTTGAAGAATTTACTTTAACTTGAGCTTTGCTTGCATTATTTCTTAATATATAAAAACTGTTTGCATAATGTATGAAGTATAAACATTTTTAGAATCAAAGGCAAGAATGCCTTTTCCAAGATTACGTAGAGTGGCAAACTACTTAGAATAGATCAGTGTTTGTGCTTTTGCTGTCAAAAATGTTTGATATAGAGCTGGCAAGCTGGTTTCTTCACTGACATAATTGTAAACAAGTGTTGGGAGACAGAAACAGCATTCTTTGGAGAACATGGTGTAAAGGTTTGCACATTCTCCGCTGCACATCTAACACAGAGAGCAATGTTTACAGCTGCAATAGGAATGTAAATAGGTAACTTTTTTTAGAGTGTAAAGCAGCATTGCACTTTTGTGTAAATGATGTATGCAGATAAGCATGGGGGATGCGAGTGGTCAGCTCTGGATTTTTAAAGAATATTGTAAACACAGAAAAGCATTGACAGTTCAGTTGGAAATTGGAGTTGTGGGGGGTTTTAGTTTCAGATATTGCTATGAAGACAGAAATGGCATCTCAGTCTATGCCAGTGTGTCTGTAGTATTATTCCTCCATCATTTTCCCTCATTAGTATCCTTATCCTTCAGAGTTAAAAGCACTGCTTTCCGTAGTCACAACTGATGCTGGGGAATGGGAGGGTTGCCTCCGTTCACAATATTTTGCTGCTCGAGCTACTGAAGAAGAGAAAACCAAATTTCTACCAGTGGTTCATCAGGTGTTGTTCACTTTCAGACCCTGCTGGCTGCCCATGCCAGGATGGGGTGGGATGGAGGGAGTAGGGAACTGTAGGCACAATACTTGATCTGCCTTGTCCATTACTTGAAGCCTCAGCAGAGAGACTGGGGACATGAGTAACCTGAGTTTAGCTTTATTTTGGTGCATGGTTATTTGCATTCTTAATTACTGCTCCGCTGTTTGTGGATTGATGTTAAAAAGGGGGAGCGCAATGAGACTACATTAACCTGATTTATGTTGTGTATGAATCCAGATACAGACAAAAAAGAGGAGGAAAAGTATCTAATGCCATGTGGATCCAGTGTCCCTGAGGATGGTTCAGGCAGATTGATGATGCCATCTGGGAAGAATCCCAAAATGGGCACATGGTTTTGGGAGTGAATACCTGTCCTTCTGTGCTGCCATCACCTTCCTAAATACTAGTTAGATTCCTCCTTTTTTGTGTTTTAACTATGTTGTCAATTTCAGATAAAGAGTATAGCTTTGTGACATGATTTATGCATATTTATATGATGAAAGTATTTAGTGATGGAGTAAATAGAATCAAAATAAAACAAACTCCAATTTTTTCCTGAGAGCACAACAGAAAATGTCGTGACAGCCCTCGTGACTAGCAGTTGATCCTGACTTACAATATCTTGACGTTAAAGAGCTTTTTCCTTTTATCTGCTGGCTTGTAGCTCACTGTTAGGTAGTAATGTCAGCTGGATATGTGAAAGCTTCTGGAGTTTGGGAGTGAACCTTAATGATTTGATTTTATTGTTACAAGCGTCAAACTGCTAAGGGGAATACATGCTGTACCCTGGGTGCTTCTTACTTGGGTGAGCGGAGAGCAAATGTGTGAGGTGTAGTCATCTCCTGTTTGACAGTGTCACTGTAACCTGAGTAATTTATTAATTTCCCACTGATAAATGGTACAGATGCAGCCTGGGTGGCGGGGGAAGGGAAGACAGGTAGCCCTTACACTGCAGAAGGTCAGGGTTAATGCTACCTCCAGTGTTATAATGACAGATGGGAGGCAGAAACCTTAATGTACTTGTGATTAGCATATGCTTTCCTTGGCTGGGCGTCCAGAGGATTTAAGAAGCCCAAGTGCACACTTCATTTTAAAACAAACAAATAAAAAGTGTGCATGGTTATATTGTTGAGCCTTTCAGCTGTTTTTCTTAAATATCTCCACTTTCAAGTCAAGTACTGTCAGCTGCTTTTTTCTGGAGATGCACAGGGGTGATCCATCACAGGGGACTTGTGGTGGGTGATGTATGAGCACAACACAACGACCTGTGGGCCTTTGATGTATAACTCATCAAGATAATGTTGGCAAGCATTGTACAAAAGCAGCATGTTTAAAAAGTATTAAGATGAATGGATTCCTTGCTTAAGAAGTGTGAAAGGAAGAATAATAGCAGATTAGCTCTGGGACTGCGCGGTTCTCCTGAAGCTCTGCAGCACTGTGTGGAGCAGAGGGGCGGATGGAATTTCATCTTTCCTCCCGCTTTTGACAGCAAAGTGTTTGGCCCTGGTTTTCCCATTCTCAGGAAACAAAAGTAACATTAAGTCTTATTTTGTGATAGTAGATTATATCAGTTTCAAGAGCAGCTTGGCCAGTCACAAAACATTATGAGATAGCTTAATTCTTTTTAAGTTTACCTTGGGGTTTTTTTGCTTTTTTAGGTTAACTTGTTCTTCTAAGAGTAGCCCTGATTTTTATCTCACGGAGATATAGTAGGGCTGCTAATATTTAACAGACATTTTAGATGTGATGTTATGACTGAAACACCATTAGCTTTTAGTTTGTTCTTTCATGATCTTAAAAGACATGAAGAGAAGAGAGGGAAGAGACATACCAGCGCACCCAAAGCATCTTGTCCTTGCAGGATTGCTTCACTCCTTACTTGTATTGCTGTTCATGGTTTGTTGCAGGGATTCTGCGCTCTGCCACCCTTTGGGGGGTGTGATCTACTTGTGTGGCGTTCCCTGTATGTCTGGATACTATTTTAGCCCAAATGTCCTAAAAGGATTAGGTTGAAAATGTGTCTAATATGCCTATTACTGAAAAACCAGAATACTTCATAATATTTACTACATCGAAGTCTCTTTTAATACTTCTTTATGGCTTCTAGAAAATGCACAAAACCTTTCTTTCTCCTTTTTGTTTTTAAAGGAAAACTCTTTCAGAAAAAGTTCTCATTAGGGGCCAAGGGACTGCAGATCCCTGTTATTAATAGAGTGAAAGTCAAGACTGTGTTGGGTCTCACTGTCATGAGTGAAGTGCTTTTCCCACTTTCATCAAGAAATGTGTAATGGTCTGATAAACTCTGCCCACCAGTGCAGTCTTGACAATGATCTTGCACTGCAGACTGCATAATAATTTTCATTATTTTTAATTAAAGTTGAAGAAGTGCAGACTCCTGCTCAAATTAAGGTTGGTTGTGTTGCCGGAATGCGGTAATTACTTTAATTGATCACAAGATAGTTTCCTTGATCACCAATTAGACCAAATTGCCGATCAAGTTTCAAGACGTGAAGAAATGTCCAAACTGATTTTGTGTAATAGTGTTTTCATATCTAACCAAACCTAAATATCTTTTCCTTCCAGAGCCAGTTGTATTTTCCCAAAGAAAGGTTAAGGCTCTACAAATATAAAGGTGATTCATAAAGAATAGCATTCCAATTCATTTAATTACCAAAGGAAGTATTTAAGACCTTAACGGAGGTTGTGTTGGTGGAATTGCTCAGTAGAACCATAGCTCATTTTCTTAGTGAGAGATACACATTTTGTGTGTAATTGAAATAAACTAAAATGCAGTGAGTAAGTTGCTGTGGGTAATGTGCAATGAAGGAGAACATTTCCAAGCAGAGCAAGGCATGCACGAAGGCGGGCAGGCTTCATCCTTCTCTGTGACACTGCGTTGCCCTGATTGCGACAGTTGTGGGCAGCTGGAGCAACAAGCAGCAGGACGTGTCCTGGAGAGAGTCCTCTGCGCTGGAATTTATTCCTTTTCATGAGTTGGACAGCCTCAAGTTGAGCAGTCTTCAGTAGGATGGACAGTTCTATGACCAATGTCCCTTTTATCCAGCTGGAGACTCTACTCTCTGCGGGGAAGAGGTAGTGAGGTGGCATGTTGGTGCACTGACTGGGAGGATTTGGTGGTCTACTGATGAGGAGGATTTGTCATCTGAAGTGTGGAGGAAGGTCTACAGAGCAAATTAGTTTTTTAGAGTAATTTGCTTGTGTAATTCTCTCTGTGTGCTTTTGTTGGAACAATGATTATTGTCTTACCATTAGTCACTGTGTTTGCAGTGTGACCTGAGTCTGTACATGGGTGGATGAGTTGCTGGGATGAACAGACAGACACCAATAGAGCATACACAAACCTGCTAGGGGGTTTTATAAATTTGTTTTTATTTTTTCCCTTGCTATTTGTTTCTATAAAGGCAATTTGGTTGCAGACACATCACTGTTTTAAACTTTTGGGGACATTTTTGTGTATAGATTGCTGTGTTGGAAATAGCATTCTTATTAAGCCCATGGACACTCTAAAAACGTTTAAATCAACACTATTAATAGAGAAGTTTTCCAAATCATTACTAACATCTGATGCACAACTTGCAGCTTTCTACTTCAAAGTGTGCTGCTGAAACATGGGCAAATTTTTAAAAATAATTGTTCACTCAAAGTAAAACTAAACCGAGCAAGAGCTTCAAGGGAAGTTAGATTCTTCTGAATTTTGGAATGCTCTTGGGTCAAAGAAAAAAAGCTTTTTAATTGCTGACAGTTTGGTGATTTCCAAATGACAAACCTCATTGGAATGATTTTCTCTGATTATAACGTTTGCATTCATTTGACTCGCAAAGCAACCAACAAAGTCATTCTTCATCCAGGCACCAATTCTTTTTTTTTCTTTAAAGGTTTTTGCAATTTGTGAGAGGGAAAAAGACTTGAAACTATTATCACCCATTATATGTTATTCATTGACCACATGTTTGTTTGAAATGGCCATCGCCTGGTGGAATGTGGGCTATATACATTCTCTTCCATAAATTAGCACTGAAAACCTACCTAAATCAGATATGATTTTGTGGAGCTTGTTGTATTATAATCTGAACCAGACTGTAACGTAGATGTTCCTCCAGCTTTGCATGTTAATTCAGGTCCTGAACCCAATGGATGGAGCTTGGTATGAACAAAGCCTGCTGCTGAGAGGCGTCCTGCTCACGTTCCCAGGCCCTTCAGGCCCTGCTGCATAATTACAGTCTTGATTTGCATGGACATTCTAATTTTCTTTACAGTGCAGTGATTTGCTCTTAAGTATTTGGCAAGGGCCTGCTATTATTTTCCTTTTGAGCCTATGATAAAACCTGTGTCCTGGGGGAGCATGTAGGGACAGAGGATTGGAAAACTATTTTAACTCGTTTAAAGGGAAAATATGTCTCATAAAGCAGAGGGGCAGACCCACCCGCTGCCTTTTTCTCCTCAGTAAAATAAATAGAAAAGTGGTTAAATGGAAGGATGTGTTTCTGGAAGCAGTGTTGGCCATACTGTGGCACGGTTTTTAATTAGAAATGGCACGTTTCTGTTTCTAAGATGCAGTAGGGGATGGGGGACTTGGGATGGGTATTTAAAATCCCTGCTGATGCCAGAGGTAAAATCATTGCTGTCATGCAATAGCTTTGAGTACTGGGCTGAGTCACACTGAGCAGAGTGATTTACCAGGGTCTGCAGGGGATCGTTTCAGCTGTATTGGGAAATGCACCAGTGGCATGAGAAGTTCCAATGCCTCTTTAGCACACACAAACCCAAGGTGCAGCCATCTGGGGCATCTTGAGGAGATTTTGAGACTTTGGAGTGAATCTTGCCAATCCTGGCAGGTGGAGAAGTATTTTCCTCTTTGCTCTCTCTTTCCCTAGGCTTTTGGATTTATGACACGTGTTGCTCTACAAGCAGAGAAGATGAATCACCACCCGGAATGGTTTAATGTCTACAGCAAGGTAACGTGTTCACCAGCCCTAGTTACTCACACAGCAGTGGAATTAAGGAAACCAAACCACTGGCCCATTCTCTCTGCCTTTATTTGTAGCTTGTCTACAAGATAAGGGAATGGGAAGTGTCTCTATAAAGAGACTTGAGATTTTAAAGAGATGCTGAGATTTGCAGTGCTGAGGAATCAAGAATGAAGCTCTTTGCGCTTGCTGCCAGCTGTATGTTTGGGGCCTGTGGCTTCACCCCTCTGGCTGAGATTTAAAAATAAAACAGAAGCCTTTAAACTCTTATTTAGCCAACCTGAATAAATTACTGTTTTGAAACTGCTCACCAGCTCTCATTCCTTTCTGTGCAGCAGGTCAGGAACTCGGCAGTGTAGGGTAGCAGACTGTTGGTACCTAAATGGGAGCCTGGCAGTCTCAATTTAGATTTGATTTTTTAAAAATTGTAAGCTCCTATGTCTCAACATAGCAGCTTATAAAATTTGTTTATAATATTGCCTAACTGATGGTGGTCTTGTATTTACAAGGGTTACAAGGATTACTGCAACCCTTGAATGAAAGGTGCTGTGTGAAGGGTGAAATTATTGCTCTCCCTTCAGTTTTATTTTCTAATGCTTCTCATTGCATTGTATCACACTGTTTGTTGTAGCATTTAGTGAATATATGGCAGTCCCACTAAAAATATACCAAAAGAAAGGACATGTGGACAAGCAGCCTGTAGCTCAGACCACCACCCCCAGAGCAGGACATCCCACCTCTCCCTGCAACTGAGGCTCCCAGCAGAGACTCTTCCTCATCAGCCCTTCAGGTCACCCTGTTTAAGGGACATTAAATGATCACTGGAAAATATCCTGATCACCCACTCTTCCTGATTTTCTTGGATTTCCAGAATATTCAGAATTTGTCTTTTTTTTCCTTTTGTATCTTTCCAAAATCTTAGTCAAAGGCAAGAAAAAATAACCCCCAACTTGTCATCTGGCTCAGTCTAAACAGACCTGTGAGGCAGCTTTTTTTTTTTTTTTTTTTTAATTTTTAAATTAATCTGCAACCAGCTTAAGAATTTTTTCACCTTTGGGATGCTGGTTTTTAACAAAATGTGAGCCTCTGACCCAGCTCTTGGCAGCTTGGTCACTGGCCCAGGTTCTTCATGAAACTGATCTCTGGAATTTAAATGTAAAGAGTGATTTAATCGGACACCTCTTCTTGGATGAAACCCAAGAATGCAAAGCCTGTGTTACTCTGCGAAGGGGCTCATTTTGGTGAGATTCCAGGCTCTGTAAAGCCTCCTCACCTACAGCGTCTTCTGGTTTACGTGAGCAGGGAGGGTCCAGCTTGGTGCTTGCCAGGATCACCGAGTAAAACCAGCTCACCATGGAGACACACAACATTCCCAGTGAACTGCTGTTCAGCCTACGTGTCAGAGATCAAAATGCCTTTGTAACCTCTTTCTTTTCCTTTGTGACAGGTTCAGATAACTTTGATTTCCCACGACTGCGGTGGGCTGACCAAGAGAGATGTGAAGCTGGCTCAGTTTATTGACAAAGCTGCTGCCTCGGTTTAACCAGGATGTAAATAGCTTTAATACAGTGTCCACCAACATTTTGTGTTTAAATGGGATCCCTCTTTCCTTGTAATCTTGATTTCAAAAACCCCTAGAGACAAGGTATTTTGTAAAAGGAGTGGCTGAGCTTTTCTAACCTTCAGGATCTTCATCCTGAGACCCCTCTGGATGCCTGTGCTTGTCCTTTCCCATTGCTGGCTCTGCAGGAGGATGTAGCAGATAAACCAGCAATAAATAAGTTTTGAACAATCCTTTTTTGGAAACTAAACTGAGCTGGAATGAAACCAGGAGCCCACCGATGTGTGTTGATGTTCCCCAAGCCCACAGGAATGGGTGGGAGGTGCCATATGAGCTTCCCCCATGCCTGGCCACTTCCGTCCTGTAGATTAGTACATCTCTGCACTTCAAAGAGTGTAAGAGCAGCCCGGCCGGGTCAGTCCCCTCTGGCTTGGTACCACCATCTCTGCCAGTGACCAGTGACAAGTGCAAGGGACACTGGGGAGAGCAGTGCAAGCTGCTGCTGATGCGTCCTTGGAGCTGCAGCTCAGCTGGCAGGACCAGCTGTATCCAGTGTTGCTGCTTGAGAGCCTTTCCCTGTCTGATGGTATAGAATCATGTAACCACAGACTGGTTTGGGTTGGAAGGAACCTTAAAACTCATCTCGTTTCAACCCCCTGCTGTGGGCAGGGTCACCTTCCGCTTGACCAGTTGGCTGCTAGCCCCATCCAGCCTGGCTTGGACACTCTCAGGTGCAGGACTGGATCTTGCAGTTGCTGAAAACTTTAGCTCTGGTACCGCAAATACAAAAAAGTCCCGGCGAGCTCCCGGCACCCACACCATTAAATGAAACATGTGCTTAAGTGCTTGGTCAGGTCAGTGCTCAGCACCCGGCAGGATTGAGCCACTATTGGCGTAGTGCTCCAGTACCTGCTGGATCAGGCGGGGGGTGGCTTGGCCAAGTGCCCGAGCCCCAGCCAGGGCTGCTGGTGGTAAAAGAAGCAGCATTAGCAGGATTCTTGCTAAGCTGGGCTTGACTGAAGCTATGCTCACCCACTTTTTTTTTTTCATAGCTACGATTACTCATTGCAAACGTTGCAGGAGTTGCAGATCCCACTGACGTTTAAAATAATTTCTTCCGGGGTTTGAATGTCTTTGTTTTTATCCTATGATCCTCCCTGAAACAGATTTCCAGTGCCGGCAGGGAGATTCCATCGTGCTTAAAGTTTGCAGGAGGGCATCTCACCCTGCAGTCCCCTTGCTGAGTGTCCCCAGCGTGCTCCGTCATGTCCTGTGAGCAGCTCCGGGTGACGGTGCTCCCAGGAGATTGACACCTCCGACATGCCGGAGTGCATTGCTCAGATGACACCGGCGGCACAGCCACCAGCTACTGAGAAGTGAGATGCACGAGTGCCAAAATCTATATCGGGGGTACATGCGAGGTGTGTGGTCTCTCAGATATTTTGGGATGCAAAATGCCATGAGCTACCACCCAAGTGACTGTGTTGATAAAATGAGAAAGATATTTTTTGTAAATCCTTAGCAAACACACTGTCACGTGCTAATTGGTCACACACAGGAAGCAAGTTGTTGGGGTTTATTGTCAGTAACCCTACTTGGGATATCAAGTTAATACCTAAAAAGACCCAAATTCAGACTACATGCTCAGCTGTTGTTTTCTCACAAGTGCCTTTCCCCAGTGAAGTGGAGGATTTCCCTGATATGGTTTGAAAATGGTCACTGTTGTGAAGAGCAAATAAAACTAAAACAAACAACCAGGCTGTGATGTCTCCTGTTACTGGTGGGGAAATGAAACGAGCTTCACCCAAAGTTTTGACACCATCTCTAATGAACTGTGAAAAGTCTGTTGTTCAGGATTTATATATAACTCATGGGCTTTGAATAAAACCAATAAAATCAAATTCCTCCTTTGTAATTTGTATCTTTATTATTGTACATATGTGACAAAGCTGTTTAGTTTGAAGATAAATTTAAGATAAATAATATTTAGTTACTGGGAGGTCTTTGGTTTAGAATATTGATATTTATTCACATACTCTGAGGAAAAAATCCCCATCAACTAATTCAGCTTACAGAGCTGCACTGTCTGGCTATGGCACAAAGCTGTCCTGGGGGTGTTGAGAATCCTGACCAGCAAAGAGGCAAAAATACTCAGGAATGAGAAGGATGGCTTTGAAATGCTTCACGTTTTATGGTCAGTGCTTGTTTAGCCATAATTTTAGCCATAATTTAGTAATTTCTTGATAACTTCTGGGGCATCCCACAAACTTGTAAGCAAGGTGAGCATTGCTGTGAAATGTAAATAATAATATAAAAATAGGACATGGGAAAGGGATGCACAGTCTCCCTGAGCTGGAACTTCACAGCAAACTTGGACAGCAAGGATTTAGTGGCAGGCGCTGGTTTGGGGCCAGGAAACTCAGCCTAAGGCTCCTCTTGAGGAGAGCATAATTTGCTCTGCTCTGAGCAAAAGTAGCCAGTGTACAAGGCTTGGGCCTTTCCCAGGTGGTGACGTCGCTGGAGCTGTGCTGCTCTGTGAAGATAGGGCTCAAGCAGCTGCCCAAAATGCAACTTCCTCTGCTGTGCTGGCTTCTCCTCCAGGGCAGATTGGTACCTGCTCCCCAAGAGCCCACAGAGTTGCACCCCAAGGCAACGTGTTGCTGCGCCTGCAATCACCTTTCCCTGTTTGCTGCCGGGTTTGGGTCGCCAGCCACCAGGTTAAATATTCTCCTGGAGTGTTTGGGGGTTTTTTGCTGTAAGGCTGATNCCCCCGTGCTGAGACTGATATAACTGTGTCCCCCCCACCAACCTTGACCATGGTGTATGGGAAACACTGTCCCTGGGAGACCCTCCAGTGGTGCTCTGCGGCCACAGGAAATTAAAAAGCAAGAACTCGAGGCTGAGAGAGCAGAGTAGGAAAGATGCCTGCAGTGTGCTGGTGTTGGGATCACTGCTCAGTTCCTGAGAGGCTGTAGATCAGACCTTCACAGCATCAGCTCTGAAACAGGGCCAGAGAATAATCCTTTTCTTTCCCCATAGTGGGAGCTCAGGTCCAGTAAACTGCAAAAATCATATTGAAATGAGAGGCAGTGGCATCAGATGTGCTGTGGGGCTCTGGGAATGAGGTCCCACAGCTCTGCAGGAACATGTTAGAAAGCGAAAGTCTGTCTCAGTTTGTGAGTTATGGCTCAGTCTGGATGCAGCAGCATTCCTCCTGCCCTTCCTCCTCCTTCTGGCTGCCCAGACTGATGCTGGAGTGGCTGAAGAAGAGATGGGTTTTCTGTTAATTAACCTCTCTCACCTCGGACACTTTTGGACGTGAGAAGGCTGATGAGGACATGTCCTCACCCAGCTGCCTCTCCAGGCTGGAAGGATAGATTGATGTGGTTACTTTGCACATGTCCATGACGCATCCCTGGCTCCAGGGTGGGGACATGTCCGGGCTGCTGTGCTGGTCGTTGCTGCCTCTTCATTGGCCTTGCCTGGAGCCTTGGGGGTTCAGCAGAGTGAAACCACAGAGTGGATCCCGTTGGAATTTTTGGTTGGTTTATGTGCACCAGATGGATCAGCCCAAGGTCAGGACTACTTGCAGCATCCATGGGTGATGAGCACAATTCCTGGGTTTGCCCGGTCGCTGCTCCAGCACTGCCTTTGTGTTGTCTTGTAGCCTGCCAGGTCCTCAGCCCTGCTCTGCCTTTCCCTCCTCCAAGGGACTTTTCAATCCTGCAAAAAACAACTTTGAAAGCTTTGCACTTTCCACAGCTTCTTGTAGATGTGTGCATCTCCACTGGCCCTTTCAGCCTCAGGTTAGTGAGGGGATTGTCAATTAAATGAAGTTAATGAGTTCTTCTACGTGAGCTAGTTTCAATTTTTCACCACTGTTTGCTCCAAGAAACAAATATTTGTGGCTTGCTCAAAGATACATCTCAGGAAACATGTGTGTGTCCTGGAACAAGTGCTCACAGAGTGTCCAGACTCGCAGCACAGAGCTGCTGACTAACTGAAATAAATAGGCAATTGTAAATGCTTTCTCCTAAAGATCCAAGGCAAGGAGCAATCATGGATGTGAGCTATCCCACTGGCATATTTACATAAAAGCTGAAGATCTGTCACAGAGCTGGATTCTTTGGTGAGGAACTGGCAACTTGTTTGCAAGTGAATTCTGGAAACAGCCCAGGAATGGCTGCCAGAGGCTCTCCGGTCACAGTCAGCCAGTCCACATGGACTGCAGGGATGCTGGAGCCCTGGGAAGGGTCCCGGTGAGAGCAAAGGTCTGTGCTTGGGCTCCTGCTCTGCTTCCAGACATGATGGATGACAAAGAAGGGAGGATGACCCCCTAAAGCTCAAAGGCACAGCCCTTCGTGGGAGTGCTCAGCAGTTTTTGCTGTTAGCCAGGTGACAGGATGGTGGGATGCTCTCCATCTCACTGCTGGCTGCTCCCACCTCAGCACAGAGGCAGGCTGTTCCCCTGGGATGCCAGGAGGGATGATACCCATGTCCACACAGCATCACACTGGCTGATTTCCTCCTCCTGGTTGGAGAAGGTGTGTGCCTAAACTGCTCAGCAATGCAAACCCAGTAAATTAAGACTAATTAACCTGTGCTAATGCCAGAATTTTGTTTATCCAGGAATTTGCCCCAGCATTTGCCTGTGTGGTGTCTTCTTCTGGAAGTGACCTCATAAGGTGGTGACATCAAACAGCAAGTTCCACCCTCCCAGCCATGCCAAGAGTCACTTGGGGAAGGTAAGAAGCACCCAACTGTTTTCATGGAGCCATTGTGGAAGTGGCACATGGAGCATCCAGATCCTTCCTAGGATGGATGAGTTGTGCCCAATTTTCTTGCTAGATCCTTACAGCGTCTACTTGAGGCTATTGCAAGGTGTGTTCCCATGTGCTATGGCCTGGAGGGAATGGATGGAGGGGATGGGGGTCTGGGCTCTTTGGACACTTGGGGTGGCTGCCAGTTCGCTGTCCTCCCCTGTGCCTTTGCCTGCACTGGCCCAGAGTCCCTATGAAATGCATTTCAAAATCAGATCCCCTCACCTGTTTGATACTTACCATTCTTAAAATGCAATTGTTTGGTCCTTTACTAGGCAGCCCTTTCCCCCTTGTGGTTTTGGCTCAGCTGGCTTAAGCACCCTTTTAATACTCAATTTTCACGTTGAAAAATCCCTCTTGGTCACGCTCCTTGATTTCCTTGTCTTACAAAAGCCAGCTACTGTATGCAAACCTCTGAGCCTTAATTATATATCCCAGTAATATATAGCCAGGCCTGGCTAATGTCAAGAAACCCAGTCACAAGCATCGGAGGTTTCTGAGAGCGCTGGCTGCAGGACCAGGCTCCCTGCAGGGAAGCAAGCAGCACATGCCAGGCTCCAAGGGGTCAGTGGGGTGCATGATGTGGGGATAGGTGGCAGGACTCCCCCCCACACTGGGCAGTGACCTGTGATGATAACTGTGACAGAGTGAACTGCCTCACACTTGAAATGGTCCCTGGGGGCAGAGATGTTGTTTGGGACATTTAATATGAAAGTGCTGGCTCAGTGTACAGGGTCTGGCAGCCACAGGCAGCTGTCTGGGCTCATCTCCCCCTCTCTCCAGTTCACAGATCTTTCTTGCTGTTTACACCAATGAGCTTTTGCTGAAGCCATACACGAGTCCCATCCCCTGCTGAGAGATCGGCTGCAACTTCTTACAGCCAGCTGCACCCTGGGCTGCTTCAAAATCGGTGTCACCAGCAGGTCGAGGGAGGGGACTCTCCCCCTCTACTCCACTCTCGTGACACCTCACCCTCAGCATTGTGACCAGCATCGGGGTGCTCAGCACAGGAAAGATCTGGACTTGATGGAACAGGTCCAGAGGAGGCCACAAAGGTGCTCAGAGGGATGGAGCAGCTCTACTCTGGAGACAGGCTGGGAGAGTTGGGGCTGTTCAGCCTGGAGAAGAAAAGGCCTGAGAGGCATGTCCAGTGCCTAAGGGGGCTATGAAAGAGCTGGAGAGGGACTTTGGACAAAGGTCTGAAGTGACTGGACAAGGAGGAATGGCTTCACACTGGCAGGTTTAGGCTAGATATTAGGAAGGAATTCTTCACTCTGAGGGTGATGAGACACTGTTACAGTTTTCCCAGAAAATTTGTGGCTGCCCCCTTCTTGGAAGTGTTCAGTGCCAGGTGGGATGGGACCCTAAGCAACCTGATCTAGTGGGTGGCATCTCTGCCCGTGGCAGGGGGTGAAACAAGATGGTCTTTAAGGTCCCTTCCAATCCAAACCATTCTGAGATTCTGTGATCTCAGATCATCCTCCTCATTGCCTTTGCCCCATGTGTCTCACCTGTGGACAGCACCACACACGCCCACCTGGAGGGGACAACCAAAGGTTTCCAGACTCTGCATGCTCGAGTTCCTCAAGTACAGCAGAGGGATGAGTGTGGAGCTCTGCTCAGCGGTTAAGCCACACCAGAGAGGGGGATCCAAGCCCAGGAGCCGGGTGAGGCTCTCCTCTACCCAGATGTCAGGGGCCCAAGAGGGGCTGATGCTTGTATTAGCTTATGAGAAAAGCTGAAAATTAATAATTCCTGATTTTTTAAGAAGCCCATGGCTTGGTCATTGTATTCTTGCACAGTTTCTTTTTCCCTAAAGGAGGGAAGAGTTTTTCTTTTTTTTACTACAACAGAGTAGACACAAAAAACCCCCCTGTAAAACATAGGTCATGTCCTATTCTTGGTCTGTGTGTATTTTCCTCTCCAGCACAGCATCTCCTACTTTGTTTTCTCCTGATGACTCTGGAGGTTTATTTTTCAGCAAGGAGCTTATGTGGGCAATGAATGCTCAGCCAGAATTTCTGCCTGTAATTAATTGGCTGGGTAGCCCACCAGAAGTGGGATGTTTATGGGCACAGGGCTCTTATAATGTTCACTTCTGAGCCTTCATTCCTCTAGTTTGGATCGTAAACTTCACTTATCACCAGACTTTTATATGTTAATTATTCTGTGTCGCTGGAAGAAGGGAGGACATGCAGAAGTGCATGTAATAATGAATGATTTAGGCATGGGGGATTAGATGCTCCAGTTTGGGCTGACTGTCTGTGAGAGAGAAATTGGTGCATGGCAAAGTGGAGAGAAATTTAAATCAGGGTAAGTTGTGTGTTTGTTGGTAGAGCCTCACGCTATGAACTTGGGGAACCCAGTGCCAGAAGATGCCTCGCCTGGGGACCATGAGGAAGAAAACGTGTAGGATAAGATTTGGCACCATTCCCCCCTGAGACACTTAAAATATTGAGGTGCTTTGGAAAAAATCCCACTCAGCACAAATCTGCAAGTTTAAGAGCCTAAATGCCTTTGAAAATCTGGGCCATGCAGGATTAGGTTTTGATGGAAGTCAGTGGGACTTAACACCTAAGGGACTGGGACCACTGGGAAATTGCATTCTGGCTTTGGGTTAGAATGCCTAGAATGGCATTACTGCAGGAAAAAATACCAAACAGAGAAATTCTTTAGTGTCTTACAGTCCCTTCCTGTTCCAGGGATGCTATAAATATCCTGCCAAGCCCTACCACGCTGCTGTTCTCCAGCTCCAGGGGCATTTGGTACTTGGCTTTGCGTCCTGACCTGAGGAGACAAGTGCCCTGAGCTACTTGGCATCTCAAGAGAAAACATCTCTTTGCCTAAAATTTGTTTAAAATGTGATAGAGCCATCTAAATGCATTTTGCTGAAGGTGCAGGAGGCTGTTTATGCCTCTGTGTGTATTGTTATTTATTAATTGAAGCCTAAATTAGCCCTCAACAGGTTAGCAGTATTTAATGCAGAGAGCTCAAACATACAACACATTCTTGGCACATTTCCCTTTATTAATTAAAAACCTCTTTAAAACACTCCGCCTTCCACCTTGGAGCAATAAATTTCCACCTTGAGGAAATAATTTCCTTGCTGTATTCCATACAGAGACGTTCTGTTAGCTGCGATCCCTGTTTCAGTGTAGGCCCCACTCAGCCTTATTTCAGTTTCAAAATAAACTTTCCAAATGCCAGGTTTTTCTGTTAAAAAAAAGGGGGGGAGGGGGGAGAAGAAAAACTAAAAAAAATCAACTTTTCTGCTTTTAAAAAATATATTTGGGATTAATTCCGATGTAGTTTACTGCTTGTGCAGACTGTGAACCACAAAGCTCTTTCTTAATAAGAGCTCACAGGACTCTGCAGCAGTTCCTGAAGCAGCCGAAGAAGCCTTGGCAGCCCCAAATGAGCTGATGGTCCTGCATGGGAGGCACGGGCCCGCCTGCAGTTGCTGGGAGAGTTTTATGGCTCCCCTGTCACCCCCAGCTTTGGGTGGCTGGTTTTCTTTATGATCATGTGCCCCAGCCCAAACTTGCCCAGTGCCACGACATAACCTGGCAAAAACGTCACCTGATTTTGGGGGCTGAATGGCTTTTGTTCCCCTGCTAGTCCTGGGCTGCGCCTGCCAGAGACCTTGGTGTGCAGGGAGGCAGGAAAGGCCTCATCTGGCTCCTCCAGGAATTTGTACCAAACTCAGTAGGTTTAGAGGTGAGACATGATTGCAGACTGCTGTCTCTCATCCTGAACCATCCTGCGTGGCAGGGGAGGAACAGCCAGGCACTGAGGGCAGCAGAGATATTGTTCTGTCTCCAGTTTGTGCTCAGAACATGAACAACCAACCCCATCCCACTGGAGCAGGTGGGCTGTGGGCAGACAGCATTGTCTGCAAATGTCAGATGTTGTTTAGCAGGGAAAGATCGGGAAGAACTGCTTCCAGTAGAGGAAAATTTTCCTTTTCTTTCCTTGCCCACTTTTATAATAATCCAGGCTGTAGATCCTATACACCTCCTTGCTATGTAGGTTCATCACATGTGCAGCTAAAAGTATTCTAATGGCACAGAGAGCTTAAAATATTATAAAGGTGGGGGAAAACTCTTAATCAGTTTTGTGGTGCTTTGTCTGAGTTTGTTTAATGTCAAAGGGAAGTTTAAAAAGAAATCCTTTTAGGTCATGTCAAGCCAAGAACCCTGTCCAGAATGGCTTGGACTCACTTTCCGTGAGCACTCGAGGGAGGTCGTGCTCCTTCCTGCGCTCTCGCAGCCCGGTGATGTGACATCCAAAATGCTACTATGGGCTTGAAACACATGCTGCAGGAGAGCTCTGCACTGCTTGATAAAGGACTTTTGAAAGCTGACTTGAAATAAATGCAGTAAAGCTGTCACTGAAATGTAAATGATTAGAGCAATGTGACTCCCTGCTTCCCCCAACTCTTCTGCTCATTCTTGCTTTTAGCAAATGTAATTTAAAAATAATCAGTTCGGGATGACTTGGTTGAGAGTGTTCTTGCCTTTGGGCCAGAAAGTCACTGGTTCAGTACTAGACTGAGTGGGTCAGTGGTTTGGGTCCCACACAAGGGCAGGGGTGAGGGTCCCTGCAGAGCTGCAGGTCCTGCCTGCCTGGGTGGGCACTGGGGAGACCCCAGGCTGCTCCCTTGGGATGAGCATCCCCATGCCATCAGCACCCAGGAGCTCCTGCCTTGCCTGGCACCTGTGCCTTCTCCAAAAGTGCATTGGCGATGGGGATCACAGACAACCCCCTTTCCAGGCAGCAGCTGGTGTGAAGGCAGTGGAGGGTTCCACGGGGTGACAGCCCCAAGTGTCACCTCCTTCTTGCTGACAGTGCTTTCTTCATGTGCTTGTTCTTTCTCACAGCACAAAATCACTTAAAGATTTCAGTGAGCTGCTGGATGACATCAAAAAGACTTTGTGCCACTCTGATATCATTATGGATGGATTTTGTTTCACCATCCCATTTACTGACCTGTATTTGCCCTTCCTGGACCTCCAGGATGACACACTGAGCAGGTGACTACAAGAGAGACTCCAAGTCACAGAACCAGATACCCTTTAGAGGTACTGAATTATTTTCTTGGAACAAACGGATATTTTGAGTCTGTTTTCCTTAGGGAAAATCTGTCTGCTCTCAGCATGAGCAGTGCTGAGAGTCAAGGAAGGCACCATCATATGGCACGTGCTGGAAATGGACTGGTTTCATTCCCGTCAGAAGGGCTAATGTCATTTCCCAACACCATCAGCGTTGGTGTGGGATCAAGGTTCATCCCAAATGTGATCAGTTTCCTGCTGGAATATTCACTGTTTTTCACCGTTGTTTATTGTGCCCGGCCCTGGCGTGTCCTGGGGTTCACAGAGTCCTGGGTCTCCCCTGGGTGCAGAGCCCTGAGCAAGGCTCCATCCTCATGGTTGGCTCACATGTCCCTCCCCTCAGCACACCTGGGAGAGAGATGAGAGCTCATTCCAGGTTTATGGGGACAGTGGGGTTGGAGAACATGTTTGCTTTAAAGTTTGGGAGGTGAGGAGGACTTGCCTTCTTATGGCACTAGCCCAGGCTAGTCTGGGCTTTCCCTCAGCAATGGACTTCTCTGGATCGTGTTTGGGGAACAGCTAACCCCAGGCAGCAAGTCTAAACCATGTAATGAGAAAAACCTCCCACAAATCCCCCAAATGGAGACTGCTGAGTTTTACATATCTTGGGTTAACCTTAATATGCTACAAGCCTATGATCACAGCTTGATACCCATTGTTTAAAAAACCCACAGTCTGGCCTGGAGTCCAGAAAAAATTCCCTAGATAGCAAAATATTCCCTTTTACCTCAAACTCCAGGTGACTGTGGTTACTGTCAGGAGTCTCTGTGTTACTTCCTCCGTACCACTTATCAGGACTCAGGCTTCTGCAAATGTTTTGTGTGCACATGGCATGTGTTGTGAAGCCACTCCTGGGTTGCCTCCTTTGATCTTTTGGGAGAAAATGATTTTGAAAGATATTAAAGAAAATAAAGATATTAAAGAGTCAGGAGGCTCATCATTCAAAATACTTGGCATGTCTCCACTGCTCCTTGCCCTGCTGGGTGGATGGAGGAGTGCTTGCCAAAGGTGCAGTTCTCCATGTGCCTTAGATGTGCCCCTTCCCATTTTGCACAGCATTTGGGGATCTTTTTACCATGCTCTTCTCTCTCTGCAGGTTGCAACATCACCATTGTGAACATACTGGCATATTGGGAGAGACTGTGGAAGTCATGAAAATGAAATCTTTGCCAGATCATGAGAGGATGAAAAGTTAAACTCTTTTTAGGCAGAATGTGATCTTTGGTGGCTGTCAGAGCTCTGCCTACAACCTGTGCTTCAAACCTTCATTGGAGTAAGCCAGAATGATTGGCAAATAAGCCTTTAGGATTGAACACAATTCAGAAAATATCTTCTCTTTTTTTCTATGAGCTGAATGGGTGGAAGTGCAGCCGCCGGCTCTGGCCCTGCACTGAGAGAAGCTGCTGATGGAGGGAGGAACGTTGCCCTTGAGAGCTGGAGCAACTGCGGACTGGGAACGGATCACGGCCCAGGTCTTTTTCCTGGAAACCTTGTGGCTGGGACTAGAGCCCAGGCCTCCAGTGCTCTCCCTGCCAGCTCCCTCTTTCTAAGATCAAGCAGCCTTGGCACAGCAAAAAGAGTCGGCAAACCAATCCACACTAAGGAAATGGGCTGTGATACCTCAGAACAAAGCAGCTTGTTCCTGTGCTCTGATGCTGATTAGCACCTTGGAACAACCTGCTTGGCCTCGCCTGGCAGTTCTAGTGCAAACACACCCACACAGCTCGGGGTAATCGGAGACAGAAAGAGGAGACCTGTGAGCAGCAGCCATTCCTGTGTGCAGCACAAGGTGTGCCAGGACAGAGCTGCTCCCCAAGGCCTGGGCACGGTGACTGTGATGGCAGAGGCTGATATGCCAGAGATGATGAAGGCTGAGGCACCCTGACCACTCCCAGTCATGCAGGCAGTGGGGATTAGCAGAGCAGGACTGGCTGCACAGCTTCACTTCGCCCCCAGCTCGGTCTCCTGTTCTTGTGCTGTGGCAGGGGACAAGAAATGACTGTGGGGGTGACCAAAGGGAGGAAAGTGCCCAGGGTGGATGTACGTTTGGGGGTTTGGCTCTCTCTTGGCTGGGAGATGTGGGGAGAGGGGTGTGTGCCTTGCAGCAGGAATGCTGGGAGCTCAGGGCTACTCCTCTGCTCCTGTGCAAACAGGCTCACGCCTTCGATGACCTGGCCATCAGGCAGCCACAAATCAGGCCTTTGATGGCATTGCTGGTATAACGTCAGGTGAGTTTCCCTCAGTCTTGTATGACCATTGTTTTTGATTCTGCACAATCAGTGGGAGTTCAGCACTGCCAGAGGAACACAGAATTCCAGAATGGTTTGGGTTGGAAGGTACCTTAAAGAACCTCTAGTTTCAGCCCTGCTGCCATGGGCAGGGACACCTTCCACGTGACCAGGCTGCTCCAAGTCCTGTCCAACCTGCCCCTGAACGCTTCCAAGTTGGGACATGTACAGCTTCTCTGGGCAACCTGTGCCAGTGCCTCACCACTCTCACACGGCAGGATTTCTAGAAAATATCGTCTTTTTCACTATATTATGGCTTCCAGCCATAAAATAAATGAGACCCCGACATGAGCAGTATCTAAACAAAATTATTGATGCACCCCTATAGAGCACAGTGGGCCAATCTTGCAGAGCTCTGCCTGCCCCTGTCGAGGCTGTACCTGCCTCTCACCAATCCCAGAAAGCTCATCTGCATTGCTCTCCAAAATCTGCCTTTCTAATACCAGCCCTGGGTTGCCGTTTGTAGTGTTTGTGCCCCAAAGCCTTCCCCAAACCAGCTGAGAGCTGAGAACAGGAGCTCCTCATAAAAGGGTGAGGGAGAAACCAGTGACACAAGCTCCTGCTGAATTTGTTTTTCATGTTCTCATTTGTAATCATTTTGTGTTTTATGAGGGATACTTCCTAAAATTTTGCCAACATGATGGAAACACATGTGGTGCTCTTATTCATAATGTGACCCTTTTGGTGGAGAGATGAGATGAAAACCTGCTTTTCTCTGACATCTCCACAGCATATGGTCCAGTGAGATGGAAAATCAGTGGGGTGTGGGGTACTTGACCTTCCCCCAGCCATGCCAACACTGTTCACTCCTCCAGGAACACAGCCCACATAACTTTGCATGCATAATCTCCAGGTGGGTTTTCTTGCCAATTCTTTATTTAAACTTTTTCTCCTCCTTTTTTTATTTTGTTTTAGTAGGGGTAGCCCAGGTCTGTGGCCTGTGGGTGACACAAAAATTATCGTTTGGAATTTTATCTGAAGTGCAGGTTTGCTCCTGTGCTGGCTTCAAGGACAGAGCCAAACTGAGGGGAGCAAACACTATCCTAGAAATAGTTTTGCAAGTTTCAGAGCTAATGATGCCAAGGTTAAAGGACCTTTGCTTATTTAAATTAGCAAATCCCTCTACAAAGGGTATGACTGAGTTATCAGCATCACTGGCTGTATTTGGGCCACACCACAGTTGTCACTGAACAGGTACAATTCCTGCAGCATTTGTGTTTGGGTGAATGACAAAGGTCGCCTTGAGTCCATGAGCCAGGACTGCTGCTGTCCCTGGGTCTCCAAAAATGCAGGGCTGGCTCTCACCAGCAGCACTGCACCTGCAGCAGCAGCAGCAGCAGCAGCACCCTGCTTGGCACCCCCAGCTCAGGATGTGGGTTGTTGGTAATCCTGGTTTTCATTATTTTAATGGTGAGAGAGAACTTTTGTGTAGTGTGAAAAACAATCTGAAGCTATCCTGTGTTTACAGGAAGGGCTCAGACAGGCTGAAGGAATGGTGTTCAAGGGCAGGAGACTGCAGGACAGCAACCAATGTGAAGGGACACCTGTCATAAAGGGTGTGGAGGCATTTTTTAACTGAAAATAAAATATTAATGGCAGGAGAGTACAACAATGACAATGATGAGTAACTCGGGATGAATGCAGGGGCCAGCCATCACAAGTAGAGTGTGGTAAAGACCAGGTAGAGAGTGGTAAAATCCTCTAACCTGACAATGGACTGAAAGACCTGGGGTTGTTCAGCCTGGAGAAAAGAAGGCTCCAGGGAGACCTTAGATACCCTTCCAGTGCCTAAAGGGGCTACAGGAGAGCAGGAGAGAGACTGCTTACAAGGGCATGAAGTGACAGGACAAGGAGGAATGGCTTTAAGCTTAAGGAGGGTAGATTTAGATTAGATATTAGGAGGAAATTCTTCCCTGTGAAGGTGGAGAGGCACTGGCGCAGGGTGCTCAGAGAAGTGGTGTGTTGGGATGCTGCTCGACCCCTTTGGCCAGGCAGGGCAGTGAGAAGCAGCCCTCTGAACAATGTCTTTGGTCTTGGGAGGAGCCAGCAGCCTTCCTGGTGCCCAACACGCAGTGTGATGCTGGCCCTCAGCTTTGTCCTGGGGCGACTCGCTGAGCAGACAAATAAGAAATAGGTGTTCTCAGCAAGGAGACCTTCACTTATTAATGAGGGAAATTAATGTACTTTGTGAGTTGAAGTCTCCTGCAATCTGGGGTGGTGAAAATTAGGACCAGGCCAAAAAAGTCAAGGAGGGCTGCACCAGTGTGACTCGGACTTCATAAAATGGAAAGGAGAGGCCCCTTTTGTCAGGCGATGGCTTTTCCTCAGAAGCTAAATGATACATAATGTTTATATAGTGTTTTGCCTCTCCTAAATGCAGGCTAGACATTAATTGATTCCAGGTTTGCTCTGTGAAGTAGGTCAACTCTTTCCATTTCGCAGATAAAGGAGCAGTGGGGATCACTGAGAGGTGCACGGGGGGTCGGTGCCGGCACCGGGGCACCTACACGGATAGCTGCCCTCCCCATGGGACCACGCTGCCACCCTAAATATACACCACTTCTGATGTATGTGGAAATCAGCTGGGACTCTGTAAACCCAGCTACATTAAGCCCGGTTCAAATGAAATCTGTTTATGTCTCCATTGCTTGCGACTGGTCAAAGCAGGACTTAACTAACCTAGCGCTGTTTGTGTTCAAAGCCTCTTAAACCCTTGCTCTGACTGTCTTGAAGTGAGATATAAAGTACTTGCTGGGACCTGGCTGGAGGCCAGGGAACTGTTTCGGATCCCACTCTCTCATTTGCTCATGGGGCAGTTTAGAAAAAGCATTGCACATTTCAAACAGTGATGGAAAAAATAATTTTAATTCACTTCTGTTTACATAATGTTGGAAGCTTGGGAGGGTTTGTGCGGACAATTATTAATGGTTTAAACTGGCGTGATAAAAATGTTGCCTTGGTCTGGGAACACGAGCTGGCTCCCAAGGCCCTTGTGCTAGGTCAGCCACAGGCCGGCTGTGGGATCCGGGGGGCGAGGACCCAATGGCTTGGTGGGTCCCACTGCTGTGTTTCCTTTCGGCATCATGAAAAGAGCCTCCTGCCCATTCTGCTGAGGCTGAACTGCGAAAACTCAAAGCGTAGATCTGGGGAAACACCCAGCTCTTCCTAGTCACCTCCACTTCTGGATGCCCAGCCCAGAGGTATTTGGTGAGCAGATCATAGCGAAGCAGGGCATACCCATCCTGAGAGCACCGCTCCTTCACTGCGGTTTCGAAGCTTAATTTCAGAAAGCTTTTGGTTCAGCTTTTTAAGAGCATGGCCCTTTATTTTTTGGTTAGTACCTTGTGTGAATCAGCTCCAAAGCAGGTGGAGCCATTCCCAAATGTGCAACAGGTGGGAGTGAGAGGGTAATTGGGTCTCATGTAAAGTGCCCTGAGCTCTCCCGGCTGTCAGAGGAGGTGGGCAGGCACTGTCACACCTGCAGTGTGAGCCTGGCCTGGGTGTTCCATCCTCATATCTGTCCCTCAGAAGACTCAGACACAGTTTTACTGGTCTATCGCTCAGTGGGATCTGGCACCTATAAATTGCTCTTAATTACTTTCCAAGTTACTCACCAGGGTGATGTTGATTTTGTCCTGTAACCCAATAGGACTTTGTCTGTTTAGTATAAACCACTGCCCACCTCTGCTGACTGCCCAACTCTGTTGTCTTATATATTGGTGTGTGATCATACACTGTGTGCGTGTGTCTGTGGCTGGATTTTGGACACCACTGGACTGCTCATGGAAGCTGCCCACGTCGTTTTTGCGTTCCAGCCTGTGCCTGCCACACTGCAGCACTTCCACACACAGAGCTGTGATGCTGCTGTGGGGCTCTAGCAGGTTTGCAAGCGCCTGCACAAGGGGTAACAGCCTGAGAAGCAGTTGTGAGCCTGGTTTGGAGGGTGACAAATTCCAGGTCCTCCCTCCCAGTGTGTCCAGCTCACACATGCATAGGGAGCTGGGACTGTCCCCTCTAGCCATGGCACTGACTGCTTCTGATCCACTTTGCCCTGCTTTGACACTTGAGATTGAAACAAGGGCTGTAGTAGCTAAGAAAACAGTAGAGAAAATGATGGTTGGGAAATAAATCCATGCCAACACCAGTTCCTGCAGCATCTAGACACTGCTTTGAAGCTCTCCACTCAAAATACTCCCTCTATGATCCCTGGGATTACCCTGCACCGTGGCATCTGAGTGCCAGCATTACAAAATTCATAAGCACATGCTTTATCTGCCTACTTTGCAAGTCATCCTTGCACATCAGACAGCAGGACTCTGCTCAGAGGCATGTTGGTGTTGGAAGCTGCATCTCTTAATGCTGCCACTTTGGCTTTGGCTGAAACCAGGGTAGGACTAATGTGAGCCCATTAACCGACTCTGTTTCACACATTGCAGATTTGGTTTTTGAATACATCACTGTATTCAAAAGAGAAAAATTAATTTATGAGGACAAACTTCGGAGGTTTTATATGCAGACCAGAGACTCATCTTCTCCAGAGGACTTCCTTGAGGTGTCATGACTTATTTCTCCAAGGCTGCAGACCCTGAGAAATGTAGTTAACATGACAGTGAGACATGGATAGAGAAGAGGTTTCCCTCTACGATCATTAGGTTGCAGTATGGTTTTCTCCTGTGCTGGGAGAAGGTGTTAGATGAAAGATCTGTGAATAACTCATGGGCTGAGGAATACTTCTCGAGCGTAGTCATCACCTGGCTGAATCAGACAGGGAAAACAGCCTTTATTCTGCAAGATAACCCCATCCCACAGAGACCTTTCTTGAGAAAGGCTCAGTTTGTTCCAAAATTGTGCTACTGAGTGGAGTCCAGCCTCACCCTGCACAAGAGGTAGTCTTCAGATGAATGCTGTATTTGATATGACACATCATGCTCTGATATATAAAGTCATCTTACCTGGAGACATCTCAAGGAATATTGTAGGGAAGGGTTTGAACTCAAGTGGGAACTTCCCTGAGTTCAACAAGTGGAGAGTCCAGTTAGAAGAAGATTAGGAAAAGTCCTGAAAATGGGTTTTCTGTTATAAAAGGGATCAGTACCTGAATCCTGCCATTCATGCTCGTCTTGCACGCCCATGCACCAGGGCTTGTTCCAACTGATGAAGTTATCCTGGACTGATGCTAACATGGGAAGAGGATCGGTCCCAGAGCTTTGAGACCGGTCACTAAAGTGCTCACAGGTGTGAAAGAGCATGTGGGGAAAATGCAGGAGGCAATGGTGAGAGGAACAGCACATCTCAGACCAGCACAGAAGCAACTGCAGTGAATGTTTCATGGCTTGCCACCCTCAGCATGGGATGTGGTCCAGAGGCTTCTTTTCTGTCCAATTTTCCATTCTGCACTGGAGCTGGGTGCTTCTGAATAGACGCGTGTGGATTTCCCTTGGCCTGATGAGCTGCTGCTCCGCATGGCACACTCTCCTCTGGGATACTCTCCTGGCAGGCTGAGCCCATGCCAGGTCCTGCCTCACCGTGAGGTTACTGCCCAAGGGTGCAGGTTGGTGATCTGAACGGAGACTTTCTGGAGTCAGGTCTTCAGCCCCTGGGCTTAGATGCTACAAAGAAAAAGATGGTAAATCAAAACATTTGGAAATCTGTTTCTTATTTACTGTACTGCCAAGCTGCTGTGAGGCTTGCTGGAATCACAATCCCAGAAAAGCAGAGTGGAAGGGATTTTCCTACTGATATTGTTGGCAGTGGGAGAGACCTCGCTGCCTGCTTTGGGCTGGGACAGGTGGGGATAGGATCAGGGATGGATTCTCTGTTTGCTTGTGAGGGTGAGGTAAACATTGCAAACATTCCTTGTCTCCCCTCAGCCCTTTTCAAAAGGGGCATTCATTAAATATTGGGAAGAACTGAAGGCAGACTGGAATACTTAGGGAAGGGATATTTAGAGACACGTTTCACAGGTTTTAGTGGTGATGAAGGGTAAACGTGTCAGATCATAGTGGCAGGAGCAAAAAGTCAGATGCTCAGGCCACGGCAAGTTTTGTTGGATGTTTTCATGCTCCGGCATCACCTGAAAGGATCTCCCAGCACTACCTACCCATGAGGCACGGGGAGACATGCCAAAGTGTGCAGAAGATGGTTTATGGAACCAGGGAGCTCTTCCCAATGCATCAAGGTGTCACATCTTCTGTTTCCCCCCCTCGAGTGCCTGCATCTCTCCTGGGAATGTCGCACATCATCTCACACACTGCAACCAGGGTAAGCTGAGCAGGGAAAGTTTCCCAGACACTTTTGGGCTGTGATGCCAGGAGTCATAATTGCCTTGGCAGAAGCAGCCACAGTTGTTCAAACCTGCCCTCTACCCGTGAGTCAGAGTGGAAGTGCTGGAGTCATGGGATGGCTTGGAGCAAAGATGCAAAGTTGGGAGTTGCTTTCAGAGATTCTAGTTTCCTTGAGGGAAAGTCTGAAAAAGATTAATGAGGGAGCGAGAGAGAGTCCAGCAGCCTCAGAGCCGGCCTGCAGCCCACAAGGGCAGCACTGGGCTCTGCCAGCTGGGATGGCAGGCAACAGCACCAGGAGCCTCCACTGCCTGCAGGGGATGGGACCATCTCTGGAGCCCCCAGTAACAGCAATGCCATGGCAGGGAAAGCAACCATGCAGTTTGTGCATGCCCGTGGATGAGCTCTGGCAGCAGTGACGTGTCCCATGAGCTGTTCAGGGCATGTTTTGCAGAGGCAACATTCACTGGGCAACCACCTTCCTGCTCAGAGCACAAAGGGACACAGCCCACAGTGGGACAGAGCCTCAGGTCCTGTGGGAAAGTCTTGTGGAGAACCAAGCTCCTGTGTGTGGGGCTGCACTTGGGAGTGTGTCCTGTTTAGGTCAGAAAGCATGAGGAGATGGCTCAGCAGGGCTTCCTGAGGAGAAATGGCATCTCGGAGGATCACTGGTAGTGAAAGCACTTTTGCTCAGGGAATTGCCAGTCCTCCTCTGGTCCATGGAATGGAGGGAAGAGCAGAGCCAAGGGGAAATAAACCCTCAGCATCACCAGCCTGAGGACAAGAAATGCGAGCTGCTCACTTTCCCAGCATCAAGTCCTTGCCCATGACACCTGGCTCCATCTGAGCACGGGGAGAGGCAGCAGAAAGGACTGGGGATCGAGGAAGTGTGGGATGGGTGCTGGTGGAGCTGGTACTTTGCAAAGCTTCTGTGGTGAGGACTTGGCATGAGAACTGCTTCCAACATATGGAAACTGTGATGGGATATGGTCAACCTGGCTCCGCAGGATGGCTGAAGTGGTCAGAAGCTGGTGGTGGCAGGGATGTCCTGAGACGGGTATTGGACCAGTCTGAAGGCAAGTGGGAATGGAAACCCCAGTACCGAGCTCTCCTCAACTTTGGGGAGGTCCTGTCGCCTCCAGACTCCAAGTTCATGGCTCAGAGCCATCTCTCGTTTAGTCCCAGTGAATTACTGAACCCCAGGAAGCCAACCTTACTGAGGCTTTTGTAGAAGTCAGGGGCTCAAATTGAGCGGGAGCTTGGGGAAACCGTTTCCCTTGTTAAAATAAATATATTAGTTTAATACGTACCAGGAGAGGATAGGGAGTTCTCCTTGTTAAATATTTACCAGTCAAACCCTGCTGAGGACTTACTTGGAGCAATTCAGCTTTAGTGATTTCCTTCTATTGTGGTCTAAGTCTCCAGCATTGCTGGGAAACCGCCCGGCAGGGCCAGGACGGCTGGTGACAGACCCGAGCCCTGGGCAGAAAAATCACAGCTGGGGTGGCCACCCGCCTCTCTGGGGACACTGTGGCGCCTCGGCGGGTCCCAAAATCTGCCCTGGGACCTTAGTGGAGATGTCAACACCTGCCTGGAGAAACAGAGGGAGCAGCCTTGTTCCCAAAGGGGAGCAGAGCACAGGAAAGATGCCCAACAACCAGGCAAAAGAAAATAAATCTTAAAAAAAGGTGAGTAGGGACACAAAATGTTGCTCTGTGCCTTACCTGTCTGGCATTTCTGAGAGCATCCCGACATCCCAGACTCATCACAGTCAATTTTAACAAGGACCGTTATTTCTTTGGGGGCTCATCACCTTGGGAATGGGAACCACTGTAAACAACACAAATTGTGAATTATCTTATTCCTTAAAATGTGCTTTCTGCTACCTGATGGTGAAGTTAAGCCATGTTCTGATAGCTCAAGACTTCCTGACATAGCTCTTCGATTTATAGGACCAATTTTATATTTATGTGATTTACATGGATATATGTATATATATGTATACATACTATATATATGTATGTATATATAATAACTGACACGTATTTACATTAGCAAATAGCCATTAACAAGTTTATGTTCCAGCAATCTCCATGGTTCTTAAAACTGTTCACACATTTTTTTTGTAATCAAGTTAAATTCAGATCATTTCTATTGTTGGTGACTCCACATTGTTTAGTAACACTGTTACTTTCCCTTAAACTCCCTAGAATAAAATTGAAAAATGGAGGGCATGAGGGATCTCTATGGAAATGCTGCTGCCTTGTTGGTCCCCCACTCTCCTGAAGGCAGCAATTGCAGATTGTCAAGGGTTGCGTCGCCGTGTGTTTTTTAAAGAATGGCTCTATTAATAATCTTAGGAGAAAACAGATGCGTGAGGTTTGCAACTAGAACTGTGGATATTCCAGGAGACATCAATTGTTGGAAGTAAACAACAGTCCTGATTCAACAAAGCTCTTAAGCAGACGCTTAACTCTGAGCATGCACTTAGCCCAGGCTTCAGCGAGGTGTTAACATATGTTCTGCTGTATAAGGAGGGACTTAAGTACGTACTTACAGTTAAGCTTGTGCTTAAGTGCCTTGTTGAATTGGGGCCAGCAATTCAGCTCTCCCTCTGTCTCCCTGACATTAACTGTGCCTGACATCCAGGAAATTCAAACAGGGGCTGCAGTAGTCACCTACCAGCAGAACTTTTCCCTTCAGACAGGGGCTGCATCTATTCTGCAGCACGGCCAAACTGCTCTGCGTGGCAGGGTCAGGTCACCCCGTGCACCTCCATGCCCCCGTCACTCCCCAACCCTTGGGACTCCCACGACACCACCTGTAGAGAGACAAAGAAAACCATTGTATTTGTAAGTCTCTATGAAGACCCAACCTAGAAATCTATTGTGTCTTTTTTATTGTTTTTTTAAAAATCAATTTATTTTTCCATAATGTTCTGCATGTTCATTACAGATGTCTGCTTTCTTTGTGCTTATTTTCAAGTGGTTGGGGGTTTTTTCAGTCCTGAATACCAAGAATTGCACTGTACAATGTTTTAGCCTATGCTGTCAACCTTTATGAATGAAAAGTTAATTTTTGCAATTTTTTGCCTTTGTAGTTTTTTCTCCTGTTACATTCCCCATCTGCTGAGTTGTACATAGCAGGTGAATATGGATGGGAAAGGCCTCAGTGTCTTTACAGGTTACTGATGGCCTCCTGAACCAGCCTGGATGCTCTGGATGCCCTTCCAACTACCTTGAGACCCTTCTCTTGGCTGCAGGTCACCTTCATTTCAGAGCAAATTACTGAGGATGAAGGTCTTATTCTGCTCACTGCAATGGCGCTTTGAGTTGGCATCACCAAAAAAACCAAAACCCAGCTCACAGCTGTGCCTTGGGATCAGTTCATCATCACTTGATGGCTTTTACTTGCAGTAAACCAGATTTCTCTGAAAACTGAGTGGATCTTTCATGAGCCACGGAGAGCTCAGTGAAAGCAGCAACCAGGGTTGATACCTCCAGTTCCCAACCACACAAGGCAAATCCTGAACCAAACATCCTCAAGGATCCCCAAGAGGTTTCCTGATCTCCTGATCTGAAGTCCTGCCCTTCTTGCAATCAAAGGGAACTTTTGGACTTGCTTCAATGGTGCCAGAGCTGCTTTCTCCCCAGGATTTTATTTATGGGTGGTTTTTAAACTGTGAGTGTAGTAGTTGCCTTTCCAGTCCCAGCTTTCTGTCTATCCTACTTCTGTCCAAAAGTCTCGTGCTCACTGCCAAAGAAAAGAGTTTGTTTTACCTGTCAAAGCCAGGTGTGAGGGACATGTAGCCTTCAGTTAAAAGTGTCTCAGGGAGCATCATCCAGATGCAACACCAAGTTTTCTTGAATAAAAAAATATAATAAAGACCTCAAGGGCCAGCTCTTCCCTGCTTATTTTCTTTGCAGATGGCAGCATCCAAGTTCCAGTTATTTCCGTCTTGGAAAATAAAAAAGACTACCAGAGGAAAAGGAATGTGAGTTTGCAGCAGAGTTTGGTACCTGTAAGACTCCAGGCTGGAGTGCACACTCCTGATTTATGGTGTACTTGTTAAAACCACTTGTTCTTGTCATAACAAAACAGACCGAAGTGAAGCTGGGTAGAAGGTCCCCTTCTAGTTGGCACTTCATCATGGCTTCTTACTCTGTCTTAGGTTCTGGGGGTTTACAGTTATATAAAACTTAATGAATCAGTATACTTTAGATTTCCTTCCTAATGCATATGGGTTCAATTAACTGCACTGTTTGCTTATTTAAGCGTTTTCATTAAATTGCTTTACTATATTTTCCCGCAATTGAAAGGGAACATGGTCAGGCTGATGCCATCTGCCACCATCAGTTTAGCAGAACCTTTTTCTTTGTTCAGGTCCGTTCCTTTTTATTAGAAGAGACCCTCCTACCCCCAGTTCCCTGTGTGTCACGCACTTATTGCATTCTTGTCTTCTGACTGCAGACTGATAAATAAAATGCTTGTGTGAGGGCCTTCATGTATGGTATTTTTTAAGGGTCTCTTTTACAAGATCAGTTGTGTTTTGCCCCCCACCCCCGCTTCTCCCCCTCTGCTTGCAGATTCCTTTTTTGCTCCAGCTTGTGAATAAAGAATTGTTGTTATTACAATGGCTCTCAGCTCTTGCTGCCTGGCTCTGCGGGGTGGGGGATTGTTGTGGCCCAAACACCTGGCCAGGCTGCAGGCTCAGCCCAGGACAGCAAGATAAGGCAGGAGAGGCTTTTTCCTCATTTTTAAGGAAGAGCTGATCCTAGTCATCTCACCAAACTTTCCTGAAGATCCTTCTCGTGGCAGGGGATGATGTCCCAGCCTTCACCCACAGCTTATTTTCTGGATCTGGTACTCTTAGGGCTTCACACACTGTTCTCTGCCCCGCACAGAAGGAGTGTTTTATTACATTCCTCCTTGTTGTTTTGCTCCACCCTTTTGAGCTGCATCTTGCAGTGTAAGTGCTCACTCCGAGTGGCCCTGTGCATCCCAAAGGGCTGGTGGTCCCAAGAGGGCTCCTGCCCATGTCCCTCCAAAACACCCGACACCAGCCAGGGATGCCCATCAGGGACAGACAGTGCCTTCCCTTGTTTTACAAACTAAACTGAATAAACTCACCCACCTGATTTGGGGTGCAGTCTGCAACCTTTTACACAAAGCAAATACTTTATAGACATCACTGCTAGGAAAAACACCTCCTGGAGAATATAACAGAAGAAGGAAAAATATTCATCTTGAAGGACTCTGATCCAGAAGTCGGATTTTTTGATTTGGAAATGCAGCATTTGATATTGCATTGTTTATCCACCATCTCTGGGTTAGAGAGTAGAGAAGGCATTCCTGCTCCTGGAGCAAAGTGGTATTTTGCAATACAGTCTGAGGTGGAAAACACCCCAGCATTTATCATTTTCTGTTCTCTGCTACAAGCATTTTATGTAAGAGAAGGTGCAAAGACAATAAATAACTTGCCCTAAAGGCACACAATGAATCTGTAGCAAGGCCAGCAAGAGAAGGGCTTTTAACCATTGCTTGCAAAAGCACTTGTCCTCCCCAAAGTCTAAGGGAGCTGCTGTGTTTGTAGAGGGCCAGAGGATGATGCTGTGAGACCCTCACCCAGCCTGTGCCCCTTTTTGTAGAAGGGTTTCAGTTTGTGAAGCAATGTACCAGACCAAACATCTCCAAGAATGAGAAANGAAAGAAAGAAAGAAAGAAAGAAAGAAAGAAAGAAAGAAAGAAAGAAAGAAAGAAAGAAAGAAAGAAAGAAAGAAAGAAAAGAAAGAAAAGAAAGAAAGAAAAGAAAGAAAAGAAAGAAAGAAAGAGAGAGAGAAAGAAAGAAAAGAAAGAAAGAAAAGAAAGAACACCCTTCAGACTCTTTTGTTTGCAGTAAAGTGAAATTAAGAAAAAACAAAATGTGTAAAAATGCATTTAAACTGGAAGGAAAAGCATTCCCTCCTTCCCAAGTGGTAAGACTTTTTCTTCCGTTTCTTATGTTCAAGAAGGTTTTCCGATTTCTGTTTTTTTCAATGAAAAATGCAACCAAGGCACCAAAGATGTTGCAAAACACCTCTGAGTTGCCAATTTAACCTTGAAGGGGGAGTGGGAGGTGGGGATTACCTGGAGAAACATCAGGTTGTACCCTCGACTCTGTCCCAGTCCCACCCCAACCCACTCGACAGCTCCTGGGCACAGGGACCCCAACCTGTGTTAACAGCCCCATAGGCTGCAGGGACCCACATGCAACTGCTGGGATTTGCCGAAATCATAAGGAATCACCCAAAAAACACCCAAACTGATGCAGAGTCTGGGCTCTGGGAGACTTTCTGAGAGAGTGACTTGACAGCCCTGCCAGGTCCAACTTCTCTCTCTGGTGCCCTTTCTTCTGGAAGTGAGGCATAAAATAAATTTAGGCTGCTGGCTGTGGTAAACGTTCCCTCCAAACATGCCTCTTCTTGATACCCCAAATGCAGATATTCAATTGTGGAAGAAAGTGGAAGAAAAGAAAAGAAGAAAAGAAAAAGAAAAGAAAAGAAAAAGAAAAGAAAAGAAAAGAAAAGAAAAGAAAAGAAAAGAAAAGAAAAGAAAAGAAAAGAAAAGAAAAGAAAAGAAAAGAAAAAAAAAAGAAAAGAAAAAGAAAAGAAAAGAAAAGAAAAGAAAAGAAAAGAAAAGAAAAGAAAAGAAAAGAAAAGAAAAGAAAAGAAAAGAAAAGAAAAGAAAAGAAAAGATAGAGAGAAAATCCCCGACGCTTCCAAGACACTAAAAATAGACTCTGATCACTTACCAAATGGTAAAATGAAAATGATTTGCTTTGAATAGTCTCCAGAAAGGCTCAGATACAATGTCTTGTGGAGCAAAATTGAATCAGTTGAAAGTGCAGACGCCAGCTCAGCCTAATCCCTCCCAGCTGCTTTGCTTTCCTTTTTTTCCAACAAGCAGCCCCTAAAAGTCATCTCCCTAATCCTGCAAACTGAAATTCAATCTTGTATTTTTTTTTTTAAATCAAGTTTCAAGCCTGGGGCTTGCAGGGTGGGGGAAAAGGAGGAGGGAGGGCTTTGGGGTTGCCTCCTTCCCCTCACCCTGACTGCAGTAAACACAGCCTTGAATTCAAGGAAAAGCCTTAGACTACAATTCACTTGGCTTGAGCTAAACATACAAATCTGATGCCTTTAAAGCCCCTCCAGCAGATGGTAGATAGCTTTGAGATGTTCACTAAATGGCTGTCTGGTTGCTGCTGTTTTGTTGCTGATTGAGGGCCCAAGGAGACCTTGTCTCTGGGTTATTTTTTCTTTCTTTTTTTTTTTTCTTTTTTTTTGGTGTCTGCTGTTATCAGTGAAATTGGGTTGGGCATTTACCTAATGCAAAGACCAAGACAAACAATTTCTCACAGAGGCTGGTGATTGCAACCAGCAGTGCATGTATGGGTTCTGCTATCTCAGGGAATACCGAGAGGTATTTATGACACTTTCCCAAGGGTTTCCCGACTCCTGCCCTCTGCTCCTCCAGTTCCTGCCACGTGTGCGGCTTGCAAGGACTCAGGAAAGCCTCCTGGGGCATCCCAGTCCTCAGCTCCCTCTGCAGCACTTGGAAGCATAACTCCACGAACTTCCAAACTTGCTTTGTCAGTCATTGCCACCTGATGGTTCACTGATCCCAATTATTGTTGGCAGCAAATGATACTGGTTTTGTTTTGGAGAGTAATTGAGAATAGATAAAATAACAGCAAAATGTTCAAAACCAAATCCTACGGCCCAGCATCCTGAAAATTCAAATTCCTGGATCTGAACTCTTCAAAACTCTGGGCTTCGGAGGTTTTTCCACATTAAGGAATTCTTCCAGACTCAGGGCTTCAGAAGTTTTCCCCCATTCAGCCATGCAGATTGGTCCTATGAGGCTTTTGTTTGAATCCAGGTCAGGGTCCAGAATCTGAGCAGGAAAAAACAAGATGTCTAAGAGTAAGAAGAGGACACCGATTTTACTGGATACAAACTCCCCCACAACAGTTACAGGCAGGTTTAGATTAACCTGGTCAGGGAAAGATTCTGAGTGCCAAAGGAAGACAGGAAACAAAACTTATAAGAAAGAGTGCAGAGCTGAGGTGGGAGCCTTTGATATGACTTCTCTTACCCTGATAGATATGATGACAAAATCCCACACCGTGAAAATCACACTTCTCACTGATGCAGAGATGATTATTTTGTCTGTTCCCAACATGCACTTTTCTTCCTTTTGTTGGTGTAATGACCTTGACCTCCCCACCATGTCAGAAGCAAACTTCTACTTGCTCACAATTGATTGTTATTTCTGCCCTGAGATACATGGGGTTACCTGACATTTACTCAGGCAAATCCTTTCTTGCTTTCAGTATCCCTGTACCATCGGTCTGATACAAGGCTGGGAACACTGAGAATGATCAAAGCATGACTGCTGAAGTTATGTGGAGCTGAATTGCCTCTTGTCTAATGAAGGAGAGTGCATTGGAGACCCAGATCAAATGGCCCCATGTGCTGGTTGCTGGATTTTATGGTGTAAACTGATGGACAGTTGAGATAAACATACATAATTAAATGGGTAGAGATACACAGGTACATGGGGGATGGATGGATTAGAATAACTGGCATAATTACACAGACATATACAGGGTCTGTGCAGAGGGTGAATAATTTGATATTAATACAGAAGATGTGATGGTGGAGGGAAAGCATGTACATGTGACATGGACTAGGTGGCCTAGCCAGGGGTAAGGGTGGTCTTGATGCATGTCAGGAGTAGAAGTGGGATGTGTTGTGTTAGAGCAAGTCCTGCCTGGGTGAGCAGGAAGTTTATCTAGCAGTTGGATGGATGGCTGAGTAGTGGAACTGGGAATGAGGGCGCTGACAGGCTGCATGGTGAACCTGTGGGATGAATATGGGGACAGAAGAGGGGCTGGCTGGATTTGCCATAAAACAGAAATATTTTAAAATGTAGAGCTAGGTATGGGAGAACTATGGAGGAAGGAAGGAAGGAAGGAAGGAAGGAAGGAAGGAAGGAAGGAAGGAAGGAAAGCCTGAAATAAATTTGAAAGAGAGAAATGCATAGGATGGACTGCAGCATACCTGAGCCTGATGGCCACGTTAAAATGAGCAAATAGGTGTCTGTGTATCAGGTATTGCTTTGTTGTATGGGTGTGGAACACATAAATATGGAAGGAAGAAAGCTGAACTGGGTAGGTAAAGTAATTGCTGGATGGCTGGGAAGTTAAGTGGCGTAAATGTAATCTGGATAGATTGAAATATGGAAATGTGGACTATTGCAAGCAGGTATTGTGAGTCTGTAGCTGTAATAGGTAGCAAGGAGATAAGTATGGATAGAGCAGAAAACAGTGGAATGTAGGGAACAAATGGACACATGAACTGATGTCTGTGTCTATTGATGTGTTTAGGTATGTAAAGTCGTGTTTGGCTACATAAATTCAGGTGAGATGAGCAGCAGTGGTGCTAACATACCTAACACAGGAAAATGGATGTAACAAGGGAAAGGTGATCCCCTGGAAATACTGTGAAAATTCTGAGGCTAGTTCAGCTGGGTGGAAATTGGATGGATGGGTGGATAAAGAGATGGGTGTATATACTGTCTGAATTATCAGCTGAGCTCATATTAGCTAGAAGTATTGACTAGATAAACCTGTAGAGAACAAATTAATAAATTAAAGGCCAAAAGAGAGATTAGATTGAGAGTGACAAGTTCACATCAGACAGAATATGTGTTGTCTGGGTAAATGGATAGAAATATAACTGGAAGAAGGGAATAAACATATGACAGTAAAATGAGCTGATAGGGTGAATGGGGCATTGATTATGGGGAATGTAAATAGAGAGAGGGACAGATAAAAGAAGAACAATAGCAGAGTTAACAGATGAGCCGTGAATAGAATAATAGATGAGTAGCACCCATCGAGAGGGTATCTGGTGATCAAGACTCTCTGCAAACACAGAGAGAGAGAGAACTGTGAAAAAGGTGGTGTACAAGACATAGGGGGGTGGAGAAAACATTGGGTCAATGCACAAAAAAAAAGATAAAGTGCACAGACATAAGAGGGGTATAGTTTCAGGAAAAAGCAAAAAAGCACTTTAGGATGAGTGAGGTAAAATATGGAGTCATGGAGTAAGTATAAAATTCATGCAGAATAAAGAGATTATGCTGAAAAAAACCAAGCTTGGAACAATTAGCGAGCTAACAGGTTGGACCAGGTATTGGGTAGATAAAGAGACAGAGTATTCATGAGCTGGGAGTGCTGAGAAATTAGCCTGATGGTATGAATTAGAGGGATGCTTAATGGAAGAGTAAATCCCGGACAGGATGATGGATGAAGAAGGATGTGGGAGCACATACAGATGAGTGGGTACCAGGAAGCTCATAAGAGTGGGTACGAGTGAGCAGAGAAATGAATATGGATGGAACAAGGAGGGAGATGAAAATATATAGTTTGGGATGTACTATGGAAATCCAGACAGATTAATTGAAATTTGCATCAGATTAATTAGGTAGGTATGTAGTCATAGGCACTACCTTAATGAGTATGTATAAAAGAAACTTAAAAAATATCGTTAATCGTGGTAGTAGTTGCATTGATGTCTTGGGCATGACAGGCAAAAGCAGAAGAGGTGAATACATTAGTCTTATAGGAAAGGATGAGAGTGATTAGTATATGTGAGATAGATTAGATGTGTGAGACTTGAACGTATGCAAAATAGGCTAAGAGGTCAGGTAAATGAGAAAATATGGGGAAAATGGATTATTAAGTGTTACGAAACTCACCTATGAACACCTGCAGGGGTGTGTGGGAGAGAAAATTAGATGGACAGAAAGAGAACAGATCTGTTTGCACAAGAAGTAAGAATAGAGAGATTACATGATCAAGGCTGACATGTGACTCCCAAATCAATCCTAAAACTAACACTAATTCTAAATTCTGACACAAACACAAATCTTATCTTAATGCTTATTTTAACATGACACTAAGACAAATCTAAACCAAAAGTATCTGAATACAGCACTAACCCAAACTCCCAACCTCACCTAAAACTGCATCCACTGCCTAATCCTAACACGAACTGAGATCTCCCGCTGACCCTGATACCAATCCTGTCCTACACCTAACCCATGCCTCACCCAAACCCAGCCATAAACCAAACATAATCCTAAATGCTGAACCAACCATATCCCAACCCTAAACCTATCTCTACCCAATTCTAAGAAACTTTGACCCTAGCTCTAAGCAATAAACCTTAACCCTGTCTCTAACTTAATCTTAACCTTGCATCTTAGAGGAACAGGTAGAGATATGTGATACATTTGTATTTAGCTGGTACTAAACTGTGTTAAACCATAAGAAAGAAGATTATGTAAATATGTCAGAGATGGAGTTGTCAGGTTTATGTATTCTAATGTTACATGGTTTTGTTGGCAATGAGGGAGCAAGGTTGGCTAAATGAGTGGATTCAAGGTAGAGATGAACAAATGAAATGTATCCATCTAGAAGAGTTATAGCAGAGAGCTCAGAGTGTGCATGCAGATAAGAAATTCATAGTTATGATCTTAGATCGGAGATCAGGTAGATGAAGATACATAGAACAGATGATGTATGTAACCAGTGGTTAAATCACATACCCAGGTAGACTTGAGGTAGACAGGTATCGGTATGGGATAGGCGGGTGAGGAGTGAGATGTATGGGGGAGAAATGTAAACCAGGTCAATAGACACAGCGGGGTGAGCCTTGGAGTGAATAGGTGTCTGTGATGTCAGAGCTTGGTGGTATGTGTGGGTAGGACAAATAACGGGGTGGGTCTGGATCAGGAAAGCAGACAGGACTGTGGATTGGCAGTTTCTGACTTTTTCAAATTATGACCCCTGCAAATGTGACCAGGAGAGGTGCCAGCCCCTCCCTGATGAGGTTTAGCTCATGGTCTGCAGGTGGGTGGAGAGAGACTTGTGCAGGACATTCCAGCCCCAGGCTCCACTTCTGAACGTACTTCTGGGGTGCTCCCCAAAGCTGCTGCCTTCTGCAGAGCAGGGAGGGGAGGCTACTGCCTGTGTTCCCCAGACCCTGGGAGGGGGAAGCAGGCTGGCCCCCATCTTCTCACCTGCCTTTCCAGGTTTTCTGTCAAAGGTTCAAGATCTGTCCCCGTAAATGTTTGAAGAGTGGGATCTTGCTTTGTGAGACCGTTAGATTAAACTTGGGATCTGACTTAAAACAGGGATGGTGAGAGCACAACACTCCAAAATGCTTTCTGCACCTTGCCTAACTTTACGCTTAAATTTAAGCAGCTTTAATTTGCTGACTTTAATAGCAGAGTGTGAGGAGCAGGGTGCTGTGGTTACCCATGGATCACAGCCCCACTGCTCTGCAGCGAGTGACAGATCTCCTCTGCAGCCAGTGACAGCTGGCCTCCCTGAGATCAGGGCTTCACCTCATGCCTAGAAGCAGTTCAGTGAGTAATTTCCTTGTGTGCTTAAGTACTTTCCTGAATTAGCTCTTAAAAGAGTGAACCCTCCTTCTAGATTTTCTGGGAAAAAAAGAAAAGAAGGGAGTGGAGGGAGAATGGGAATTTTTGAGGGCGCCTAAATGCCAAGAGCCAGCCTTTGGAAGGGATTTGGGTTCTCACAGTTTCACCCAGGCAGTTAGAGGAGCCTCA
Source organism: Rhagologus leucostigma (assembly GCA_013397725.1). Lineage (NCBI taxonomy): Eukaryota > Metazoa > Chordata > Aves > Passeriformes > Rhagologus > Rhagologus leucostigma. The sequence goes on along the minus strand of VZTD01001138.1, from coordinate 120,829 downwards.
GAAGGAGCCAGAGCAGATACCTCTGGTAGACACTGGTACTGGATGCTTTCAAAGATCCCACTATGTACTTAGCTGTATCTTCAGACATCTAAATCCCTCTAAAAGTCTCGCTCTTAGTGTCTAAATCCCAGGTGCCTAACTCACTTCTAGGAAAATCTCACACCAGGACTGATTCACTGAATCTTTTTTTTTTTTTTAAATCTGGTCCTTACTCGCACAGGGCTTTTGAAAATCCCACTGCTAATCTCCTATACCCAGTCATGTATCACTTTGAAGCCTGTAATGTAAATTGCTTTCTGCTTCTGGGGGACAGCCACTACTTTGTCCCTGCTCATACTAGGTCAGATTTTTGTTTTTTGCGTATTAACACATAGGTTTTCTGGGTTTTTTGGGGGGAGGGGGGAAGATCTGAAGCTGCTCTGCAAGTCTTGACTTAGCAACCCGGAGCGAGTGCTGTTTTACATGTTATTCCAGGGAGCAATCACAGGCTGCCATGGATTGTAGGGGCTGCATCAGCAGAGGTGTTGGGAGGAGCTGGTTCTGGGCTCCTCATTTGCATCGGTGAGGTTTGCCCCTTGGCATAAGCCTTTGCTCAGCTCCACTGATCTCCTGGGAAGATTTGTGAGCAAATTTGCTAGTCTCTAGCAGAGACTGAACAGTGTTACCTGGCTTTCTGCAAGAACTTACTTGAGTGAAGAAGGGAAAAAAAAATCAAATACATATGTTCTTTCGTTTTTCTTCTTTTATTTCCTATGAGAATTTTTATTTGTTGAGAAGTTATTTGGTAAATAAAATTTTTGTGCATATGCTTTCTTCATTAAAGAATTGGAGCTGGGGATAAACGAATTATTTTTTCCTGTAAAAAACCCCATCATTCCGCAGAAGAACAGGCTGGCTGCCATTGAAACATTTTTGATAGAAAATCTGCCTGCAGCCCTACTGCTTAATCAGTTTGGAACAGAGCATAGCCTGTAGCTTGTTAATAAGAGCAGCTTGCCGAAGTAGTTTGCACAATGGTGAGCCGCAGAGGAGGCTTGCTGCATAGCTGTGGATTTTATTTTGCAGCTCTGTTAATTAAAACATATTTTACTTTGAAGGAGGTTTTTACTGTTTTCTATGAGGCTGCGCAGAAAACTGTTCTCTTGGATAGATTAAAGGAAGGATATGAAGTATTTTCTTAGAAGTAACAACTCAGCTTTGTTTGATGGGCAAACTGAGCAAAAACAATGTGTAGTTTTGTATCTTTGTTCTCATTCGTTGTATATGTGCTGGTTTATAAGTTGGAATATTTTGGCTGTTTTGATAATATCAAACTAAATATTTCACATACAATTTGCCAGACTGGAACAGAAAAGTCACAGATTCTCGTTTAATTGATAAAGTAATTTTTACTTATACAAGCGTATACTAAAATAATAAGGCCTGAAACTGTGCCACTGAAGTTAATGACAAACCCTTCATAGGTTTCATATAAAACCTGTATTTTTATTATCCCAGTTCCACTGACTTTTGTTGCAAGATCGCAGCAAAATGTTAGGGCATTTCTAAGTGTTATTTTTATTATACAAAACCCCATTAAAATCGGTACTGAAGCATCCCATTAATTTAAATGGGACTTTGCATAGTTTGCCGAGTTCCAGGCCGCAGATAAAAAGAAGTATGCAATTTAGAATTAAACTGACCACAGCTTTTTATTAGAAGACATTTAAGCTTGAACGGACTGCACGGTCTGAGGCATAAAGTATTTGTGAACTTCATCTGGGCTGGTGCAACCAGAGCCTCCACTGTGCAGCAGCTCCTGGGTTGGTCTGGGACCTCTCAGGACCATACAGCATTCCCAAGCAAACCCAAGGCAGCTTTGCTTTGGAAATGCTGATAGGTAAGCCAGCACACCCAGAACAAATGGAAAACTTGATTCCGGTATTTCTCTGGCTCCAGGTATCTGCTTGCCTTGGCAAAGGCTGCAATCAGTAGGCAGGACTCGGGGAGCTCTCTGCAGAACCCTCTGAAAGGCAGGGTCCCACTGGAATGGAGCCACGCTAGATCGAAGTGATGCCGCTTCAGGAATTCCAGCTTGAGCTTCCCACACTGGAAACCACCGGGAGGAATGTGCAGGGCGAGGGATGGAAAACCATCGCCTCCGGTGTGTGGAAACACCCACCAGCCAGACACCGGCAAGGGGAGTTCAAAAACCAAAGCGAGAAGGATGGTGGCGATCGGTGTTTTATACTGCCTCCCCCGCCCCCCGTGGGGACTTTGGGGACTAATGAACCGTGAAGTGACAGCCCTCCTCGGCTGCCCCCAGTGTGGGCACACACCTGGGCATCTCCAAAGGCGTATCGCTAAGGAAAATGTGCTTGGGCAAGGCAGTCCAAAGCCGTGCCTCAAACACTCCAAACCCCCAAATAATTCAAGCTCTAACCATTGTGGAGGAGACCTAGAGGCTGCTGGAAGCAGGGGATCCGTAAAAGCGCACGGGGAAGGTGAAGGAGCTGCTTTCTGCTCATGTCTCCTCGGAATTTTCCTTTTCCTGAGCCATAAATGTGTCAAGATGCCCAAATATCCCCCAGCAGTGGCAGATCAGCTTTCCCTGGTACAGTCATAGGGCGGGGGGACACTGGTGAGGGACACCAGCACAGAAGGCTGTGTCCCTGGTCCCCAAGTCTTTCTTGCAGACAGTTTCGGGAGGGAGTGGGTGGTTCAGGACTCCGACAACAACTGAAACTTGGGGCAGGATTTGGCAAAACGTGAGCGCCGCTGCTCTGATTTAGGGCTAACAGTGCTACCTCCAGGAACAGGAGAAAACGAACACCTAAAATCCCGGCTAAAATCCCAGCGGAGGGCTGGCAGACCCCTCCCGCCCGGAAGCTGGGGGAAAATCAGTCCTTGTGCTGCTCTGGTGACACTCCCCTGGCTATAGTGAGGGATGGAGTAGCCGGGGAGACTCAGATCCGCTCTGCTGAGCCCCCGCCTTGGGAACAAAGCCTTTGCGCAGCCCCCCAGCCCCAGGACGGGCGCGGGAACCCCGGGGCACAGAGAATTGCGATCCTCGGGGAACGGGACCATCCGCGGCAGCGCAAACAGCGCGTTTTGGGCGAGGAAGGGCCCCGGCGATGGTTATTCCTGCCTCCGGGTCCGGATATTTCATTGATTCGTTGTATCAGCTGGGGCAAAATATTAATAGTAAATGAATAGTCATCAAATAGTAAATAAATAATAATGGAATCAGAGGGGTTTGTGCTTGCAAAAACTTAAAGGAGAGGGAAAATAAATCGAATAACCTTTGAAATTCAGGATGTTGGGTAATTTGGAGAAACAAGAGAAAAACGCACCTTAGCGAAACGGGACAAGCGGCTGCGGAAGAAGGAGCAGTGCCAGGGCTGCGACCCACCGGGGGTGCTCCAGGGTGTGGGGATTAACTCTTCGGGGAGGAAAAAACCAGACCCACGGCTCGGAGCGTTGAGGTTTGGTGGGATGCATCAGTGCAGCGGCAAGGAGGGCTGGGATCCCCAGCTCCGGCAAACAGCGGTAACAGTCTGCCATAAAATTAGACTCGGGGAGGGTTTCTACTGCCGAGGCTGCCCCGGGGAGCGGGGGGAGGGAACGGGGCTCCTTCCCTGTCGGGATGCTGAGGGGGAAGCGGGGAGACGGCACAATTACCGGGGGAAGCGGGGAGGGCCTCCCCAAAATGCCACCACGGGGCGAGGGACAGAGAGTTGCTTTTCTTCTTGTTTAGTCGCTCTCTTAAACACAGCCAGAAAAGAACATTAAAGGCATTTCTAGATTTCGTTTCGGTTTAGTCTTTTTTTTTTAAGTTTTCTTTTTTATTCCCATGCTCTTAATTTTGAAAAAAAAGTCACAAAACATAACTTATAAAACAATATATATACTGTATCCTTATCCACAACAGCATAATTGAAACATCCAGCGTAACGTTTACCACAGGTGTGAAATACACTGGGAAAGAAGTACCGTGTGCATTTTATGTCTCTTTGTCATCTACAGGTAATAAGTATCGACAAAAATAAGCAACAAATATGCCTGCAATTAAACTTCATATGCGTTTTGTATGCGTATTAATAAAAATCGTATTTATCATTGCCATGTTTTGTTTGTTGTTTTTTTTTCCAACAAGCAGTTGTAAAAGTATCTATATTTACACAATAACACCTTAAGATAATAACACCTTTAGAATTTTTTAGGTTCCTTGTTTTTCCTTCACATTTAGAAAAGCAAGGAACGCTTTCAGCTTTGCTAAGAACCTTTCCGGATGCCGAGGCTCGCTGTTTCTCTAGCAGACATGCAGTATCTGAAATAACTTCATAACAGACCATTTTTTGTCTTTTTTTCGAGACTTTCTAAACGGGGGTTGGTTTTCAGTTTTACTTTTCAAAGAGAAAAAACACCCCCTGCATTTAAATAAAGATGAATGATAATTTCATTATCAGGATAAGACTTTGGATGGGGAAAAAGATGAACAGTTTTTGCATTGCTGAAGGGTTTCTGTGCTCTCTCACAACCAGGGATACTGCAGTCTTTTGGAAAGGATGAAGAGGTAGGAACCTTGAGCTGCTTAGTATCAGGAATGACTGGATTATAGCTTCCAACTAAAGAAAAAACATCAAGAATCATGCATTTTAAAAACAGTTTATTCAACGGCCAAGGACAATGATCCGGCACAATGCAACGGTAGATATAAATATGACCTTATATAAGTGGTTGACCCTTGTCATTATTATTTTAATAGTTTCATACCTAATATTTTAACCATTTTCCCCCGCAGATTCTACTCTGCGACTCGTTTTTTTTTCCTCCCCTCTTGCCCCAACCTTTTTTTTTTTTTTCCGAGTGTGATTCTGTTTCTCAGTGGTAAACATTAACCAAACTCTTCCCGTGCGACAAGCGGCCAAGAACCGTCCCACCAGCTCTTACCACCGAGGCGTCCCCTCCTGCCGCCCTCCCCGCGGGGCAGCGGCCGCCTTACCGACTCCTGTGCAAGTTCAAGTAAACACATACAACCCGCATAATCCAGAGAAAAAAATTGCAACTCATCCATGTACCAGATTTCGGTGTCTCTTGCAAAAGTTTTCTGGTCCGTGTACGGTTTTAGATGGGGTTATTTTTTTTTATTATTATTTTTTTAAAATATTTTTAAAGCTCTGTTTTGTTGGTTTCATCGTTGGTTNGTGTGTATTTTGTATTGATAACTTGCACAGTTCATTCCTGAATTTCTTTGAGCAAAGATCACTCCATGTCATTTTATTCCTTCTTTCCTTTTTTTTTTTTTTTGGGGGGGGGTGCTTTATTTTATTTTTTTCCTCCCTCACTCGCTTGGGTTTTGTTTTTAGTCATCATCGGGTTTAATTTCTTTTTCTTTTCCGTTAAACGTCACTTTGCTTCTGCTTTGCTTTGTCGGCGGTGCTTTGTCGGAGGTGGTTTGTGTCAAGTCCGTCAACTGTTGTACTGACAGGCGTTTAGACTAGAGCCGGGGCTTTGCAAACTGCTGTAGCCGAAACTGGAGTGCTGCTTTGATTTCAGTCTGAGGCTGGCTAAGCTGGAGTTGCAAGTGTCCCGGTAGACGCTGTAGGGCGAGCCCGGTGGCCCGTAGGGACAGGCCGGCGAGGACATGGCCGAGTTGAGCGAGGAGCCGCTGATGTTGTTGATGTTGTTGAGGCCGGAGTTGGCCATGCCCGGCACGGCCGAGTGGCCCATACTGGAGGGCATGTTCATGGAGGGGATGCTGCTGGGCGCCGAGAACATGGACTGCGAGGAGAGGGGGCTCATGGAGTTGAAGAAGGTGAAGCTCTTGGTGGAGAGCGGCGCCGGAGTGAGGCTTTTGGTGGCCCAGTTGTTGTAGGGGTAGCCGGCGTACATGTCGTCGTAGGGCTGCATCAGCCCGCTGAACTGGGGCACGTAGCCGTTCTTGCACAGGTCCATCTGCTGGTTCCGCTCCCGCTTTCTCCACTTGGCTCGGCGGTTCTTGAACCAAACCTGCGTGGGGAGGGGGGAGCGACACGTCTCGGTGAGTGCGAGGCCACAGCAGCCCCCCACCCCGCCGACTGCGTGCAGATGAGCGCAGGGGAGCGCAGGTACCCGCAGCCCAGCGTCTGCTTCCCCGACACCGGCCAGCTCCTCCGAGATGCCAGAGCAGGCTCTGCGGCCCCGCACCGCCTGTCCCCGCCGCCCCCCGCCCCCGCGGGACGGGGTCCCGCTCCGCAGGGTGCCTGCGCGCACATCGGGCTCTGCGCACATCCCTCTCTGTCCGGCGGGATATGCCAGCCGGGATGCGCGCAGCCGCCTCTCTGCCAAGGGTCCTTGCGCGGGTGTCCGCTTCCCCTCGGTCCCCCGACCCCCCCGCCGCCCCTTTCCCGGAGCCAGGCGGGGGGCAAAGAGACTGCCCGCTCTGATTAGGGCCGGCTCGCCCCGGCTCTGCCGTGTTTCCGAACGCTAATGCTGTGTAATAAAAGTCCCCTGTTACAGATCATAAAAAAAGGGATTGGATTAGTATGTTTAGGTTTAAAAAAAAAGAAAAAAAAAATCCATCCCCGCATCGCCCTCGGATAGATGCAGCCTCTGCCTTTATATTTAATGAGAATTTACAGCCCTAACTAGGAAACAGAGAAGCAGGGCCGCTCCTGATGTTTGATGCAAAAACGGGATCCAATCTCACTACTATTATTTTTTATATACGTACATATATATATATACACATACATATATTTAGGCCTCGGAAAGCATTTGAGCCCCCCGTGATGGAAGCCGCGCAGCTCCAAAATTCTTTAAAAATTTGTTAAAAATCAGCATCGTTCTGCCTGCCGCCTGCGCCCAGCCTGCGAGCCTCCCTTGTAGCATCCTCCCCACCGCACCCCTGCTTTCTTCCACCGAGCCGAGGCCCACGAGCTCCCTGCGGACACCAGGGCCCCCGCCCCGCGTAGGCTGCGCTCCCTCTGGAGCCGGGGCGGGGGCGGGGGACGGCTCTTGGGGCCTCCCCTCCCGGCGCAGAAATGGCACAACTATTATTAAATAAGGATGGAAACTCCGTGGGGGAACGGATGGCGGAGTCTATTTTAAAAAATAACAATAATAAAAAGAATCCTGTATAAATAGGAAACGAAAGCCAACATGTTCAAAACCTGTAATATACTCCTCGGAAGGTGCTTCCAGACAGGAATTTCCTGCAAATGAGGGTAATAGTTTTAATTATGGCTCCTAGACATTTTAAAGGAAGGCCCTCATAGCAAATTAAGGTTAGATTTGCAATCTGCAATCTCAGAACATTAAACCCAAACATTTCCACACAGAGGGAGAACGAAATTATGTTAATTGCAACTCATATTTTAGTTTTATTTGCTCCTTGAAATATTCAACCAGTATTAATGCTCAGGCTTTGTTTAGTTTTAAACTCAATTAAGACAATGCTTTCAGACGCATTTGTTTCAGATGCGTGCTTACTCTTTGAATGTTTAAAGCAGAATCTCTGTAATCCGATTTGGTCACTCAAGGTTTAATCGCCAAGTTAAAAACAAAAAACGAAGAGGAAAAAAGAAAAAGTGGATTTTCCGGGCGGTGGGGCTTCGCTCCGCAGTTCCCGTTTCCTCCCGTGCTTAGCCCACGGTCCCATGGCGCGCGACCACTGCCGAAACCGGGCGGGGAAATGTCGCGGGTGGAAAAAAGCACAGGGGAGGTGGACAAACCGAGACACAGCGATAGATCGGTAGAGACCGAGCCGCTTCGGCCCGATCGTTCTTTGCCAGGATCTTTCACTCAAAAATCTCTCTAAGGAACTGCCGAAGTGTGTATATATGCATATATATACATACACACACACACACATACACATACATACATACATATATACATACATATATATATATATATGTATGTATATGTATTTCTGGCCGTGTGCACCAACATTACCGAACCTCGAGTCTGGCTAAGAGGGACATATATATATACATATACATACATATATGTACACCATATGTATATATATACACCATATATATACATGGTGGCATCGGCTCCAAGGCGTGTAAAAATCGAGCGCCTTCGCTGTACAAGGTTGTGTCTTCAGCGCGTATTGACTTTGCGACCGCTCCCCAGCCCCCGCCCTTCTCTTTCGGCCTCCGCAAACAGCCCGCGGCCTTGGGAGATGCGCGGCCGGGAGGGTCGGCACCGAGACGCGCACCGTGCGGATTGGACCTCGCGATCCCGCTGCCGCAATAGAGTGGGGCAGTGGTTCGTTGGGAGATGGTCGTTGCGATTACTGGGAATAACCAGAGCAAAGGGAAGATGGGAGCTTGCTCCATCCCCGCGCCGCGTTTCGACCATTCCAGAGGGTTCTTCCCCCCACAGTCAGATCCTTCCCCACCTCGGCCTTTCGCTGCTCCCTGCACCGCTCGCCGCCCACTTTTCGAACCGGTCCCCAGTGCGGGGCCGACGGTCGCGACCCGCTCCGGGCGGCACCTCTCCGTGGCCGAGAGCTGAATTTCTCCTCTCCGGCTTGGATCCCAATTTTGGTCATTAAAATCCAGCCCAGAGCAAACCGTCGCAGCGCTCCCAGAAGGGGCAGCTTCCCCGAGCCCCCCACGCTCCGGCGGCCCAAGAGCAGAGTTCGCTCCCGGCGGGACTGCAGCCCCTCTTACCCGGACTCGGGGCTCGGTGAGGTTGGTCCAGACGGCGATCTCCTCCCGCATGCTCATGTCGGGGTAGCGGTTCCGCTGGAAGGTGGCCTCCAGCTCCTGCAGCTGCTGGCTGGTGAAGTGGGTCCGCTGCCGCCGCTGCTTCTTCTTCTTCGCCGGGTCGTCGGCGGCCCCGTCCTCGTTTTTCTGCTCGCCGCTACGCTCTTTTTCTGCGAGGGGGTCGGGTTGGGGACGGTTGGTTTACATGTTTTCCCTTTTTTTTTTTTGTTTTGTGTTTTTTTTTGCTTTAGTTTTTTTCCCAGTACAGGCACACAAAGGCAGACACCCCCGCCCCGCACCCAGCGCTGCCCACCCCACCGGAGGCACGCGTGGGGGCACCTACTAGCGTCCCGCTGGGCCCTGCACCCAGCGAGCGCCCCGCAGCCCAACCCGGCCTTTCCCGGGGTGGCTGGGGAAGGAGCACGGAGGCCTGTGGGCCCAGGGCACCCAGGGACACAGCAGGAGGGAGCCCCAGAGCGGCTCGAAGCGGGTCGAAGAGGGGTGAGTGCATTCGTGAGGAGCGGGGTCCCCGCATCACCAGCCGCTCCGCCTTTCTACGGCACCTTCTCGCTCCCTCCAAACCAAGGCGCGATCTTTGCTCCACTGTCTTTGTTGTGCTCGGCAGCGACAGGAAACTTTGGAAGGGCAGGGGTGGAAAACCCAGGAGCAATTAATTGCAAAAGGCCCCTCTCTGCTCCCCCACTTCATTCTCTTTTCCTAATTATTTTATTCTTCATCCTTTAGGATTTTGGTGTTTATTTTAACACAGGACTGAGCGAAGGTCTCCGCAAAAAACATATCGAAAGAAGGAGAGAAAAAAAAACCACCCAGGAAGGTTTTCTCGGCCGGGATTTGCGCGGCCTGGGAGCAGGAATCCAGCACTGGCCCTGGGAACCCCCTCTCCCCTTTCGTAACGGGCTCTCTGGCTCTCCAAGCCCGGGTTTCGGCCCGGTTTGTCCCGGCTGAAGCGCTCGGAGAGGGACCGAAGGGCCTGAACCAAAGTGCTCCCGGGCTGGGCCCCGGCGGCGCGGGGAAGGTGCGGCCGGGCCGTGCAGGGCCGGGGGCCGCGGCTAACCCCCGGCCTCGCTCCTGCTGCTGCAGAAGGGAAAAACCGCCGCGAGTTTTCCCTTTCAGAGTTTTTTTTCTCCTCCTTTTTAAGAGGTTTTTTTTTTTAAAACCCCTTTCAGAGGGTTTTCTCCCGCCGCCGGCGGGCCCGGGGGCATTTCTACAGCTCCGACCTCTGAGAGGTAAGCGGGAGTCTAAAAATAATCGCGTGCTGAATCCAGAGCCGGGGAGGACTCGTCCTTGCAAAGTCACCCTTGAATCGCACCTCGCTGGGAACCCTCCATAGGGAAAGCGGTGAGGGTGAGAGCGAACCTCAGCTGCTCAGTGGACCCCCAAAAGGTGCCGATAGCTCTGCGGGGTTTGCAGCGCAACCAAGGCCTCTCAGCACAGACCCCATCGCCCCAGAGCCCTGGTCCCCAGACCGGCCGAGCCGCACGGCCCGGCGACGGCGGTGAAACAGAAACAAAAATAACCTCCGTCAAAACAAATTCTCCAGCTTTCGGCTGGGAACAGCTCGGATAAACCGTGCCGAGAGAGAGCGGGAGGCGATTGGGAAGCAGCAGTGGTCCCGATGGGCTCCGGCCGCGGCCCCTCGCCCAGCGCTGACTTTAACCCTCCCAGTCTTCTCTAAAAATCCGGCCTCAGCGCAGGGCTATGATACAATTCCAAATCGTAAGGCAAGGCATCTTTAACCGGCTTTTGTAACTTTTTTTTTTCCCATTAAATAAATCTTAAAATCTGAAGGTATTTTGCAGCTTCTCGGAGAAGAAAAGCAGGCAGCTTCTCAGCCCTCCTGCAGCACCGAGGGGTCACACACAGGGGTAGGGCAAAATGGAGCAAATCTCCCTCTCTAATCTCCAATAATCCCCTCTAATCTCAGAGTCCCTTCCAGACGCCGGTCCCTAACTTTGTTTGCGAATCAGGCCGTGAGGCACAACCCAAACCCTCTTTATCACCGAGTGGCACTTCAGGACCGACTCTTAGCACAGGCTCTCTAGGTTATGAGACCTGCTAAGACTTCGAAGAGCAACAACATCTATAAGAAAAATAAAATTATATAAAACATAAACTCCCTCTGAAACGATCTTGCTGGAGAAGGAATATCACGCTCCTTCCTGAAACTTTTGTTCCTTTCTTCTACCTTTCCCTCCTCATTCTAAAAATGTTTTTGTTTTAACTAAATGCAATCTGAGAGAGCACAGCGTTCCCTGCAGCCCTCGCATACGGTGGTCAGGGCATGGGGATCCTTCCCTTTTCCTGCGGGGAAAGTGCTCAGCCCCCACCCAAAACCTGTCCGCGGCCGCGCACATCCCCTCCGCAGCGGCCCGCGCTGCCTGCCTTGGCCCCACGCCGCCTCTCCGGCTCTGCCTGCCGTTTCTTTCTTTTTTAAAGTTTTTTTTTCGCTGACAGAGAGATCTTTTTCCATCTCTGCACCACCCGAACTGGAAAATAAACCCGGGCAAAAGCTGACATTATTTCAGAAACATTCGGCAAAACCGCACTCCCCGAAGAGCCCCCCCTTCCTCCCGACCCCATCAATTAATAATTGCAGTTTTTATTTAAAAATAAATAAAATAAATAAGAGAAAGCAGCTCCTGGGATGGGACCATGGAGCCATGTGTCCTGTCACCGCCGGGCACGGCGGGGGAGGCAGCTCCAGGAGGGCCTCTGCCCCCCGCTCCGATTCCCGGGGTCGGTCGGGATGGAGCCGCCGTGATCACCGGCAGCTCTTGCTCACCCTTGTCCTTCCATCGGCTCCGGTTGCGCGGGGGGTGCAGGCACAGCACCCCCGGCCGCCCCGCGGAGGGAAGGAGCGGTGGGGAGNAGGGGGAGGGTTACCTGGCACCTCCGTGTCGGAGGATTCACTGGCTGAGTTGTCGATCGGGTCTCTGGGTTCCGAGGATCTTTGCAAATGGAAGCTGGAAGCCATGTCATGGGAGGGTTGGGGTCTCAAGCTCTCAGGCAGTCTCTCCAAATTCATTCCACCTTTAAAGGAATCCATGGCAGGGGCGCCGGGTTGCCTGGGGGAGTTTGCAGGTGTTTATTCCACACAGAAAGGAACAAGGAGCTTTTTTTTTTTTGGAAGAAAAAAAAATCAACAAAAAACAAAACCAAATCCACTTATTACTAACAGTATTATTTTAAGGGTGTCGGAAGCAATCTGGGCAGTGCCTGGAAGGCGGTTGTCTCTGCTGGGGAGAGGCACGGCGCTCCGGCCGCATAGGCAGGGAAGTGGTAAAGATCCCTTACAGAGAAACGCGAGTTGCGAGTTGGACAGTTTAAAGCTAAAGAGATTAAAGTGACCTGCCCTAGAACAAATGCCTGTAGTTAAACGGGGCTCCTCCCCCTGAAGGTTAAAACCTCCCCGTCTCGCTCATGCATCACTCCATCTAGCGCTGGCCCAGCCCGGCCGCGCGGGACCTGCCTCCGCNCCTTCTCTTCACCCGCCGCCTCCCCCAAACTCGGTGATGTATTAAAAATACTTCACAAACGAATGGAAAGGTGAACAATCCTCTGGGGATCCCCGCCCGCCCCCAGCACCCCGTCAGTTCGCCCCCTCGCGTAGTCCCCTACCAGCCGGCAGCACGCAGGTTGCGCCCCCGCGCAGCACGGCATCTCCACGGGTATGCCCACACCCTTTCAGGCTGGGCCTCACGACCCGCGAAACCTCCGCACCCTGCAGTGAATGTGCACCCGCGCACTCCTCAGCATCTCTGCGCGGGGCTGAGCGACCCCACCGCGTGTTTCAGTCTCACGGGGAATATGCTCCTGGAAGGGTGCTTGGGCTGTGGGCTGTGTCTGAACTGGTTTTAACCTTTTTTAACATTATTTTCCAGGCTGCGGGGGTTATAACAACGCTGCCCGGGCCCTGCCTGGCGGCCAGGCGAGCGCAGCCCGGAGAGCAGCGGCAGTGTCATCTCTCCCATCACATCATCTTTCAGCACATGATTAATAACAAGTATTTTTCCTGCTGCAGCCGAACTCGCGGTGACCCTCGGGAGGGGTCTCTGCGACTCTGCCAGTCTGGGGGCCGGGGCAGCCGGCGGGGAGGGGGTGGGAGACCCCTGCTCCTCCTCGGCAGACCCCTTCTCCTGCGTCGGTCACCTGCGCACCCTGTCCCGATGCAGGGGCGTGTGGAGCAGGGCTAGCCCCGGTGCTGCACATCCAGGCCGGGATACGGCCTCAGCCCTCCTGGAAAACACCTCGGTGTTTTGCCGAAGTGGAAAAACGCAGGGAGAAAGAAGGTGGGAACCGCGGTTACCGGGGGTGAGGGGGAAGGTGGGAAGGGAAAGGGGAGGAAGACCCTGGCTGCGACTGCCTGGGGAAAGGACCCTCTCTCCTCTCTACTTTCTCGGCTCACTTTAACTGATCTATCCTGACACTCTGTTTTGCTTTCAAATCAAGTAAAGATGTGGGACAGAACTTTTGAACTGTTTTATGGAAAAGTGGAGGGAAGCAGTGTTCCAGCCGCGCAGGCTTTTTCCGATCCCGCCGGCGTGATGGAGTCGAGCCCGCCCCGCACCCCCGGCAGCACCCCGCAAGGGCCGGGGACACCAGGCGGGGGGAGCTCAAAGCTCCCAACCCCTTCACCTCTGGTCTTAAGCACCGTTCAGGGGATGCAAATGTGGGTGCTATCAGGGTCAGCTCTCCCGAGCTCTTTTTTTTTTTTTTTAAGTGATATCTTGATGTCCTTCTGTCTGTTCGCCATTCCCGGCTGAACTTCGCTCAGGAGTCTGCAAACGACTGGGAATTTCGAGCACCCGAGGTGAACCAGACAACCTCGGGGCTGTTTAAGATGGACGTGGTTTAAAATGCAAATATTTACCAGGGTCTCTGGGCCTCGAGGGGCTCAGCTGATGCAGCAGCTTACGGCACGGGAAGGATGGAGACCTCCTCCCGTGTGAGAAGCAAGAGGTGGGAGCGGCCTTTCTCCCAAGGAGGAGGGAGGTGAATAGATTGCAAACGTGCACCGTGTCTGAGACCCTTCACAGTCCCCTTCTTTCCCTTTATTTCCGTCGGCGGCAGCCCGGGGTCGGCCTGCGGGGGCTCCCCCACCCTCGGCGGAAGGGGGACAGAGCCCGGCGGGCAGTGCTGGAGGGAGGCGGTGGGACTCGTTGACCTTGAGGGTCTTTTTCCAACCTTGATGGTTCTATGATTCCACGAGTCTGCCAACAGCCCGGCTCCACTCCGGCTATTTTAAACCCAATGCTCACAGCAGCCTCGGAACCGGAGGCAGCATTTCCCGTTCTTTTTAATTTTCCTTTTTAAAAATAATGCACCTAATTACAGTTTTTGTTCTGTTCTATAAAATCTAGTTTTAAAAGATTCGTTCTAGCTTCAATTCCTCCCTGCTGGGCGCAAAGATAGGCTCCGCTCGGGCACCGGCGTGATTCTACCGAGGCGGCGGCCGCGGTAATGCCGGGTCCGGATGTGTTCCCGGGCGATCGCAGCCCTCGGTTCCTCCTGGGGTGTCACCGGGGCAGACATCCCCCGATACCGCCCCTAAATAGACAGTAACGGGCTGGTCCTCGGGAGCCAGAGCAGCTCCTGGTTCTCTCCTGACCGTCCCCACTGGTGTCCGCGCCCGGGCCGTAGTGTGGGCGGGCATTTACTGAACACCTGCGCACGGGTTGGCAGTGGGAGGATATACCTATATCACAGATCTATCTAATCTGTATCTTATATCTATCTAATCTATACCACGTATCTGTCTTCTCTGTGTGTCTCCTACGTCTTTCGTGGGTTTATGGGCATCCTCTCATATCGCACTCTGTGGAGCGGGCGCAGTCCTACAGCACAGAGCCAAATCATCCCGGTTATTCCCGTTGCTGGTCGCGACACTTCTATCACGACAACAGAGCGCGCCCCCAGGGCGGTCATCCCCAAATCTGCGCTATCTCCTCTTTCCTCCCATCCAAGCGCGCTCTGCTTCGGGATGGCGAGGACACCTCGCCGACGGCAACTCCTTCCCCTAGGCGCTACGTCACGGGTCCATTCGCGTGACGTCATTCGCTGCTTCCCTGACGTCACGCCTCACCGTTCAGGCAGGCCACGACCCAAGGCAAGCCTTGATGTCCCACTCGGAGCCGGCTCCTCTTCCCGGGACTTGCAAGCGGCCCAGCGGCCCCACGGGTTGGGCAGGACGGGGACACCGAGCTCGGGTTCGCCTTTCTCCCACCGCCTCGCGGGGGGCTGAGGGAGCTGCGGGAAGGAGAGGGGCCGCAGCAGCCCGGCCGCAGAGACCCCGCCAGGACGTCCCTGGGGAGCCGCGACCTGCGTGGGCGTGGGAAGGGCCGGGCGGAGGTGGAGGGAGGGTGGAGCCGGGTCCAAGCGGGACCCGCGGAGCTGCGGCGGGGACACGGGGTGGCGGGACAGCTTTGCGTGGGGACGCTCCGCGTGGGGTGGCTGGTGAGCACAGCCGCTCCGCGCCCGCGCAGCTACCGCGTTCTCGGCACCTTCCGGGGTAGTGCGTCAGGGATCTGTAAAAGGCTGGAAACCCGCAAACAAACCGCTCCGCTTCCTCTTGCTGTAAAAAAACCCAGAACGAAGGATGGCGCTTAGAAATAAATCACTGCTGGCCACGCCAGTGACAGCCCCATGAAGAAGACACACGTCTGTCCGAGAGCGGGACTCTCGCGGCCCCAAGGAGACAGGGCCGTGTCACCCCCAGGTGTCTGGAGGGCGTCCCTAGTTTCGGAGAGGGGCTCCCATCCCCGGCTGGTTGCGGTGGTTGCAGCCAATACCAAACTACCTAGGCCGTATATCAGGTGGGGAAGTTCAGTCTCTGCCAGCTTTTCCTTTTTAGATTTATTAATGTTGTATAGACTCAGATTCAGCCTATAAATTACCGGGAACTGTTACAAAAATGAAGACATCTCCTCCCAACCACACCTCTACTCGAGAAGAGAGGGAAGCCCTCTCAAAAATAGAGCTGCAGTGAGGGAAGAGAGAAGTGAGAAGCCCTCCAACACAAATCCAACCAAATTCAGTTCAACCAAACCCAGCCCAACGACGTCCAAACAAATCCAACTCAAACAAACTCAGTCCATCCAAACACAACCCAGCTCAACCAAATTCAAGTCCACTCAGTCAAACCAAACCAAACCAAACCAAACCAAACCAAACCAAACCAAACCAAACCAAACCAAACCAAACCAAACCAAACCAAACCAAACCACAACAAAAGCAACCAGAGCAAGCCAAGCCAAACCCAAACAACGCAATCCCAGACAAACCAAGCCCAAACCAAGGCAGCCAACCTCTCCCGGCGCTCCCTCCGCTGGACCCAGGAGACGGGAGCTGCTACAGGAAAACAACTTTTAATAACAGAATCATCCAAAAAGTGCCCAGCGGGCACGCCTTTGTTGATGCGCGACTCTGACCCACGGGATGCCCACGCGTGTCGGAAGAAGCAGGGACCAGGGATGCGCGCCCGAGTGTGCACAGGACTGCGAGATGCCCCGCGGAGCACGGAGCGCACTGTGGGGGACGGGGGTTGTTGTGGCGGTGTACCGTGGGGGTGGTGTCCGTCGGAGAAGTGTTCCGGGGGTGTCCTGACCCAAAACAGCATCACCCCAAATGAAAAGCATGACTTTTACGCACAAGATGGAGATCCGCTTTTACGCCCCCGCGCAAGGCAAAGCTTTGCTCTCCCCGCGCGACCGTGGTCCCGGCCTGAAGGGAAAAGGAAACAAAACCCCAAAACGGCGAAAGGAGAGCCAGAATCCCCCGACCTCCGCGGAGCTAGAGCCGGGTCCTCCACGGGCCGGGTGGAGAGCGAAGCAGAGAGAGGGAAGAAACCCAACCCGAAGCGCGTGTTAAATCGCTCAGGAGGGGAAGGTGGAAAATTACGCTGGCTCCCGGCCGGCCTGTCCTCCTCTGCGCAGCCAGGACAGCAGTTTTCCTAAGAAGTAGAGCAAAACGAAATCAGCCCCTTTTGGACCCGTAGCCTTCGTCCCTCCGTATGTCGGCCAAGCCTCCGCCTTCCGTGGGAGCGCAGGGCCCCTCCGCGCCGCGGATGCTCTGCGAGAGGGTTTCCAGCGGCCGCCCTCGGCCCCCCCGGCCTCCCACTGCCTCCCTGCCCCATCCCGCTCCCCTCGGTCCGGCCGACCCTGCCCCACCACCTCGGCTCTCCCCGCCATTGAAACACGATGGGGGAAACACACAAGGAAGGGTTTGGTCCGGGACACTTCCCGAGGCACCTGGGACAGCCGGGGCTGCCCCCCCACCCCGCCATCCGCATCCCGCTCCGGGGCTCCCTCGGGCGCGGCAGCCCGCGGCAGCGCTTGAAAAAACTCGGGATGAAAAAGTTGAAGGCTTAATGTTTTCTGACAGATACAAATGATACCCCAAGGCTTTCTTGAAATGCAGCGACTGACGGCTGGAGAAACGGTTTTCTCATTCGGGTTTCTGCAGCTGGAAACAGCCGGGGGTGGGGTGGGATGATGCTGTTTCGCTTCGGCCGTCATTCTACCAGCATCCCGAAAATAAAACCATTTCGTAGTTGTCCGACCTGGGACAACTTCTTTCTCCCCCGAACCCTTGGCGGCACAGTCTCACCCTTGCCAGGAGCTGCCTCCCAGCCCTCCTCTCATCCGTCAGACCACAGGCACTGAACTCTGCTCCAAGAAAATATGAATTTGCTGCTAGCAGCGGTTTGGATTTATCTCTGATAAACCTGATGCGAGCGGGAGAGCGCCAGTGCACTGCAAGGAAACGTCGGAGGATGGACAGCTCAGGAATACATTTTTTTTTTCCCCAGGTGGGGGAAAAAGAGAGGAAAATCACAATACAGCCACACAATTCCCTCTCTGGGAAGAGCGAACATGCTTTTCTGATTAATTGACGGAGGAAGGGGCACCGGAGTTTGCTAGGCAGCCTGCTCATATTACTCTGTGCATCTTTAGATCCCGAAATGTGGCTCTTTTGTGGGCTCAAAAAGATGCCTCTGAAACAGGATAATCAGAGGCCCGGGCACTCCGTTGGTATTTGTTGAAGACTCTTCTTCAGGAGAAAAAAGAGGCTGCATTTAGAATGAACGACATCAGGTTTCCTTGTGGGTTTCCCCCACCTTCTTTTGGGCGAGCAACCTCTTAATTGTTCCAGCATTTGGATGGGAGAAACACATTTCCCTTCAACAGAACATTTCCTGAAGGGCTGAAATATTCTAATAATGCGCTGGACTCTTTAATGTGCTTAGAACAGCAGTGAATCTCTCCAAGACCTACACATTTCCTGCCTTAAAATGCAAAATTAGAGAAATAATTAATCTTTCAGCATATTCATCTTATCTTCCATATTATTTTGTTTATTTCCCCCTCCTTTTATACTTTTTTCTTTTAAATTTTTCTCTTATTTTCTTTCCTTCTCCTCCTTGCCGCTCCCCATATTTTTTTCCCCTCTCTCCTTTCAATTTTTTCTTCTGACTCTTCTTCTTATTTCCCCCCAAAGGGCTGATCTCGCCCCGCTGCTCGGCAGCACCGCGCTGCTCCCGGCGCAGCTCCGCTCGTCGCCACTGCCCCAGGAGCAAACACCGCCGAGATAAAGGCACGGGACACTTTTCTTTCCAGTTTCATTGTGGGAACGGCCGTATCTTAACGGGCGCATCTCGGGGAGAGATAGGAACACACCGCCTTCCAGAGGGCTGTGCTAATCAGCGCGCCGGGTTAGATATAAAAGTTCAGGGCAAATAAAACGAATTAGTTTTATTAGCACGTTTAGGAGGCGGTCTAACGAAGGAATTCGGTTTTACTAGAGAATGTTTTCTCCTCCCCTTTTGTTATTTAGAAGCAATATATATCCGAGCAGTTCATCACGGGAGAGAAATAATGAATTGTTCCATCTGCAGTCACTTTCTGGGAGAAATGTGCTCCCTTCTTTAAACCCGATAAGAAGGATATGTATATTTGGAAATACACATTTTCATAATAACACGTGCATGAACAATAAAACGCACTGTAAAGGAGAGGCGGCAGAGCCACCAGGTTATTGTTCGGTGGTGGATTTCGGTAGGAAAAATCTGCCTCGGTCTCAGGCGCCTCTAACTCGTCCAAAACCTTCCCAGGGAAATGTGGCCACAGCTCCAGCGCGGGATTTCCAAGGACTTTGTTCATATTTCAGGCAAATGAAGGATTTTTGGGGAAGTTCTGCCAGTGAAGTAGACCTCAGGAAATATTTAAAAGTCAGTTTTTATATAGGCGGCTGGAGCTGGCGCAGGGAATAACCTGGAGAACATGGACTTTGGTTTGTTAAGTGGAAAATATATATTTTTAAATTGTTATTAAAAAAAAAGCAAACGACATCTAGGTTCTCGATTCAAGCACTACATATCATTTTATGTTCAGTTCGTGACTCGGACTTTGTGTTTGTCTGCAGTGTGGTTGGCAAAACTGGGGAAAGACGACGAAATAATAGAAAATAGTAGAAATAATAGAAAACTCGCTTAGCGCCAAAGTTTTTAACGCGAGACTAAAAACGATATCCCTGAAAGATAACATCGGTGGACATTCCTCACGTCCATTTAAGCGGGGTTAACACACGGAGAAAAACAATTTCTTCCCCAGTTCCAGGACTTTATTCTGCTGCAGGAGCTGCACGGAACCCGCGATATATGTACTTCTCAAAGACGGTGCCTACTCTTTAAATTAGAAAAAAAAAAAAAAACAACAAACCAAAAAAACCCTAAACCAAAAAAAGGAAAGGAGAGAGGCTGTAGAATATTATTTTCCTGAAAAGGAAAATTCATCGACGGCCCAGGGTCCGTCCGCCCGCCCGCCCTGGGCATCCCCGGCAGCGGCCGTCTCTTCGCCGCGGCAGCGCAGCCCCGCTGAGGCACCGCGCAGCCCCGATCCGCATCACCCACACCCCCGGCTCGTCCCGGGGAGCCCCAGCCCTGCGCAGCACACGGCGCTGCCGCCACCGGCCTCCCCGGCCGAGCTCACCAGGGACGAGCCGCGGAGCGCCCCGCGCCGCGGAGTGCCTCGAGCAGCAGCGCCGGGGGCTGGAAACGTTACGGTGCGTTTGGAAAAAAACCTAAATATATATATACACATAAAAAAATTATAAAATGAGGTAACCCCTCTGGAATTGCCTTTCCCAGCGCATTTGTCAGAGCTGACGAAGCGCAGAGGCCCCGAAAGAATTTATACACGGTATAAAGATGTCAAGGACTGCGCGGAGAGCGGAGCGGGGAGCGCGGGGCGGAAGGCGAGGCGAGGCCGCGGTGAGGGGCACTCCCGGCGCCGGCCGCTCGCCCCGGCTCGGCTTTGTCTCGCAGCCCCGGAACGCTCCG